>OZ005648.1:62433276-62915776 GCA_963930645.1 Salticus scenicus
ACAAAAAACTTTGTTATATCTGTAGAAGGAGTAATCATCTTGCAAAGGACTGTTTTTATAAAAACAATTCACAAAGAACATTTAACACTTATGGTTATAAACAGAGACAGAAGAACAGAAAAAACAATTCTCGCTTTGATAAGAAAGAAGAAAAAAATAATTATGTTTTTAGTGCTTCTACTATTGATTCATTGTGTGATAATGTTTTCGTTCTAGATTCCGGGGCGAGCGACCATATGGTAAAAGATAAAATTTGGTTTGATAAATTAAAACCAGAAAATAAAGAAATCTTCTTGGCAGGTAAGGATGCAAAAATTATGTGCCATGGCACCGGAAACGTCAAAGCAAAAACCGTAAGTAAAAATCCTGTTTATTTAACTATCGAAAAAGTGTTATTTGTACCAGATCTTAGATATAATCTTTTGTCGGTAACCTCATTAATGGATAAGGGATGCAGCATTAAATCTACTAAAAATTCTGTACTAATTTTTGATTGTAATAACAGATTGGTTACTAAAGCATATAGAAATAATAACAAACTTGAAACTAATTTAGAGCCAATTACTAGTAAAGAATGTAATGTTGTGTTGAATGATATTAATTATGAAATCTGGCATAGTAGATTATGCCACATAAATCCGAATTATATGCTAAAAATGAGTGATTATATAAATGTAGATATCATAAATGATTTTAATTGTGAAATTTGTGATATAAGTAAGGTAACTAGAAAAAATCATCCACCTGTTAATATAGAACAAAGTTCCGAAATTCTAGAATTGATTCATATAGATTTGTGTGGGCCAATTAATCCTGTGTCGTTAGGGGGTGCTAAATATTTTATGATTTTAGTGGATGATTTTTCTGGCATGTACTTTACTTATTTTTTGAAAAATAAAAGTGAGGTATATGAAACATTCTGTAATTTTAAGAGTAAACATGAAAATTTAACTGGTAAAAGAATCAAAAGGCTCAGGTCAGATAACAGCCTGGAGTTTGTAAATGAAAAATTGGATAATTATCTAATTAATTCTGGTATTTCACATGAAAAAAACGGTTCCTTATAATAGCGAATCGAATGGTAAAGCGGAACGTGGAAACAGAGTATTACTAGAAAGAACTTGGACTATATTATACGAAAGTCAGTTACCATTATATTTTTGGGCAGAAGGTATAAACTTTAGTACACGAGTTTCTAATGTAACAACGCGTAAAGGAAAAAATAAAATACCCCTAGAAATTTGGACCGGTAAAAAACCTAAATTAAATTACTTAAGAAAATTCGGTTGTGTAGCATATTTTCATATCCCTAAAGTATTGAGAAATAAATTTGAAATTCCAGGGAAGAGAGGAATTTTTCTAGGGTATAGCCGTGAACGTAGGGCGTATAGAATTTATGATCTAGAAAGTAAAAAAAGTAATTGAGGAATGATCGGTCAAATTCAACGAATCATTAAAAGGCAGTTCATTTTTTGAGAAAAATAATAATGTCTGGGATATTCAATCATTCTATGATTCATCCCCAAATGAAATCGAAACTCAAACAACAGAAAACAAAATTCCGCATTTAGAACTCTTTCATGAGAAAACGGAAGAAAGTAGCATATCGAAATCCTCTACTTCTGGCGCGCCAGCAGAGGGGAGCGCCAAAGGCGGGAAGCAAATTGAGCAGAGTTGCAGAGTCGAAGCCGGAAGTAATTTGGAATTACGAAGAAGTGAAAGAATAAAAAATAAACAAATAGTGAGTAATTTTACGGAAAGTGTCCCAAATAATTATTTAGAAGCGAAAAATGGTATTAATTGGCAAAATTGGGAAATAGCGATGCAAAATGAAATGGATTCATTAAATAAACATAATGTTTGGGAGATCGTTGATAAGCCAAGTGACGCAAAATTAATAAAAAGCAAATGGGTTTATACTAAGAAACAAAATGATTCAGGTAACATAATTTTTAAAGCAAGGTTATGTGCAGCGGCTTATAATCAAATTAAAAACGTCGATTATTCGGAATCTTTCTCACCTGTTCTGTGCATGGAAACATTTCGTTTGCTAATTGCAATTGCCGCTAAATTAAATTTAATTGTAAAATTCTTTGATGTTAAAACCGCGTATTTATACAGTAATTTAGAGGAAAATGTATACATGTTACCACCGCAGGGTTTTGAAGGGTCTATAGGTACAGGAAAGGTATGTAAATTAAAGAAAAGTATCTATGGCTTGAAACAAAGTGGGAGAAACTGGTATTTGAAAATAAAATCTGAATTAGAGAAATTGGGTTGGTTGGTTGGTTGGTTGTAGGATTTAAGGCCGATTGACTCCTGATGTGTCCTAGGCCTAGAGGGGGAATGCCCTCCGTGGGGGTCTTTCTAAGGGGTCCTAGCCCGTATTTACGCAAGTTTCGGAGGAAACCACGGAAAACTCCGAACGGCTAGGTCGATGAGTGCGACCTGGGATCGAACCCGGCACCTCCCATCTACCAGCTTTGAGCGCAGAACCGCTCGGCCGCAAAGAGAAATTGGGATTAGTACAAACAGCTTCAGATAATTGCATATTCATTAAAAGTGATAATGATAAATTTCTTATTTTGAGTATCTATGTTGACGATTTTTGCATTTTCAGCAATAATCAAGAAATGTATGAAGATATAATCTCTAAAATTAAAGTAATATTTGAATTACATGAAAATAATAAATCAAAATTTCTAGGTATAGAAATATTAAAAAATAATGACGGTATCTATTTGTCACAGACTCAGTACATTGAATCATTACTAGCTAAACACAATCTAAGTGATTGTAAAACAGTAAAAACCCCAATTGTTAAAGGAGAAGATAAAAGCTTACCACTTACAAATGAAACTATTGATGTAAACATATATCAGGAAATTATAGGCGAATTATTATATTTATCTAATAGAAAGCGTCCAGACATAGCATTTGTAATTACTTATTTGTCACAGTTTAATCATAAGCCTGAAAAAAGGCATTTTTTGCTCGCAAAAAGGGTTCTAAGATATTTAAAGGGAACTAAAGATAAAAAATTGTTCTATAGTTTAGAATTTGGGTATTTAAATGCAAGTTCAGACGCAAGTTGGGGGAACGCAGAAAATGGAAAATCATTTTCTGGTGGTGTAATTTTGTTGGGTAATTCATTAATATCATGGAAGTGTCATAAACAAAAAAGTGTAAGTTTATCAACTTGTGAAGCCGAGTTGTTTGCTATTTCAGAAATCTCTAAGGACATAACATGGATAATAAATTTATTATCGGAACTAAACTTTAAAAATTTTATAAATAATACTGTGTCACTCAGTTCAGATAGTCAAGCAGCCATACAATGGGCTAATTGTACAAGATCATCCAACAAGTCCAGACACATAAATCTTAGATTACATTTTGTAAAGGACTTGATCAGAGACAAAATAATTGATCTATATTATACTCCAAGTGAAGTCCTAATATCAGATTTCTTGACAAAAGCTGTAAACGAAGAAAAACTATTATATTTCAATGGAAAATATTTCTTTAATTTCTTAATTTTATATATTTTTATTTTTATGTGTTCATCCTGTATTATGTTATATTTGTATTTATATTTTTTATTTTTGTGTAGATTAAAATGCGTCGCTCGCAGGGGGGGGGGGGTGTGTTGGAGTAGCGAACGATTCATTTTAATAAATAAAACAGATGCGCCTTTAATTGCGCATGCGCGTGAAAGAGATCTCTCCAACTGCTCCCAGCGAGGCACGCCAGAGTTAAAAAAAGGAATGTAGCTGTGTGCAACTGCCTTGGTAGCCATTATTACCTGTGTGGTTAAACAACTAAAAATACAAAGATAATCTGCATTTAAATATGTTTAATTCTACTTATTTTGAATATGTGTAATGTAAATCGTCTTGTTTATCGTCTACAATAAATGTCAGCTATATATATATTCAAGAATTTCGTTTTAATGGAACTCATATTACAACATAGTTTTATATTTCCTTTTAGCTTTCTGTAATGATTCTGTTTAAACCGGTTACATTAATGTGCGAAATGCAATGTTTCCACCGAGTTATCTCAGGATAGCCCGTGAAGTGGTTGAAATGAAAGACAGTGAAAAAACAAATCTTTATGAAAGAAAATTAAAATTGATGGTCATTAAAGAAATGACATTACTATATCGCTTTGAGAGTCGTAAAGATGTTCAGGACAAATTGTAGGGTTCAATGATGATGGTATTAATTATTGTAATTTGAAATTTTAATATTTTGAGTAAGAATATAATTATATTTTTAACATAATACTTGTAATAAACAAAATTATTAGAAAAAAAATAAAAAAAAACTAAAATAAATATAAAGTAATACGGAAAATAAAGCAGAAAAGAGAAAGTTAAAGTTCTTGAAACATTAACTTAAAAAACTTGCGAAAACTTTCGCACTTTTTTTTTTCTTTAGAAATTGTTAAGATTGGGGTTAATGAAGTAAATTTAAAAATATATGTAAATAATTAGGAATGTAGGTTAGACATTTTAATGGAGAGTATTTAAAAAATTAAACTGATTTCAAATGAACACTGTAAAAAAAAAAAATCTGACACTTTCTTGGGAAATTTTGGGCAGTTAATGTGCCCAATATTTACCAGTAATGTCCCTTGAATATATCAGTAACCACCAGAAATTAGGAACGTTTCATGAACGAAAACCTGTTATTTTCAGGAAGATGCTTGTAAAAGCCTGGAACGTATCAGTGTTAACGTTACTAAAATGTTTTACAGTGAAGTTTTTGTATTGAAATTTTCATGTAAACTTTCGTAAACTATGATTAGTAAATTGCAATATTTGATTACTTAATCGACCCACAACAAATTAAAATTTTGTAGATGTACTCAATTACAGTTGTCTAACTATAAATTTTGAACTGGAATACGGGTTTAAATATTTGGGGGAAAATTTGCTACATCTTATAGCCCCCATGGTTGTTCTTCTTACAATGATCAAGGAATATCAAACGTTCAAACGACAGTTACGATTGTTGGGGGAAAGAATTTAAAGTAAGACCCTCTTTTCATATTAAAACTTTGTTACTGTATTGATAGTATTAGTATTTCTTTTTTTTTCAGTAAGTTAATACAGCTTATTAATTTACTTTGCAAAATACACAAATGGTGGTAAAAGCTTACCTAAACCTGGTAATACCAAAAACTATTTTTTTAGCATGAATCTAAATTAAAAACACTGCAATTACTTCTTAGTATATTCTGGATGAAAAATACATGGTGATAAACACTCCATAATTCCTTAACTATATTTATTTAACAGATGTATTAACAAATATCTTTTTTCCCTGCGATACATTTCAATTTTAAATGAAATAAACAATTATTCAAAAATCCAACTTGATCTTTAGTGAAAAAAGATATTACCAATTTCAGTGGTTTTATCAAAATAATTAGAAATTACAGGATAAAAAAAAATGTAAATTGTTTTCTAAACTTATACTTTAAAGAAAAATATACAAAACATTTACGTGAAAACATAGCATTTTAATAACTGATTATGGCTTGTGAGTTATAAATTAAACACTTGAAATTTTATTTAAAATTAATTGAAAATCTTTCTTTAGATGAGAAATGGAGAAGAAATGGATATTTTTAGTAATGTTTAAAAAAGATTTTTTACTTATTTAAAACAAAACCTTACTTCAGCTTTATTGATGTAACCTTTAAATTTGGCCGCGAAGTACTTTCAATCAGAGGGCCCCTCCTTATCGTCAGCAGCGCCGGTTACTCCATGCTGCGTATCTGTGAAGATTTCTTTCCGATGTTTTACTTCTCTTTTATAATGCTGTGGATTAAAACTGATGAAGAACGCCATAAGGAGAGAAGTAAAACATCAGAAAGAAATCTTCACAGATACACAGCATGGAGTAACTGGCGCTGACGATAAGGGGGGCTCCCTGATTGAAAGTACTTCGCCGCCAAATTTGAAGGTTACATCAATAAAGCTGAAGTAAGGTTTTGTTTTATATAATTATATTCGTGGCTTTATATTTTTAAAAAAAATTAAAGATTTTTTACGTTTATGTGTTCTCCTTCTGCACCAGTACACAGGATATTTTAAAATTTTTACAACAAATTATATTACATCTGTATATAAAAGGGATGATCTGTTTTTGGATAAAATGATTTTAAGTATTTTACGATGATTTTAATTTTCCAAGCTTAAAATGAAAAATTCTTGGATTATGTAAAATGGCTCAAATCCACACGTAATTCGCTGTTCAGCTGATATTTTCGTCCTTCTTTTGATAGGGCATCACAAATGACTAAAAGTGTGTTTTAAAATCAATATCTCTCCCTGTATTTTAATAGATTGTCTACTACGATTTACGAAAACATTCGAATTCTCATAAGATGTTTTCATGTAATTTTATATCGGAATCTTAATAATAAGAACGGGGTTTAAAATAAAATGTTAAAGCCCTTTTTTAGCATTAAGAAAAATAAAAAAATATGAACATTTTATTTATTTTGCTTTTGCTTGTATATTCGATGTAAACTCATTTGCGTTTTATATTTATTGATTTAGAGGTGAAATTTCAAATGTATAATTAATAACACTTTGAAAGTAAAAATTAAGCACCATCTCAATGTAAATGAAGACAGAAAGTTCCCATATAACTCCTTTAAAGTAAAAAATGTATAGAAAATGAGATTATGAACTCAAATCGAATATAATTTAGGAATGATTTGTCAGAAAAAAGTGTTTCTAATTTTATTTTTCACCATATTGATCTACTTATAATTTTTTCATGGAGAGAAGCTAAAAACCAAATAGTAACGAAAATCGCCGAAACTGGGTATAAGTAAATTATTTCAGTTTCTTATCATTAAAGAAAAAACCTCATGCAGTTTACATTCATTTTAATTCATTTTCCAAAAGCAGTTAAACGTTACTTGTTTAACTTTCAATGCGATTTTCTTCCAAAAACGGGATAGAAATTTTCAACATTCTATCTCCGCCAATTAAAAAACGGTTTGAAATAGAATGTTGAAAATTTCTATTTAGTAGTGCTATAACATGTAGTTGCATATACCATATTTTGTCTCTAAAATTTAAAGTACCTATAATTTAAAAATTTTCATTACATAAAAGTTTTATTGAAAAGTAATTTATTAAAATGTAGAAATTTAACTATAGAAGGTGGTTTCTTAAAACCCGAATAAACTACTACGCCAAAAGAAAAATATTTGCTATGCATACAGCTGTTTCGGTAGCCTTAAGCGTACCGTCTTCAGTGCAAAAAGAAATCTGAATCTGCAGAAATGCTCGTATATATAGAAGTGCTCGATGAAACTACTGTATGCATCGCAAATATTTTTCTTTTGGCGTTTCTGACGTAGTAGTTTATTCGGGTTTTAATATTCCAACGCCAAGTCTCCTGTTATTATTTATTATAGAAGGAGATTTTATAATTACTAATTATTATTTAATTATCGTAATCCATCCTATTAAACTAATAGTATATATATATATATATATATATATATATATATATATATATAACGAAAAATAAGTAAAATTTATTATAGCATAAAAAAAATAACAAAGCTCTATAAAATAAATCATTAAAAATCTAATGTACAGTTATTTTAAAAATGAAACAATTTATAGTAATCAGTTTTTTGAGTTTTTGAACTGTAAATAAGGAACATAATTATTAGATTAACATAAGACTATTTCTATTTATTTAGTTTAAGAAAGATAATAACTTTTTGTTATGCACATACTCCATAAACGAAAGAAGGCTAAATACATTAAAAATTCATTAGCGTATCTTTATTACGAAAATTTAATTATTAGACTCCCTTTTGCGTCGTTTAAGAAGCAAAGAAAAAAAATAGTACCGTGATTGTAATAATAATTAATAATCTCTTGAAAGTGTATTTAAAATAACTATTTTATATTTATAAATATAATTCAAATATTATATTTTATTGAAGGAAACTGTACCAGTATTCATAATTTAAGGACATTTTTTGTGCGTTTACTTCTGTTATTGTTAGAGATTGTGATAAAAACTAATTTTTCTATATCTCAAATAACACTTTATTTACAGGATTACACTGTTAAAGCTGTGAGATTAACACATATTTTCAAAATACTCTTTTCCTGGTGAGTTTATCATGAACCAGGACTCCAGTAACTTTGTACTCTAGTAGTGAACACATTTCCATTCAGCAATGAAGACATTTAAAATTTTGCAGATGTGAAACTAATATATTACTTAAATAAAATAAATTTTTTATTGCATTTCTCCAATCATGTTTCTTTTTAAATTGAGTGAACTGATTTTGGCAAGTATTTCAGAGTGATGAACTCGGAATAATATCGTTTGATATTTTACTTTTCTTATCTTGATGCGATAATAGCCATCTTAGAAATATCTAAATCATTTTAGGAGGTTTTAGAACTGAATTGTCGACTGATTTACTTACACTGAATACTACGAATTTTAGCTGCTTATTTCAGTATAACAGACTTTTCTTATAAGTTAATGTTAGCAAATCACTAAATAGACCACAGATGAACAGGACTGTTTCTTATTGGACAATGATGTATGTCATGTTACCAATAATGTACGAGGTCTGGCAGAAAATTAATGAGACTGGCGATACTGCAAGCGATCTGGCAGCCCTGCGCTGTTGTGCTTAAGAGAGCATGTGTATCAGAACCCTCCCATAGCTCAGTTCGAGTTTCTACTCTGTCCGTTAACTACGTGATTTTTGAGACTGCAATTAGTGAAGTTGTGTTTTCATTGTGCGTCACGCAAAATGGAACAGCGGAATTTCGAGCAACATTGTGCCATTAAATTTTGTGTTAAGCTTGAAGAATCGGCAAGTGTGACGTTTGAAAAATTAAAACTGGCTTATGGGGAGCATTCTTTATCCCGAGCTGAGTTTTTCGCTGGCACAAAGCATTTTTGGAAGGCAGAGAAAATGTTGAAGATGAACAACGTTCAGGGAGACCTTCACCTTCGAAAACTGATGAAAACATCGAACGTGTGAAAACTCTTGTGAGATCAGACCGTCGTTTAACATTACGAATGCTGAGTGAACAATTAAATTTGAACAGATTTACCGTTCATCAAATTTAGAGTGAACATTTGCACATGCGAAAAGTCTGTGACAAAATGGTGCCGAAAAACCTCTCAATTGAGCAGAAGGATATACGAAAAAACAAGGGTCTTGATCTTCTGGACAGAATCGCTAATGAGCAAGATTTCTTTAATCGTGTGATCACAGGTGATGAAACATGGATTTTAGAATACGATCCTGAGACCAAGAGTCAAAGTGAAGAGTGGCACACTCCAAACTCTCCTCGACCAAAGAAAGCTCGAATGAGCAAATCGAAGATCAAATCAATGGTGATTTGTTTTGTTTGTTGTTTTTTTTTGACAGAAAGGGAATTGTCCACGAAGAATTCGTTCCTCCAGGACAAACTGTTAACCAATTTTTTTATGAAGCTGTCCTTGAAAGGCTCAGAAAAAGGGTCATTCACGTGAGTACAGACATTGCAGAAAAATGGTTTCTCATTATGACAACGCCAAATGTCACACTGCCCTCTCCATAACAGAAATGTTGACCTCAAAAGGCATTCCTGTGGTTCTCCATCCCCCTTATTCCCCTGACCTCAGTCCCTGTGAATTCTTCCTTTTTCCTAAACTGAAAAATGTCCTCAAAGGCTGTCATTTCGAAACTTTAAAAATCATCCGAAAGACTGTAACGGACATGTTGAAGACCATAACGGTTGAAGACTTCCAGCGCTGCTACGAACAGTGGGAACAACGTCTCCATCGGTGTGTAGCTGCCCAAGGGAACTACTTTGAAGGTGATAACATTGAAGTTTGAAAGAAATAAAAACTTTGTTTAGTAAAAAATCAGTCTCATTACTTTTCTGTCTCACCTCGTACATCCCTGAAAACGCTGTAAGCTAATATAGTTTTTTTTAGAAAATAACACAATAAATGAATTATGAATATTTATTTTAGTCAACTGAAAACAGAGAGTATGTAATATCATATGAAAATGAGCTCATGCAAAACAAACAAAATTTCGCTTACTTTATTCAAAACTGCTGAAAAAACGGTAAGATTTTAAAGAGTGTGCATTCTTTCAGATAAAACGATATAATTCGAAAACGTAAGGCTCGAAATCTACGTATTTTAATAAAACAATTCCGGAGGTTTATAACACGAACCTAGAATGTACGGAGGATCTATGCATAAGATAAAAAGCTTATTCTTAGAGTTTAAAATGTTTAGTATCGGTACACTTTTAACTTATAGCAATGTATAGCTCAAATCCTTTTAAAATCTTTAAAAGAAAATTGCAAGAAATTGTGTATATGATATAACTTTCTTTAAAAATTTACATAAAGCAAAAAAAAAGTTATGCATATACATTGGTAGACATAATTATAAGTTCAGATATACTTTGGTGATTTAGTAGTCGAAAGGAAATATAAATCAAAGCAACATCCACAAGGCAAATTTTATTATTTTATTTATTTATTTATTTATTTAAGGTCATCCGAAATTTTGGTAACACACTGACATACAGTCCGATTCACAGCATACAGACATAAAATCTCTAATACTTGTCAAATCGCGTTCAGAAAATCTCGAAACGTTGTAAATCCATCGATTGCCGAAATCAAATATTTATAAAAATCTAATACTTTTTACATGTAAGATACAGAAAAAAAAAAAAAAAAACGCTCGCTTTGTTAAAATAATAATAATAATAATAATAATAATAATAATAATAAAAAACTTTCCAAAATTTATCAATAAATAGAATCAGTTTATTTTGAAGTTTACCGACGTACGTATGTAAGTACAAATGTCGTAAATCTTCCACATATTCGGGTGAACGCAATAGTTGGGAAAACAAAGAAGTGGAAGACAAACAACAGCAGTCATCTTTATAAACAAGAGATGATAATTTCTAAAAACAAAAAATCTGACTTAAGACAATGCAAATACATTAAACATTTCATATAGTTTAGTGAAAAGCATTGTCATGAAAAACTTGGTTACATAAAAATATGTACGTGCTGCGTATTGGATTTTCGGACGGGGGAACAGGAAATCAAATTTATAATCATTTCCCTGACGTACTATAAAATTAGCAAAGTTAGTACACTGTTAAAAATAAAATGGCATGTTTCATCATCAAAGTGGTTCCTGTTTAGCTACAACCCATAATTTGGCGTTATGTTTTCACTATTTTAATAGTGTTTACTCCTGAAACAGCATTAAGAAAATGCTAAAACATTGCGCCAAAATATACATTGCAGCTAAATGGGAACCATTTTGATGGTTAAGCATATCATTTTATTTTTAATAGTGCAGCAAACTTATTTTCTTATCCATGATAAATCATGTATTTTACAGACATTGTAAACTAAAACTAGATCTTAACATAAAAAAGCCTCTTTTGCAAACAACTTAAACTAACACTTTTTTGCGTGAAACAAGGCAATGTGTTTTAACAGCATCAATATAACCATTGTGTATTTTCTTTTATTTTCTTTATTTTTATTTTTCAAGATGCATAATCGTAACTGAGGGATTCTGATAAGCTACAGATAGGATTAAAATTGATATTAGCCAAAAAGGTAGTACAGTCTTTCTGTAGATTTGGTGTTACTGCATGTCAGTTCAAGATACAACAGACACGCCCCCGTCCCTATCGTTTAGATTTCAAGTAAGCTATTAGCCTTCTGGATTTTGGGTCTCTAAAGTTAGACATTTTATAGTTTACTTTTAAGGAAATAAGAGACGATGGAATCTGTCAAAATCGATTCAACTAAAAATACACAAATAGTTATTATAAATATATGAGGCAATGAAATACCGTCTGTAAGTCTGTAGACATTTAAAAATTCATAAAAAATTGAAGGAATGGGTAGGCTTGAATGCGGTTTCCTAAAAAAATATTCTCGTGGAGGGGATTTTTATTTTTTTTTTTTTGCAAAGAAAAGAATTAATAGTCAAAATTCTCGTCGATAGGGGTCGCTGTACACGTGCAAATCACACATTTCTGTAAAAAACTATATTTATTTGCATTCAGATATTTACAGACATATAAATCCTATTTTATGCGTCTACCATCACCATAGGGGGCCGCGGTAGCCCAGTTAGTAGAGAACCAGGATCGTAATTGGAAGATTGCGGGTTCGGTACTCGAGCCGGCCAAAGACCGTCGTGTACACTAATGGTGGCTGGTGCACTTAAGATCTGTCGTGGCCGCGATGTCTTTCACGTTTCCATCAAAATTATACCTCTGGTGGTCACCGAAGCGGGACAGCCATACCTTCCGTGGAGGATCAAAATTCTGATGGCATGTCTCCGGACCATATCTAGAAATGAGACCCAGACAGTGAACAATTGTCCATTGCGCAGCAATAGTGCGACGTAAAACCCAACCAACCCACCAACCAACCGCCATCACCATAAATTACAGTTTGTAAATGTGTTACAACACCGCTAATTGAAGCTTTAGTCGTCTGTTTTCATCTGAGCGAAAAGGTCTTCAACGATTACGCTTTATCCACCAAGTCAGTATCACAATTAAAAGTTCGTGTACGCTCAAGTAGGAGGCAAAATAAGAAATAAACTGGGTTATTCGTAAAATCGTGAAATTTATAGGAATTTGATTTGCATATTTTTCGTCATTCATCCATGTAACGCCCTCTATCAACAAAAAAATTAACTATTTTCTTTTTTTTTCTTTACCAAAAAAAGAAAAAAAAAAATCCCCTTTCAAGGGAATAAATTTTTCCATATCATGTTCGATTCTACCAATTTTTTCGATTTTTATGAAATTTTAAAATGTTTACAGATTTATCGGATACTCGTTACTTTTAAAATAATATCATTCTAGAGTTCGTCAAACATTATTTAAAAGCTTGTATAAAATTTTAAATTTTAAATTTATTTTTCTTGGGTTCCAAATTTCGGAAATAATGAATTACTTGCAATGTTCCATGAAAATTTATTTTTTATCCAATTCTTTTACATATTTGTATGAATATCAGCTAGTGTTGAACTGCAGTGGTTGAGTTTTTTTCTCATGATAAGATTTCGGGGACTGAGCTACATTTTTTTCTTCACTAATAGCTCTTGAAATGTTTTCGTTTTTATTTTATTTACAAACAAAAACGCAAACAAATTTGTAAAAAAGAAATTACAACTACAGTGTTAAAAATGTCTGTAAATTTTATGTAAATATTTGTCCAGAGTCTCTGCAAATTTAGAATAATTCTTAGTTAAAAGTGAATAATCGAGATTCTCATTCTTTATTCTGTATTTTTGAGTAATTTTATTATTTAATTTTTTAATTAAAATTAAAAATGACTGTTTCTGATTTAGAAAAAGCATTCCAAGTCCGAAATACATTATCACCAATAATTAATTAAATCCATATTAGTTATTAAAATGAATGTATAAAATATGTTTTTTAACATATTCGTTTATTTTTCTCTGTAATTTTACGTAAGACTTAAGATAATAGATTACACAGAGTTTTCTGTTGAAATTTTTAACAGTGTAATTAAAAGTAAACAAACTAATATTTAGTGATCTAAATAAAAATTAATATAAAAAATTACATTGCGTTGTGAATTACTACTTCAATTAAAAAAAGAACATATCGAATATTCAAAGATAATCTCTTCGGAAATGTTTATAAGTAAAGTTATATTTATAATCATAGACAGTATAGAATCAAGAGAAATAGACAACTTTCATCTCCCTATAGATAAAATAAAAAAAAAATAAAATGTGATTTATGTTACAAAACTGGGCATCCACTTTGAAATCATGAAATTATTTATAGAAACCTTTATTACGAAATCTCAAATGCAGTTGCAAGAAACAAACTCATAAACTCATGCAAAATGCAAATTTTACTCACATTTTGTCTGTAATTGATTCTGTAATGGAGATATAAAGAATTAAATACCTAGATGTATTCGTTTGTATGCAAAAATCGCATAGTAAAAAAAAATGAAGATTTAAAATAATTAAAAATTTGCTAGAATCATTTGAAATTAGGCAATATTTTGTATTATTTTCCCTATCAAAGAAGCCTCTTGATCTCTAGCTTCTTTTTCCTTTAAAATATGCTCTATAGATTTAAAAAAAAAAAGAGAGAGATTTCATGACAGTATAGAGTATAAGAGGTGGTAGAATGCAAAACAAAAATAATTAATTTTAACATCCTTTATTCTCTGAAAGGACTGCTGATTGTAGTTCCACATATTTTTTTATTGTTATTTATTTTGGAAGCTTTTCAAAAATGTTAATGACTTTGGTTTGTCTATTCGTACGTTTGTCTTTCAGACTGTCTGTTCTCAAACTAACATAAACATTCTGAGGTTGCATTGAAACTGATATGATGTTATGCAAATCCACCAAGGCATGTTCCCTAATAAAAATGTTATATATAGCACAACTGGTTTATGTACAGGGATACCTAAACAAAATTCAATAAATTACGTTTTAAGAGAAATTTCTGTATAAAGAATACTGAAGTAATGAAAATAACACATAATATTTATGTACACGAAGCCATGTTTCCTATAGAATATAATGAATTTAACATTAATTATTGGTTTTCAGAGACACACAAAAATATTCAGATATATTCGAGGATATGATTGAAATTTTCTGAACATGCATTTTCACTTGTGTAATATTATTGAAAATGCAAATAATCTACGTCTATCGAAACATCGAATTAAAAAATTAAAACTTCTATTTGAAAGTATTTTTTATTCCAATATTTGATAAATAGTTAGTATTTTATCATCTTTCTTTTTTCTAAAAATAAGCCTTAATTTCGTGAATAACAGCTGAGTGAAAATCATCTTTAATTATAGTAAAAATGATTGATGCTGAAAATATTGCTAGATTAAATAATTTCTATACAACAAGGAATTATAAAGATAGATGATTTATGATTCTAATTTATCTTATGCTTATTATTATTATTTTTGGATTTATTGATTTGAACTATGTGTTATAAAATAATAAAGCTATTTTTAAATTTGTTAGATTTTATTATTATTTTTATTATAGTGAAGAGTATATATATATATATATATATATATATATATATATATATTTCCTCATCAAAGATTTTTTGGAGCTTTAAATAAAAAAAAAAAAAAATTAAAGAAAGTTATAGAATATTCATTATCCTTGTTTCAGTATTGAATTGAATTGAATTGAATGATATTTTTATAAATCGTCTAATAATTAAAAATTTTTGCTTAAGAAGGTGTCTAAATAAAGTTTTATTATTTTCATATTTTTTCATCCACACTATATCTAATAGTTAATATATATAGATATATGTATATCTATATCTATAAAAATGATAAGTTAGTTTGCGTACGCTTCAAAAACTAAAAACGCTCTGCACCGACTTAGCTCAAATTTTGACACGATATACAACCCGCTTCAAAGATTGATTTTATCTATGTTACGCGTCTGTAACATACCCGCGACCGCGAGAAAGCAGCTTCTTTAACGGTCAGCAGTGTACCAGCAAACCCGCCATACTGACACTGCAAATTTCCTTTATGTTTACCATTTATTTTATACAGCGTGTGCTCAGTAAAAAATGAAAAGGAAAATAATGTTGACTTTTCATTTTTTTTATTTTTGTGAATGTATGAGCACGCGGTAGTTAAAAATGTTTGATTTCGATGAATTTTATATTACAGTGCGTGCTCAGTGAAAAATGAAAAATAATAATAATAATGTTGATGTTTCAGTTTTTCTTTTTTGTGAATGTATGAGCACGCGATAGTTAAAAATGTTTGGTTTTCGATGAATGGCATCTGTAAAAAATTTTTAGTTTTTTAAAAAAGGAAATAAGTTTCCCACTTTTGCTCCGAAATGTCCTGTTGCGATTAATGTTTATGTAGTCGGATTCTTCGCGTATTACACATTGTGATTTCGTGTCGCAATTATTTTTTTTCCCTCAAACTTTCGTGTCTTGGACTATCTTTCTTGCAACTATCTTTTAGTGTAAATACTTCTCACCTGTTTCTCTTTCCATCAGTAATGTTAACATCGCAAGAAACGAAAATATGTATGCTCTATTAACGAAACAAATGCTTGACTGAAATGCCATGAATTTTTATGGCCATTTCAAAATGATAATTTTTCGTTATTAAACTTTTGTCAATTCTCTCATTTTTTTCAACCAATTGCTGTGAGAGGCATAAGAGGATATAATCTTATCCCTTCCTTCTGTTCCTGTGAAAACCGAATAATGCCTGTCAAAAAAAAAAAAAAAAACGAATTTGGGTCATAACACTCGCCACACAGAAGGATCGAGAAGACGGCTTTAGAATTTTAGTGAGGAAGAGCGGGCATCCATACGAGCGAGGAATAGTCTAAGCACCATCCAGATGCGTAACGCGGAACCAACAGAAAGACGCGCGACCAGGCGTGAGGATGCACGATTGCGATTACGACAGTCGTGTTCTGCAGCAACAGATTTTGTTCGTTCTCAACAGAATGAACGCGAAAGGGTGAAGATAGCTGAAGCACGAAACCAAAAAACAGCAGATCTGAATCTGCAATAAGAAAAGGGCATGTTTACAAATAAACGCTCTGTCATTTAATCTTTGCCACTCACTAAATGTAAAAGAACAACCCGTATTGGTGGAAATGCCAATGTTTTGCCCTAAGTAGAATCACAAATAAACAAGTTTGTCCATGCGTGACGTCACATGCGCTTTCCTTATTCCATCGTCTTGCAATCCAGTACAATCCAGCTGTTGATTATAGTTCAAGTCGGCATTTGTCATTGGCCAGATGAGTCATGTTTGTACCTACTGCCAGGCTCTAAAGTTCAATAATGAGCCAAAAGGGGTGTGTTGTGCTGGCGGAAAAATCAAATTGCCTCAACTAGAATCACCACCAGAGCCAATGAAAACATACTTGCTGGATCTACCGCTGAATCGAAGCATTTCCTATCGAAAATCAGGAAATATAACTCTTGCTTCCAAATGACGTCATTTGGTGCGGACATTGTGAATGCTCAATTCATGCCAGCTTTTAAAATCCAAGGGCAAATATATCACAAAGCTGGCTCACTGCTCCCATTCAAAGATAGTGACCATAAATTCCTTCAAATGTACTTCATCGGTGATGATAGATATGAAGTCGATGGAATACATACGTCGCTAAGAAGATCACTTATTTCGCAACTACAGGAGCTCATTCACGAAAAAAATAATTTGGTGCGTTTGTTCAAAACAGCAATTCATATGATGCTATCAGATACCCACAAGATTGTCATTTAGACAAAACTCCTACGTACAATCTCTCAGTGACAGTAGCTCAGCTCACAGTTTGGACATACACTAAACTCTTCAATAGCTATTCTTCTCTTTTATAACCCTACCAGGCATTTACTTAACTTTCAAGGTAGTTCCGCGCCAGAAACCTATGAATCATTCTTGTGAATTCCAGATTTTGGCATTGAAATTATATCTTCCTATTGAAATTACAGCTTCCAATTTTTGGCAGCCTTAAACTAACATATTTTGGCAAATTTAGGAATTAAGTGCAAAATTCAACACTAATTCGCTTTTATCTATACTCGAGTCAGTTCCATCGAATTCTGAAGTCTGCAGTTGTCAATTAGAGATTCTGCCATATGATGTGAAATACTTGCGCTCTTTGAAGTATATAATTATAAATTACGTGATTAGAGGAATAGTCTTTATTGCTTGTTTTGGGAATAATATGGACTTCTAAACAATCTATCCGTTTATTTATTAAACTTTTACCACAATGAAAATTTGTATGTTTTACTAACAATATCTCATTGCTTTTAAGAAACTAAAGTGCTGTTCATAATTAGTATTCGATGAAACAAAGTATTAAAGAACAATTCTAACAGTCTTTTTTTTCCCCTTTCATTATTCTAAATAATAAGGATTGATTATTAGGTTTGAGAAATTTTCGACCTCCGGTTTTCGATAGATTTCCCCATTTTGAAATATTTTAAACTTGATTTGACCATTTTTTATATAATTTCTGTCTGTCTCTGAATCAGTGTAAATTTATATTTGGTTTAATTTCGGATTAATTTTATGCTAATTAGCTCGTAATGCATATCGCTCAACGAGTGCAGCTGCCATACTGTTTCACGAGATTATTAATATGAAAGTATAGATAAATCCCTTATGCATGTTCGCAATCAGAATAAATTTTAATGAATTGTTTTGAAATTAAATAAAATTATTTATAAAAGTATAAACAACCATGTAAATAATTATTTATAAAAGTAACGTTGAACGGTGAAAAAATACATATATCTATACGTAGGAGCACCGTTTCTCTTCTGGAAAAGAGGGCAAACTTCCCCCTTTGGAGGGTGCAAATTTTCAATATATATAGTTTAGAAAAGAGCTCCCTAATAACTTTAAAAGAATTAGTTGAGCCAGAGATAAGTGATAAATTAAAACTACGTTATCGATTTTCTTTTTCATTTATTACCAAACAAACAAACAAACAAACAGTGTTACCTTAAATGTCGATACGTAAGACACAAAACAGGATTTTTTTTTTTTTTTTTTACATTTAGTCTTACATATACTTCTCTGAAAAGAATATTGAATGCATTTAACAATGAAAAATATTTTAATAAATAATAATTTTAATAATTAATTTCTACAGGACGATACAGAAGTACGTTTTGTGATGGCTACTACATCCTTCTTTCTTTCTTTCTTTTTTTTTTTTTTTAGGTAAAAAGAAAATAAATAAATAAATAAAGTTAAGTAAGGATTCGCGCCTGAGATATTTTAAAATCTATTTACCATAAAATAATACATAAATAAAAAACTTTTTTTTTTTTTCAGCCAATTTCTAGAAGCTCTTAAGATTTGCACTTGCATCTTTGAAAGTGAATGTTGAAAGAAAGTGCTCTTTGAAAGTTAAACTAAGTTATAAGCTTAAAGTAGGTAAGAGAAAAGAAAATGCTCCGACAGGATTGATTTAAAGAAACAAAATGTAGCTTGTAGAGAAATTGAAAAAAAAAAGAAAAAAAAAAAAAAAGAAATACCCTTATAATTATAACAATAATTAAAATTTATGGAACATCATTATTTAATCCTTTAACGTTCATTGCTTTCACTCAGAAAACAAACATTCAAGAGTTTATGTATCATTTTTTCATTACTTTTTCAATATTTTTTCCTTTTTTTTTTTTTTTTTTTTTTTTTTTTTAAAGCGATTTTTCAATATTTGTTCCTTCTCTATTGGCAGCACAACTCGGAAATTTAGTCATGATTCTGACGAAGCCAAATGCAGAAATCACTTTAAATTAGTAGATGTAGGTAGACCTCATTATTATTTTTTTTTTTTATAATACATTCGTTTCTAGTTTCTTTGTCTAATGAAGGTGCTTTCTATATATATATACATAGCTGCAGACTTGTGCTGACTTAAGCTATGCCCTATATCACCGAAAGGACGGGGAAATAATTTAAATCTCAAAGGGGAAAAACCAATAGAAAAACATACATTTAATTTCTACAATCACCAATATTACTTAAAAATTAAAATTAATCCTATGAATAAATAATAAAACCAAAACTACTACCTACTTTATAATTGTAAATTTCGTTGAAAATGACTCAAATATACCATAATATCCACGAGGCCGAAGAGAGTTAAATTCAAAGGCAGATAAAGTATCGTAGTTAACTACTACACTAATGAGTATGAATATATATGTATGTGTTTGTGTATGTGTTTATTTATAAAGTTATTTAGTAATTAAATCAATTGCTATTTCAAATTTTTTAGGCTAACATATAAGGTAAAGCTAGGAGTGATTGCGCACATAGGGGACCGGCAGGAAGGAGTACAATGGGCGCTCTGAAACTCCAGGTAGTTCTACAATATCGATAGTGCCCACATAAATGTGCATGTTCTTTGCTTGAACACTCTAAGATTAAACGTGGTTGTTTTGTCTCGTTTTCAAAAATGTTTGCTTAAATTTTCAAAACCCTTTCTGAGAATTTTTATAGAATGGTAGCATTACAAAATATTTTTTAATTAAACGATTTCCCATTTACTCGTTTATAAATTTTACTTGTGGCAGGTGGTTGCATGAAAGTTCATCATATATAACAATGAGTGCAACGATTATAGACATCGACAGATTAACGAGAAACCATTCAAGCTGAAAAGGAACTTTATTAATTTTAAATTAAACATATTATCTAGTAACTAAATATTACTTTTTGTTATCTAGGATTGTTTTCTTTCTTTCTTTCTTTCTTTTTTTTTTTTTTTTCAATTATTATTTTGAAATACCTGCATGTAATGCAAAAATATTTGTTTACGAAAACCTAATACCAATGTCATTTAAGTGCAATTATCATTGTTAACAATTTAATAGTAGTCAAAACTAAGCGCAATCTCTCCTACCTATTACCGCAATCTCTCCAATCCTATAAGGAGAGGTTGCGCAAAAAAGTTCTCCTGGTTTTATTACAGCTGTTTCATTAAATCATAGTATAAAAACAAAATATTAAAGAAAATACGTAGAAGAAAGATCAATTCAAAGCTATGCACCAACAGTTCAGCAAATCTAAAATCTAGATTTTTTATAACGTTTTGTTGAATTGTGCGCAAACTCTCCTAGCTTTACCTTATACCTTTTAAACAATTTTTTTTTTTTTTTTTTTTTTTTTTTTTTCAAAAATTAAAAATACTTTTTTTTTTTTTGACATACTATTTATGATGAACAATGTTCCTATAGCCATTTCTGAAGTTATTCAATCAATTTTGAAATAAAAATGAGAAAAAGATTAAAGACTTAAACTTTCATTTAAAATTTAAAATTTATATTTTTAATTTTTCTTTAAAGACGGTGCGATATATGTATTATTTCCGCAAATTCTTTTATTATTATTATTATTATTATTAGTTAAAACTACAAAAATTCATACCGTAAAATTTCATTATAATGATGCTTTTATAAATTCTTGTTAATAATCGGTTATTCAAGAAGGAGAACTACCATCAAAAATTTAATTAAAATATCAAAGTGTATATGATTCTATTTTTCTAAAAAATAAAAATTGTGTAAAGAATTAAATTTAAGAAAAAAAAAATCAAAATATTGTCTTGTGTGTATTGCGTTGGTTATGCCTCTACCAATTAACTTTTAAATGAGAATTAGATTTATTTATTTAAGACTTCCACTTTTTTTCGAAAATTAAAAATAATGCTATATTTATTTAGTTACTGTCAATTAATTTAATTATGTATTGAAGATAGAATGAGCGGTGAATGTTCCAGAAAATTCTAAATAGCTTAAGGACATCAATATTTCCTAAGATTTTCGAATTTACTCAAAATAAGAAAGAAAACTGTTGCTAGGCAATTATAAAGCGCTTTTATTTTCTTTATTTAATGGAAGCATGATTAATTTTGTAATTCAGATGAACAAAGTGGAAGATGAACAAATTAATTTTTCGTTAGCTTATCTTCTTAATCTTTAAACTGTTTTAAAATAACGCTATAATAACGTTTAAGAAAAGTATATTGATTTTTAATTATTATTAGCTTGTTCGTAATTAGATTAATTGGTTTGTTGATTATGTGTTTTAAAAAAGGTTATGTATTTCAAAAGGTTTACTAACGTACACTTTATTGATACTTTAATCTTTTTCTAATGATACACGTTAGAAGCATTTAGAGGAGGATTTAAGATTTATCAAGTGCTTATAAAGTAATATTCGAATTATTTTTTTAAGAAAGTTTGAAAGATATTGTTTATGTTAAGAGAATGTTACTGGTATTGCTGCATAATTCTGCAGGATTTGTATATATTATTGAAACTGTGTGTAAAATGCTTTATTTTATTTATTTTAATTTGAATAGGTTGTGATTGGTTTTCAAACAAAACATGCTTTTCTATTTTATAATTTACATTTTTAAATCAAATAAATTCAATTTTTATGAAATTTTCAATTACATGAAAAAATAACAATATTTCAGAAGACTATTTCTGAATTTCTTAAATAAGTTAACATAATATTTTAAAATCAAGTATTTATGATTTTCTTCAAATAAATCATTGTAATAGAAATTCCAATTCCGTTGATAATTTTTACATTTACTGTATCATATCAATAACGTTAAGTTATTTCAAGTTGTTTATTCAAAAGATAATATTCTTAATATAAATTGTCTTTTCTAATATGTGCCATTGTTTTTAGTATAATGTTACACCTTTTTACTATCTTCTATATTCAGTAGAAGGAAGTATTAGATTCGTAAAAATTTTCGACTTCCGGTTTTCGACCAATTTACACGTTTTGAGAAGTCTAGAACACGATTTTACCATTTTTTTTAGAAAATGTCTGTCTATCTGTGTGTATGTGTGTGTATGTGTGTGCGTTTGTGAGTATACCCCTGTAAAAAGAGCAGATTCACCAAAATTAATATGGTTCGTACTACGGGAATCTATAACATGAGTGCTAACTTTCAGCTCATTTGAATAAAGCTTTTAGACGCTATCGTGTTTACTCACACACATACATAAATCACCTTAAAAAATAGCAAAAATGAATTCAGGGGCCCTTAAAACGTATAGGTACATCAAAATCTCGAAGTCGAATTTTTACATGATTACAATAATTTTCTAATATATGTATGCTCGGAAATTCAAAAAGAAATTTAAACAAAAACTGTTGAAGTTTTCTTTCTTTAGAAAAAAAAATATATATTTGTATTTGATTTATTCATTATCCCCAGAGTATAAACTGCTGTTTTTTCTTTCTTTCTTTTTTTTTTTTTTTTTTTTTTTTTTTTTTCTTTTTTAAGTAAATTAATGCAGGAAATGTATTTGTTATTTTCTGTCAACATCTATATGGAAAATAGCGATACAAAGTTACAAACAGGTAAAAATTCCCAAAGAAAAATATCTGCAAAATCTTATTAACAGAAAAAAGAAAAGAGATATACTATCTAAAGAAACGTCATTTTATTTATTTATTTATTTATATTTTATACTTATTTACTTTTTTCATTAATTTTAATTTTAATTTTAATTAATTAATTAATTTCTTTATTAATGCGATGTATTCACTTAATAATACATGCTTTTTATTCAGTTATTGAAAGTGTTTTATTTATTTATTTATTTGCTTGAAAACGTAAAAATATATTTGCTTTTATATTAGCAATTACATTTCAACGTGAAAGACACCAATGTAAGTACATGCGAAAAAAACAAAGATAATTTTATTATATTTTATCAAAGATTTTGAAGTGTTTTGAAATGTATGAGTATTTGAAAGAAAGAGATAAAACGAGTACAATAAATATTTCATTCTGAAGTAGATTTGTGTCAGGCAACGCTAGAGAATACGTTTCTTAGAAACTGCTTTTCAGTTTTACAAAATATATGGCATGTGTATTTCGTAGATCATATAGGTATAATTATAATTTTTTGAAAAAGTATATTTCTTTTTATTCTTGTTGTTTCAGATGTGTTAACAGTCTCCTTTCCTTTTATACATGTATATATATATATATATATATATATATATATATATATATATATTAGCCTGGAAAACAAAAATCATTTTCGGTTTTAAAATGATCTGTTCAATGCTAAAAATTTGAACATAACTGATCTATGAATATGTTTTTTAATTGTTGGTTGTATCTCTTTAAATGCAAAGATTTTATAAGCAAGTTTTCCTGCATTAGTGTTATTTTGCTATTATTTTGTCTGAATTAAAATTGAACAAATTCTTTTACTGTTTTGAAATACGATTATAGTCTTCTTTAAACATTACTTAAAAAAAAAAAAAAAAAAAAGAAAAAAAAGAAAAAATGGTGAATAAATGGTGAATAAATGTATCAACTTTTAAGACATAAAAGAGGTCGAAATAGGCACCGCACTATTTTTCCCTGTCTTATTTCATTGCATGGTAAAAAATTAAATATGTAGAAAAAGCATAAAAAATATTGCAATAAAAAAGGGTAAAACAAAAAACAAAAAACAAAAAATAATTAAATAAAATAAAAATAAAATAAAAATAAATACAGAAATTCTACTGCTATAAAAATTTATACTGGTATGAAAATTTAAGATTAATAG
Organism: Salticus scenicus; assembly: GCA_963930645.1. Lineage (NCBI taxonomy): Eukaryota > Metazoa > Arthropoda > Arachnida > Araneae > Salticidae > Salticus > Salticus scenicus. Next base: position 62,457,487 of record OZ005648.1, read on the forward strand.
TTAAGAATAAAAGATAATGAAGGGCGAAAGTAATAGGGCTTCGAGCTTTATAATCATTTGTAGGGCTAGTTACTTCCCATAAAGAATTTTTAATACATTTTTGCATTGAAAATAGGAAAGTAAAGGGTATATAAACCTTAAATGATTCACAAAATCGTATGACGCAATTTGAATTTTACGTCTTAGAATAATTACATTAGAATAATACATTAGAATAATACAATAACATGAAAGATTTAAATAGGAACGAGTTTTTCGAATTTACCACAGTTCAGACGCGTCAGGAATCGATACAAATCTTAATATCCTGAAAGTGCTAGAATATAGGACTAGTGAGTAAACCACTCTAAACAATGAATCAAAATAATAGAAAATCATTTTATTTAGAGGGATATAATCACACTATAACTTCATTTCTGGAGTTACAACGCTTGATAATGCTAAGATCGTAAGATTTTCAAGAGTCTATTGAATCATACCTTGCAATTCCTTTTAAAGTGTGCTGCGCACATCAGTTCTTTCTTGGAAAACCTATTGTAGCTGGAGAGTCGTAATTGGTGAATAGTTATGTTCTGCTAAATGTCTCCAGGAAAGATCAGAAATAATATCTCGCGTGGTTCCTCAAATTAAATTTCAAGATCTTGTTCTTCTTGTTGTGGCAAATATCTTCATTAGAATGTCCCTTATATGAGGGGGGATTTTTTTTTAATCCGAAACAAATACCGTCTATTTTTGTCTAATTGAGCCTAAACATTTTTAGCAAAATCTTAACTCTCCGGGATAATGTTAATACATACCGAATTGACGGGAAATGTAATAATATATATCAGGATTTTATCGTCAATTTGGCTCGTGTTACATTATTCCAGAGAGCTGATAATTTGATAAAAAGGGTTTACGTTCAAGTAGAAAAAAATAGACGGCATGCGTGTCGGATTTCAAACAACAACAACAACAAAAAGAAAAAGAAAAAAAGGAGGAAAGAAAGAAAGAAAGAAAATACTTCCCCTTCTAAAGGATACCCTAATCTTCATATTCCAAGAGCTTTGCGATTAACACAGTACGTTGAAGTGTAGTTTTTTCAACCATAGAAAATAAAACCAAGACACATGTCATCATTAAAAAAGATGCACTAAGGCATAAAAATTTTGATTTAATAATTTTGATAAAAATTTTGATTTTGTTTGAAAAATGATTCCAGATCTTTTTTAGCGAAGTGGAGATGACTATGCGTAATACCGCCCCTCATAAAAATTCTGCACCTCCAAACAGCCATTTTTAATTATGGCTATTTATAGTAAAGGCGAGTTTTTAACTTTTCTTTCTCTTTTTTTTTTTTTTTTTTTTTTTTCGTTATATGGGTACACTTTCATTTGATAAGTGGTTACAGTCTGATTTAAATTAAATGTCTGTATATTCTCTGAACGAATCTGCCATTCAACTATTTTGCTATCAATTTTATTGCTATACTTTTGATAATTTCAATCCAACTTACAGACAAAATTACTTAACTTAAATATGAATCATATTAGTAGAAAAGTTTACCGAACTTTCAATGAATTCGAATAAAATTTTATCAACATATATTTCATTGAATAAAGTTTGCATTTAAAAAAAGAATAATAATAATAATAATAATTAAAAAAAAGTACTGAACATTTATGAAAAAGAAAAATTTAACTACAATACAAAAATATATACAACAATCGCCTCTTTTTAAGCGATATATTAAAAAAATATATAAACATAGAAAATTAATTTATCAATTGAAAATTAAGTGCATTTAAAATTTTCCTTTTATAAACAGTACTTTAAAAACTATAAAATTGAGATAAAATGTTGTTAAAAATAAGCACAGAATTATCTCTTTTTTTTTTTTTTTTTTTTTTTTTTTTTTTGAGTTATTTCAAAAAGGTTTTGAAAAAACTGCCTAGACTGAATTATGCATGCTTTTATAAAAAAGAAAGAAATTATCGTTTAGCAATATTACTGTTTATATAATAAGAAATCATTTGCTAATTCATACTAAAACGCTTTTAGAAAAACATAACTTTAAAGAAAATTTAAATTTTCTTTGTTTTAAAAAAATGCTGAGTAGTTTTTAAATTTAAATTATTTTAAAATACGGCATTTTTATAGTATAATACAAATTGAGTTAATTTTTAAAAGAATTTTGAAAAAAAAATTATTTTGCAGACAGGTATAATATTTTAATTCTGAAAAAAAAAAAAAAAAAATGAAAATAAATAAATGTTAGATTGTGTTAAAAAATTTTTAATTAATTAATAAAATTTTTATATATTATCGTTGTAAAAACTTTGCTATGATTAAAAACTATGTTTTAATATTTTAGAATTTTTATCATGTTTGTTGAATATCTTTTTTTATCGTTCAGAGATATACATAATCATTGTTTTTATAAAGATAAGAAAAATTTACAAAACATTATTCGTTTGAGTGATTTAATTTAAAAAAAAAAATTATTTATTCAGATAGATTAAAAAAAAAAAACATTTTTATAAGATACATGCATTTAATATTAAATTTTACTAAATTCCATTGAATAAAAAAAATAAAAAATAAAAAAAAATTGCTTATGATAATTTTGACAAAAGTATCAAGTAATAATCAACAATTTTATTTTAACTGTAAGTATCTGGTTTTGAACTCCACTCTTTCTTTTACCTTGCATTTTATTAATAAAAAGAAATTACAGTTTAAAGTGAAACCTTAGTGGAGCCGCTTTGAACAATTGTAATGCATAAAAAAAAATTAATTTAAATTGTTTTAGAGGCATTTTTATTTTGTATATATAATAGTTTGAGGGGTGTTTCCTCCATGTCCGCCACCCGTTTCCATATTGCAGCTTCAATAATAAATGATTTGATGTTGTAGTTAAATTAAATACATTGCTTTAAACTGTTAAATAAAAAAAATGAATTATGACCAAATTACGCTTTCAAATATATTCCATACCTGCCAACCTACTAATTAATATCCGGATGATTGTCACTTTCAACCCCCCTTTTTTTTACATCAGTCTTTTTTAGAGTATTTTTCTTCTTATTTAATCGTAACTACATTTGAAGAAAATTTTTCCAAAAATTAAGTGGTGTGAAAAAAGGGGTGGGTTCTAAAAGTCTTCTGGATATTTGTTAGTAGGTTAGCAGGTATGATATTTGTGTAGAACTCTTTATACTGATAATGAATAATAGATATATTACATATTGTATTGAAATTTAGCGTGGTCTCAAAAAGACCTAATATAATTTTAAACGCTTTTAAGCAACTCCTAACTTTAGCCTCAAATATATCCGGTTTTTATTTATTTATTTTGTATAGTCATGTAAACGAATGGTTATATGCTTTACCTAGAATATTCTACAGGAAAATTATTTTCGTTCATATAAAAATACAAGTTTATTTATTTTTTGTTGCAATCTGAAAATATTAAGTGTACCAATGAGAAATTTATCTCATAAACTAAAGTAGAAACACACAGTATTTAAGTTCTTTTGTATTCCCCTTTGCATTGTATTTGTACTTATATTATTTTACACGCGAACCATTTATCCGATTGCAATAAAATACTGCGTGGGCGAAAAGTAAACAGTTTTCAACTTGAAAACAGTTTATAATGGTTTTGCACCCTCTATTGAAAACTATAATTTCTTTACATTTAATAATTTTCACGATGCAAAGAACATTTTATTTCTTACAACTGGGGAATGTATTACATGATATCTCATTTACGTTCTTGCAAGTATTAGAAGTGAACCATGGCACTAAGCTTATGTCAGCGGCCTCAGCTGTCATCCCAGTACAAAGTATGGCAGACTGCAATTCCTTATGGTGTTTGTATCTACCAAGGCATGGAGTCCTTTAGCACTTCGAAACCACCTCTATATTTGGAACATGGACAACCATACTTCGTACTGGGATCCTAGCTGAGTCCAAACAAGCACGGTTAAACGTTGCGCCATAGTCCACTCTTCATACATATATGAGATTATATGTAATAACTTCCCCATTTGTAAGGAACAAAATGCTTTTTCTTTCCTAAAAATTGGTTAAGTATCAAAAAAGTTATTACAAATAAATTTTAGTAGGAGTTAGTTTCCGCCCACTCTGTAATTTTAGTAAAATCCATATATAATGGAGATTTAGTATTCCTAATTCTGATTCTTGTTGTTTTTGTGTCTGCTGATTACAAAGAGATATAAGCATGTAAACGGACTAAAAACTAAAAACGTGATTTTCTGATTCAGGGAAGTTAAAAAAAACGTTTAATTATAGAAACAGTTTTGAATAGATTTATAACTGCCTTTGCTTAGTCATTAGATACTTTTTAAGAACATAATTCAATCAAACGAAAATTGCTTTTGAATGTACTATAAACGTGTAAAATTTAATGCGCATTTCAGAAGATTTATTTTTTTCTACTTACGTTTGTACATGTAATTAATATATATATATATATATATATATATATATATATATATATATATACAGGGTTAGCAAGAAATAAGTTGCCCACTTCAGAGGGCTCTAGAATCCGTCCTATTGCTCCAAATAATATAAAATTTTAACTACAGATAATACAAATGTTGCGCTTGACATTTATTAAATAAAAGAAAATTAGTACAAAATTCCGCCGGTAGGTGGCGCTGTAATACACATAGCCATATTTAATATGCTTTAAAAATATGCGTGAAAAATAAAGTAACATTAATAAAACTGCTCAATATGATACCCTTTATGTTTAACAATGTGCTGTAATCGCATAATCATATTTTCAACAGCTGACCGGAGTAAGTCTGCCGGAATATCTAAAACATGGCGCCGAATGTTGTCCTTCAGATCAGGCAGAGTTGATGGTCTTTACGGTAGATATTGTTCTTTATCCAAAGAATAATGCTAATAGGCATGCACTGAATCACAAATGCTGTTTCTGATTTTGAATATATGCAAAGAAGTACTATTTGTGTTATAGCGCCATCTATCGACGGAATTTTGTATTATTATTTTTTTTTTAATTTAATAAGTGTCAATCGCATCATTTGAATTATCTGTAGTTAAAATTTTACCTCATTTGGACCAATAGCATGGATTTTAGAGCCCTCTTAAGTGGGCAACTTATTTCTTGCTAACCCTGTATATATATATAGATAGATAGATATAGATATAAATATTTCACCAACAGAGTTTTAAACATTGATTTTGCTTATAACATAATACAAGTTTTAATGAAATGGGTGAGATAATGGTTCCTACAACAAATTTTACTTATAAATTATTCTCTTCAACAAAGTATGATGAAACGCACTTAATTTAAATATTGATTGAAAGAATGTATAGCTTCATTTATTTAATATTACGAAATTTATCAATGGCTGCAACATTTAAAATTTCGTCTGCAATAGGATAAATATTAACTCTGTCGCTTTTAATGCAACATCAATTAAAATATGTCTAGTTTAGCGTAATATACACTTAAATCCACGATCCTTTTAATTGGATTCAATATTTTGCAATTTAATCTGAAATAGAATCTGTATTAAATTAAAGCGATCGCAATAAAAAGTTCATTTTGAATTCTCTGATCGAAGGTTTCCCATTTTCTGACATTGAGTTTGAGACACCATTTAAAAAATATTTTACTTATAATTTGAGACTAAAACTGGATTGATATCTTCGAGGTTAGAAATGATGGTAAATAACTAGGGAATTAAATTTCATCAAATTTCATTCTAAAATTATGTAACATAAACAAAGTTCAAAATATCATTTAATACTATTAAAATTTTGTAAATTATAAAATATTACAGAAAACAAATATTTTCTACTACAAATTATAAAAATTAATTTTTTGTAATTTGAATCCTTTTCATACATATACAGCAAAAATTAGAAATTAAAATAATGTTCCATATTTTGAGGAGATAAAAATAAAAGGTAATGAGGATTATTTCGTAAATTCTCTTTCAAGAAACTTTCAAGAAATTTCTAATTTGACAATTATAATAACTTCTTTTTAAAGAAAACTTCTAAAAGTTATATCAACCATTTTTCTTTCACATGACATTATCTCAAATGTATTTTACTAAATGAGTATTTTTATGATTGGAATATATGACTTTCTATAACGTTTAGTTACTATTTTACCCTTTATCGTACGTATTATAAAGCAGAAAAAACATGTATTAGGAAAATATTTATTTTAGTTATTTAAGAGTATTTGTTAAAAATATAAATGTTTGTATCTCTTGGTAATCAGCAGGCACAAAGCAGAAGTCGGAAATCAGAATATTAAAACTCCATTATACATGGATTTTACTAAAACCACAGACTGGGCGGAAACTAACATCCTATTAAAATTTATTTATCATAACTACTTGATACTTAACAATATTTATGAAAGAAAACATATTTTGTTCCTTACAAAGGGGGAAGTTATTACATATTATCTCATTTTTGTATTAAGAGTGGACTATGGCGCAACATTTAATCGAGCTTGGGCGGGCTCAGCTAGCAACCCGGTACGAAGTATGGTAGTCCGTGGTCCAAGTACAGGGGTGGTTTCTAAACGCTAAATGACTCCAGCCTAGAGATTTAGGAAGCTTTTGTGTGCTCCAAGTAGCATATGTACAGCTGCAGCTCGTACATCCAGCGTAAATAAATACAAACACCATAAGGAATTGCAGACTGCCATAATTTGTACCGGGATGATAGCTGAGCCCGCCGACATAAGGTTAGATGTTATGCCCTGATTCACTTCTGATACTTACAATAGCATAAATGAGATATCATGCAATAAATTCCCCAATTGTAAGAAACAATATGTTTTTTTTTATCTTGAAAATTGGTTAAGTGTAAAATAAATTATAAATAGAAGGTGCAAGATCCTTATAAACAGTTTACAAGTTGTAAATTGTTTGTAAACTGCGCGAAAAGTAATTCTGAATTACTTTTCGCCCACGCAGTATTTTATTGCAATCGGACAAACGGTTCGTGTGTAAATTAATACAAATACAAAGCAGAAGGATATTCTAAAGAACTGAAATACTATGTGGTTCTTCTATGGTTTATGGGAAAATTTTTCATTGGTATACAGAGTGGTCGGAATGAAAAAAAAATTTGGTATATTGACTATACACGAAATGCGCTCACGGAATTTCGAAAAAAAAATTTAGTTCCAAAATGTCCACTTGACATTTCCCGCCTTTTCCAGAAAAAACATTACATTTAACACAATAAACGAACATAACGGTTTCAAATTAGCTTCTAGCGTTAATCCACGCACCGCCAGGAGAAAACAAATAAGAAACAAATAAGAAGTTTAAAATTAATTTATTTTCATTCAACTCATTAAAAGAATTAAATTTGTTAAAGTAACTATGCAAAATTTTTGATAGAAAATTTATGAGAGATTACTGAAAATTTAAGATTTATGAAATGTTTCACAGTTTAAACATATTACTTAAAAATGCTAAAAGTATTTCTTTCTTAAATAGAGATGAAACAAAAATAGTTATTTTATCTATACAAATAGTCTGCAATTATTTCTATTATTTTTTAAAACCTTTATAAATTCAAAAATTACAACAAATAAGAGAGAGGCTTAAATGAAAAATTTACATACCATTAAAATTTTTATAAAGTATTTTTTAAATGATTTGCGTTCTTTCATCTTCTTTAATGCGTTTATCAACAAAGGGATTTAAGTAATCAATCATGATAAACAAAGATGTTTGTTTATAAAATTTTCTCATGCTTTTTTCTGAAAATATTTAGAATAATTTTTATAAAAGACACGTAATTAAATTTTAATCCGTTTACGTTATTTAGAATGCAAAGCTCCAAAAGAATACGATATTCCCTAAAGATAATATTTATCTTTTAATTTATATGACAAGTCAACTGGGTTTAAAATTGCCTGATTAAGAATTGTTTTGTTTTCACCAATCTTTTGATGGAAATGGGATTTTGAGACTCTTTTAAATTTTTAACCAGCCATGACTAATATCAAAATTCGCACTTTGTATTCGAAATAGAGTATAGTTATATTTTAAAAATGAATAACAATAATTATTTTAGACAAGGAAAATAAATAGTTATAACTTTTGCAGGAATATCTTTAATCAACTGAACTATTATGATATATTTTAATATTTTATGTTTAAAACTTTCAGTAAAAATAAACAAATGCGTTTGTTAACATTTGGAGACAAGGATGAATTTTATAGTAAACCAAACACTAATAAGGCTTTCTTTCTTTCTTTCTTTTTTTAATGAAAACAATACATATTTGGTCTTTTTAATGTCATTTTTTTTAAAGTATGGAGTTTGAATAGATGAAAAGAAATTTTTAAAACTTATTACGAAGATCTATTAACTGCAATTCATTTTCTGAACTTCGCAGTTCACTTTCTGAATATGTTTGAAAGACCAAAAATACAAATTATTAACTTAAAAGAATTTTTTTTTTAAATAAGGAAAATAAACAGTATTTTTCCGTTTATTATTATTATTATTATTATTCAGTTTGCTTATAAATTTTTTTGTTTCCACAATTTGTAGATGTTGTATGTTTCCGAAGGTTTCAAAGTTTGGGCTGTCGTTATACAGTCATATACATATATTTAAGTGCCACTCAAAACATTAACATTATTACATGATTAATAATTAGTTAAATTGATAACATTAAAATTAAAATATAAGTTTTTATCCCTTTATACTAAAAAAAATCATTGGTGTTTAATTGTAGTGGTGTTTAAATATAGTATTTTTTTAGAATTTTCTAATGATATTTGTTTTAAAGATTTTATTTTAAAACACACCAGTGGTAAGAACTTAATATATTTTTTAGATTGAAAAACAAAGTTAGTTATTAAATTTAGGATTGTTTTCTTTAAGATAAAAATTTATATTTTAATTTTAAGACTATTAGTTTAACTAATTCAATATGATGTATTAGAATTAAAGTTATTAAAATATATATTGTAATCTCAAATTGGTATGATTAGAATAAGTTGCAATAATAACGATACTTTTAAGGAGGCATTTCACAATCTGTTTGAAATTGCAAATTGTAAATATTATTCACTTTTTGTCCTGACTGAAATCCGTAATTGTTAATTTGTATCTGCTAAGCCGTGTAGTTGTTTGTTTATGTAAACACTTTTTCATGTTATCATTTAATGTACAAGGAAACATGTTGATTCACCTTTCATATACAGTTAAAGTTTGCTTGTATTTCTTTCTTTTTTTTTAATCAATATATTTGTGTTAAATAATGTATATTTCGTAAGATTTTCCTTGTATCTATTTATCTATAATTTTATAATTATTAAAGTTTCTTTTTCTTTTCCTTTTTGTCAGAAGCATGGGGCAATTCTGCCTTTTCATTTTACTAGCAACACTTAAAACGTCTTTTTTTTTTTTTTTTTTTTTTTTTTTTACTTCGCAATAAGAGAAGACATTGGCCTCAATAAGTTATGAAATTGGTATAAATTTCTGTTAGTTTTTTGTGCATGCGATTTTTTATATTGTCTGCATTGTTTTCTAACTTTTTCTTTATATAAATATATATATATATATGCACACAGATTTCTTAGATTGGGACCTCGGTTTAAAGTGGATTCAGAATAGTTAAACCACCTATCCATGATACAGAACACGTATCTCTAAGCGGTTTTAAAATTGTTTTAATGCTTTATTATATACAGCGATGTTATAATATGGAAATTATTGTTATTTCAATAATTTTAAAAGTTAATTTTTTATTAATACCTTGAAGTATAATTAACCGAACATAATGAATTACTATGAAATATATTAATAAAATTTAATAGAAAACCTTTTTTGTATAAAATTAAATTATTAGAAAAGTTATATAAAGCTTAAATAGGTTATTTCTGTTTTGCACTTGATCTTTTACTTATGCAAAATTTGTAAGAAAATCAGAATTTGCTGCATATTTCGATTTTTTTTTTTTTTTTTTTTTTTTTTTTTTACAAGCGTTTACTTTTTTGAAAAAACCTTTTTTTAAGCCTAGGTTTATGTCACTATTATTTGTTTTTCAAATCTTTGTCTTTATTAAACTGTCAATTATTCACTCAATTTATCCTCATGTAAAACTGAAAGCATAGAAAAGTTAATTTTTGTAATTTTTTTTTCTTTATCTTTATGTCTTGTAATTTCTATTGCTCATATAAATTCTCAATTAATAATGAAAGTTACGTTTCATAAGAAAGATAAATTATATCTTTTATCTTACTTTTGTGTCACGATTTCATTCTAATTTGAAATATGGTAATCTGAAGTGTTATGGTAATCAAGGGTTTCAAACTGATAAGGACTTATAACGACTTAAACATTAGTCAATTATATTTATAACGTTAAAACTCAATTTTTTTTAAGTAAGTGTGTAAGTGAGGTTTCACGTCGCACTAGCAAGACACTATGAGCACTTGGCGTCGATCTGGCACCATTCCATCACAATTTTAAATACATGTTTTAATAAATTTAGTGAAGGAATGGATGTTTAATTTATTTTTTTTAAATACTACTTGATTATATATTTAAAGTAAAGCTAGGAGATATTACGCGGCAGGAGAGATTGCGCACATAGGGGGTCGGCAGGAAGGAGTATAGTGGGCTCTCTGAAACTCCAGGTAGTTCTACAACATCGATAACGGAGTGCCCATTTAAATGTGCATGATTATTGTTTGAACAGTCTAATATTAAACGTGATTATTTTGACTCGTTTAAAAAAAAAAAAAAAAAAAAAAAAAAAATCTTAAATTTTCAAAACACTTTCTAGATTTTTTATAGAATGGTAGTATTACAAAATATTTTTTATTTAAACGATTTCCCATGGACTCGTTTATAAATTTTACTTGTGGCAGGTGGTTGCATGAAAGTTGGGTCATTTATAGCAATGAGTACAACGATTATAGACAACGACAGGTTAGGTCAACAAACAAGAAACGATTCGAACTAAAAAAACTTCCTTAATTTTAAGTTAAATATATTACCTAGTAACTAAATGTTACTTGTTTTTTCATTTTCTGTGTTTTTAAATATTAAACTGAAATATCTACATGTAATATAAAAATATTTGCTTATAAAATACTTATACCAATGTCATTTAAGTGCAATTATCATTTTTAACAATTTAATGGTAGTTAAAATTAAACGCAATCTCTCCTACAATTTTGCCTACCCTATAAGGTGTACCCTAAATACCTCTCATATCCTATAAGGAGAGATCGCGCAAAATAGTTCTCTTGGTTTTATTACAGCTGTTGCTTTAAATCATAGTATAACAACAAAATAGTAATGGAAATGCGCAGAAGAACGATCACTCCAAAGCTATGCAGAATCAGTTTAGCAAAAAATTATAATTTAGATTTTTTATAACGTTTTGTTGACATGTGCGTAAACTCTTCTAACTTTACTTTATACATATATATACAGTATTAAACATTTTAAATTATTTATAGATATAATAGATTTGAATAATGTTTTATAAAACAAAGGCATTACAAAAGCAAACTAGATGGTTCTTCTCATTAATTGAATAAAAACTTATATTAATATTATAGTTTATCAGAAGAAAAATGTCCATTACGTTCTCATAACACTTACGCAGAAAATATGGGAAAAATAGCTTTTCTCCATTATTGGTAGAAAAAGAGAAAGGGAGTATGATTGTGGAATCTCATTAGCAGATGAAAGAGTGGAAACACTAGACGAAAAAAAAAGCTACTTCTCTCTCTGGTGTTATGTATTTTGAATATTGCAATATGTTAACCAAATTGCTTTCTTTTTTTTTTTTTGTTTAATGCATATAATAGGATTTATATTCTCTTAACAATGTCTGTTCGTCTTTTACTAATAGGAAGTGACTATATCTCTATTTGAACATCTTAACATTGTTCGTCTTAGAAAACACGTAATGCATATTCTTACATATAAATATTCTTTTAACGTTTTCAATCCAATATAAAGAACGACAGTGCCAGATAATACTTACTCCAAAAAATAAATAGGATTGTTCTGTATTATTAGAAGTTTTCTGAGAAAAATATGCATTAAAATTTAGATGCATTCGCAAAGATATACCTACATCTTGAATGATAAATAATTCAATCTAAAGTGAATTTATGAATAGCGTGTCTCAACTAGTTTGTTATAACTTATATATTTATATTTTTCTCACTGAAGCATTGTTTTTTAATCACATTAAAAGGAATTCAAAAATTTGTATTTTGTAAGTATTTAGACGTTTATGAAAATATTTTTAAAAAACATTTGAAACAATTATTTATTTTTGAAGGATCTCATTTATTTTCTCTTTTTCAGGAATACTTAGCACTTAGTTTACAGCTTTCGGTGGAAAAAGTAATTTAGAGTTTACATCTTTGCGCATCAACATACATATACCAATTTCTATAAAGAGACGCTCAGGCTAGTTTTTACAGTCAGACCCTAAAGTAAAAAAAAACACACCGTTAATAGATTCGTTTAACGAAAAGCATTTTTGTGGACTTTCAATAAAGGTTTATTGAAAACCAGATAATGTTCTGCAGCTGAATATAAAAATTATATCTATATGTATGTACGAATTTGTTTCTGTAAATACTATGTGACATTAATTACGTAAATGTTGAAAAAATAAGAAAATACTGTTAATAAAGTAAAATTTAGCGAAAATAATACAAAGATTAAAAAAAAATTATATGGGTACTTTCAGGCATAGTACAGGAAAGTCGATTACATCATTAACTTTTTTTTTTTTTTTTTTTTTGAGTTTTTTTAGTTTTTGAGTTTTTGAAAAAGAAAAAAGCTCTGCATTTTCAGTCTAGTACAATGAATTAAAAGAAGAAAATATTATAATGTCAAACCATAAAGTTTGAAATCGGAAGATGGATGGTTGGGTTTTACGTCGCAATAGTGCTGCGCAGATGGGGAATTGGCGACGATCTGGGACACACTCCTATAGGTGGTCTGGAGACATGCCATCACAATTTTGATCCTCCGCTTGAAATCGGAAGAAATAGAAACAAATTAGGTAATTCTTTGTTACAAACTTTAATTGTGTGTTTCAAACGTTTTCTAGTTTCACCAATATAACCAAGCAGTGTATTAACACATGACATTGAACAAAATTCCATATAAAGGTATTAAAATCTGAAATCACAGTGGAAATTTTAATAAATTTTTGAATTGACAGCGACCTAAATTATTCCGAAAACATTAACAGTGATCGGTTAAGACGAATTTACCAGCACGGAATTCAATTTTCACCAACTAAACAATTAGGATTAATAACTGGATCAAGATGAATTTTTAAAAACAAATCCTGAATTGCATGACTTTGCCCATAAGAACTGTACATATTCATTATGGAAAATTCACATCTGACTAAGTATTTGATTCTTTATTACTGTATGGTATTCTTTTACTGTTTTATTTTTTTATATATATTCAATAAGAAATATTAATTTTCAGAGCTTTTAAAAATTATTTTCCTACATAATAATTAGAATTTTTAAATCAGTATCCCAAAATAGATGTAACTTAAATTTTCAAGTTGTTCGAAATGAAGTCACAAATAATTGCACAAGAAAAAACAAATTTCTAAGATTTCATCGAAACTATTTCTGGATATAATTTATGTGTAACTTTTTTAAATACTTTACATACTTTATTTTCCCTACTGTGAAAAAAGAAAAAAGAAAAACAACAAACAAAATAATCTAGTGTGTCACTCACACTTTTTCTTATTCTGAATTACAATACTATAACGATAGATTTCAGATTAAATGGTAAGGTCAATAAAATAAGTAATAAAGATCAATCTACTTTAAAAACAACCTAAAACAAGTTTAGGAACTGTTTTATTTGACATATAAGTCTGTGTGTGGGAGGGGAGGGGGGAGGTTATCGGCCCCTAAAACTCCCATTCGATTGTAGTACCTGCATTTGTTTAAAAAGATCAAGGCAGTTATTGATTTACTCTCAAACTTACCAATCCGAATCAAATTTTTCAAGCGGCACTAATACAAACCTGCAGTTATTTGTTTTGAATTTATGCTTATAACACATATATACAGATCAACCACTAAAAGTTGGACTTCCGTAATCAAGCACCTCAAAACGTGGTATTACATAAAAAACGGCTATGAAACGATAACATCAAAATTTACTTTGGTTCAATATGGTTATGAAAATTTAACATTCCCTCCTGAACACTGTTTTACTATGTCGTCAACATTGTAAAATGCATCACAATACTTCAATTAATTAGGGGAGAGTGGGGATGAATGGGACGCAGTATGAATGGGACAACAGAAAAATTTTTATGTTTTGCAAGCGCTAGAAACATGAAAATTTTTCTGATATATGACATTACTGAGGTCATTTATCAAGTATAGTTTCAGAATTGTGCTGTCCATTGAAGGGCAGAAAAAAAATTAAAGTGTCTTTTTCTGCTGCCAGAGTAAGTTTTTACTGATTCAGTTAGATAGTAGTTAAAAATTAACTATTTGCTTAAAGTTAATATAATTCATATATGCTGAAATGGCATAATCGTTTATTGTGTTTATGATATTCAAGAAGAATATTGACAATTGTTCCTTAGCCTATTTCATGTTTTATATGATCATGTGGTGGTGGGGATGAACGGGGCAGTTTGAATGGGATGAATGGGACATTCCCCACTATGTGCTAATTTAAAATTGTACACAAGAATTATATTAAAACAAGTCGTAAATAGATTTTCAATATTTTTATAACCTGTAGCTCAATAGTTACAACATGAAATTATAAAAGTAGCATGGATTTAGAGAAAAATAGATTGCAGCTAATTGTTCAGATTTTAATTTATAATAATTATGATTAAAAAAATTATAAGTTTGAATAATCAATGCAACTTAAATCAATAATATCAATAATTAAGAAAATAAATAAATAAAGTAATAATACTTGGATTAAAATCGCAATTTCAACCAAGCTAACTGAATAAATCCCGGTGATTATTAATGTAATACAGAATAGAATGCTTATTTTTCCCGATCAGTCGGAAACAAACATTTATCTGGATAATTTGTACTCTATTATAATGATTTATATCTTTCAAGTGTCTTATTTATTTATTTATTTTTAGATTAGATCTTATTAGATTAAATTACCAAAGCATAGAGCACTAGGAACTGTGCGAACCAAAGGACTTTTGCCTTTTGATGTTAATTTGAGTCAATACGTCAGTTTATGTTAATTTCAGTAACTTCATAGTGTGTAATAAAATCACACAAACCAATTTAACTTTAAAAATTTATTTACTTTCCATTTTGTTTTCTTATCTTTGTTAACTCTAGTTCTGTCTAATTCATCCCCATAGGTGGGGATGAATGGGACAATGTACATGCATAAAAAATAAAATTATTATTAATTAAAAATGATATCTTTTTATTAAGATTAGTATGTTTATATGTAACTGATTACAGAAGTGCACTTATGAGCAATGTTATAAAATTCTGAATTACATATGGTGAACTTTATTAATAAAAACATGAAAAATGTCCCATTCATCCCCACCCTCCACTACATTAATAGAAAAAAAGAACGTTTAGCTTAATTTTGGATAGCCGGTAGCCCGATATGTAACCTGTAAACTATATACGCATCACATTGTGTACATAAATTTAGTTTTATATGAAAAACACCAAACACAAAATGAAATGTACTTCAAGCTATCCCCAATATATCCAAACACTTTGGATAGCCCTGTAGACAAATAATGAATGATTTCTATACTACAATCTACACAAAACACACTTTCATGCATATAAAAATAAATCTGGTGTGTCACTCACACGACTTTATCTTACTCTGAAACTTAATACTATAAATACAGGCTGCAGATTAAGAGGTAAGATAACGAGTACTATTACGTAAACCTGTGTAAAACAATTCAAATTAGGCTTCAGAAGAGTTTTCTATGATGATTAGTTCTGTGTGAGGGAGCTGCCGCCCCCTCAACCCCCCCCCCCCCCCACACACACACACCCGTTTCATTAATGCACTTACATTTATGTAGAATTTAATTCGGCTATTAAAAAATACTTCTGTATTTAAAAAATAATTTATTAAAATTATTATTTAAAAAAATTATCTTTTATGATAATGCAGACGATTTCCACATTAGAGAAGTAGTATAACACTAAATATCCAACAAAAAAGTCCATTTTATTCTCAATATTTAAAAAAAAAAAAAAAAAAAAAAAAAAAACGATTTTTTTTTTCTAAGTTTTTTTATCGTTAAAAGTAAAAAAAAAAATCGATAACTTTGTTTTAAATTATCGTATATATTTTACCAGATCGATGGTTCACCCATTCGTTTTAAAGGTATTGGCGAGATCTTTTGAAAGATACCCATCATGAAAATTTAGATGATTTCCCTCCCAGGGGGGGGAGGGGGAGGCGAGGCTCCTACATACACAAATTCTTTTCCCTGTTGACTATCTCTATTACACAAAATATATATTCGTTTCATTTGGTTTAGTGCAGTCTATAGACGTTAAACTCTACTTATCTGCAATTTCCACCATAGACGTAATGTATCAGAATTCTCTTGATTGTCCCTGTACACGAACCATTTGCTTGATCTTAACGAAAAGTTTAGTGTAGCATCCTTATATGATACACATTTAGAATGCCAAGTTTGAACTTTCTGCCGTAATTTATTTTTGAGATATGCTGATAACAGACAGACAGACACACACAGACACACACACACACAAAGAGACCATTTGCTAAAAAAATGATTTTCAAATTCAGGGCACCTCAGAACATGTAAATATAACAAAACCTCGCGTTTGAAAATTTTACCCAAACACAATACTTTATTTACCTTATGGGTATGAGAAAGTAAAAAAAAAAAAAAAATGTTCATTCCCTTTTATTTATAGATGCTACACTGTACTTAACCAGAAATTTCCCTCCGTAGACGTAATAGCTTTGTATTCTCTCTGATGTCCCTGTACATGAACTATTTGCTTGATGTGAACGAAAAGATTCTTGTAGCATCACTATAGCATACGGATTTAGAATACTGAGTATGGACTCTCTGCTGCTATTTGTTCTTGAGATATGCTAATGACAGACTCACAGACAGTTACATAAACATTTAAACATAAAAACTTCACACGCCATAAATAAAGGGAAGCACTACTGGTTTTGAAAGGGCGTGGCCTTTCTTCTTCAGGTCAAAAACAAGTGGTACTACCATGTAGGCAAAAGCAAGAATATCAGGAAAAAAATTCAGTGTCTCATATAAAAATTTTTACTTAAAAAGACTTTTTTATAGCACTACTAATTTCGCCGTTTTACTTATTGCTTTTATTACAAAATTCTTTGAAATAAAAATTATGACTTGTTGAAAAAGGTTTCATTTATCTTTCTAGAATTATTGAACTTTAATGGAAAAATCATAAAGTAGCTCAACAACTTTTATAGAATTACAAATTTTTTGCATTTATAAAAGTGGATTACATAAAAAATTTTCTCAAACATTTGTTCATTTATCAAAGTTCATCTAAACTTTCTCACCATTATTATAAAAATCTTTTGTTCAATTACTCACAAGGGAATTCAAGTAATCGATTAAGATTAACAAATTTCTATGTTCATAGATATCTCTCAATGATTTTTCTTAACATTTTCTAATGATTTAAAAAAATACTATATCTTTTAAATTAAATACTTTTTCGAAACTAAAAATTAAATCTTCGCCGTAGTAGAATCCTCCCAAAAAACAATCTTTATTTTTTTTAATTTACATGATACTACAACAGTGCATAATACCAGATTATTTATCATCGTTCTAATTTATAGGAAATGAATTCAGAGTTAGTTTAGTAATTTAATGAATCAGGATTAAAGGAAGATTATTTATTATTCATAACAATGAATGGCGAATGAAAATAACTTTAAAGAATTGAAATCATTATTATTATTATTATTATTATTATTATTATTATTATTATTATTATTATTATCATTATTATGACGGAGCACTATTAGTCTCAATCTACGGATTTTTACGATACCAGTTTTACGATACTTGGACATTTTTCGAAAGCATAATTGAATAATTTGAAAGCGATGTTAAAATTTGAAAAAAAAAAAAAAAAAAGAAAAAAAAAACTAATAGTCCTCCGTACTAAACTAAATTCTGCTTTTGCCAGAATTTCATCAAAATCTTTTTTTTTTTTTTTTTTTTTTTTTTTTCAAAGAAAAAGAAAAAAAGAAATCTAACAATAATCAGTATCGAAACAGACACTGTCGAATTCTTTTTCTAATTCAAAATTATTAAAGAAAAACTTTTTCGATACTGTCAGTTTCGAAACTGATTATTATTATTGTTATTATTATTATTATTATTATTATTATTTTAACAAAAAAAAAAAAAAAAAAAGGCTGTTAGTTTTTCCCGCAATTTTCAGAGAAAAAATAAGTTTTATTTTTTGTGAAATCTTCATAACAGATCGAAGAATTAAAAATAAATAAATAAATAAATCTGAAGAAAAATAGTGTTTTTGACATTAATAAAATGTATATAAGCATTGGCGTAAAAAAAAATATATTTTGCGGCTTTTTCATTCATTTTAACTTATTCTTTTATCACGGTAGTTACTCCTACATAAAAACTGGTTCTAAAAAGGACCCAACTTTGACATGTAAAACAAGATAAAAAAAATAATTTACAGAGAACTCTTATGTTTTGAATACAATATACAGGATTTCAATTATAAAGAATACGTGCAAAAAATAAAATAAAATAAAAATAAAACAAAACAAATAAAAAATAAAGTAAATAAAAATAAAAGAGAAATATTCGTGATATATTTTGAAAGATTTTTCGGAAAAAAACATATATTTTGAATCTTAGATACATGCCTGAAACTCATATGATAAATATTTCGATGTAAAGTGGATTTATGTATAGGGCGTCACTTTAAGATATTTTCTTGTTTGATATTTCTCTTAAGCCATCCTGAAAAGTTTGAAAATCTTCTATTTCGAAGATATTTATAAGTTTTATGGAAACGTTTTCAAAGAAAGTATATACTTCTGGTTTTGTTTAAAAAACATTGCATCGGAAATCTTTATTTATTTATTTACTTGTTATGCCATGTATTTTTTATACTTTTTTACCCGTTTGTGGAATAAACAATATTAATAAATTCGTATGTTTGTTATTATTATTATTATTATATATATATATATATATATATATATAAGGTAAAGGATACCAGGATGAAAATTCCTGTTTCGTTTAAATAAAAAATTAAGATTTAATACTTATAATTTCATTTTATTATTAATTTATTAAGCATTAATAAGGTTTATAAAACATATATTTTCAAGTCACATACAAAAATTTAATTGAATGTACAAAATGTATATATTTTAAGTTATTTTGCTATTTCAAAAACACTATAATATTTGCATATATGTGATTAAAAAACAATTTTTTGTAAGAAAAACAAAATTTGTTTGTTGGAATTGCCAAAGAAATTGTTAAAATCCTTTTGTTAATCTGAACAAAATTTCGACTGAAACTCATTTAACCATGACTTGTTTTAGAGGTTTTGTGCTGAATGATCAGTATTTTGAACATCGAAAATATAAACAAAAATATCCATAATATTGTTTACAATAACAAATATATATTTTTTTATTGAAATTTTATTTTTCCGACTGAGTGAAAATAATGTCTGGACCGGGAGTCAAACCCCGGAACTTTGACTTACAAGTTCAAGGCTCTACCAATTGAGCTATCAAGGCCGACAAACCGATCAGCATTACTCTCTCAGACAACCTTTAGGCAGGAACATCTCTGGTCTATCATGTAGATAGCTCAACAGAAATAAGCCGCAGGAAATGGAAAACACCATTAAATAATGGGACAAAGAAATACAATTTATTAAAATCACACAATCAACTGTGGAAGAAAATCATATTCTTATTGAAATTTTATTTTTTAGACTGAGTGAAAATAATGCCTGGACCGGGAGTCGAATCCCGGATAGCTCATTGTCGGCCTGGATAGCTCAATTGGTAGAGTCTTGACCTTGTAAGTCAAAGTTCCGGGGTTCGACTCCCGGTAAAAGCATTATTTTCACTCAGTCGGAAAAATAAAATTTCAATAAAAATAAGATTTTCTTCCACATTTGATTGTGTGAATTTAATAAATTGTAAATATATATATATATATATATATAGATAGATAGATAGATAGATAGATAGATAGATAGATAGATAGATAGATAGATAGATTTTTAAAACTTGTAAATTTTAGCAGATGTTCAGAAAGGTTATATATATCTATTACAAACTTTTGAATAATGATATATGATTTTTTATTTCATTTATTTCATTCAATTTTAAAAATTAGATTAAATAATAAGTAATAAAATATAAAAATAATAAGTAATAAAAACAATATTCTATATATATATATATATATATATATGTGTGTGTGTGTGTGTGTGTGTGTGTGTGTGTGTATGTGTATAAACGTATCAGAGGAAAATTATAGATTGTCGATGCATAATCTTGTATTCACAATATCTTCGTGATGATGAACTAGAATAAAATAAAATATTAATATATTTTACGCTACGTATAAATATATGAAATATCAAGCTATGAACATTTTAATATTAAATATTTAAATATAATTTACCTTTTTTTGAACATGAAACCATAAGCATTTTAATATTAAGATATTTGTAAATATAAGCATATTGTAATTACACTAAATGTATTATTAAATTAATACTGTAATAATAATACATTTCCCGCAAAAAGAATAGACTTTTAGCAACATTATTTTTTGTCCTTTTAATAATAGGGGATATTCATGTGCACATAAATTAAACTGACATTTTTAAAGAAGAAAGAACAATATAGAATTTAAACGTTTTAAAAGTTATATTTCCGGCTATTGTAAATAAGCTCATATTTTCCCTGTTCAAAGAAACTTACAACTTAATATACTGAAATAAATACATTTGTTTTCTCTAAGTACTACACTGTTAATAAATTTAATATTAAAAAAAAAAAAAAAAAAAAAAAAAAAAAAAGTCTGTAAAATATTGAAACAAAAATTTTTTAAACATAAAAGGAAATATGTATAAAAAAAAAAATCTTCTATAATTAGAACAAAAAGTTCTGAAACAGTCATGTATCATTCAAGCAATTGTAAAGCCACGTTCTTTTTGATACAATGTTATTGATGACATAAATTATAATAATGATTTTTGTTATACATGAGCACAATTGTTTAAACAAATCAGTTAAAAAAAGAAAAAGAAAGAAAGAAAGAAAACGCAGAAGAAAGAGTTGAAGAAAGAATTACAGTTTCTTTGATTGGAAATACTGTGTTAATGAAAAAAGTTTTATTTTCATTTCTTGTACACTGCGAATAGATTAGCGCTTTTCTTTTCATTGTTTTATAAAAATTTGTTCTAGTATCTTTATCAAATCTGTTATTTCGTTTGTTATTTGTCCATACTTGTTATACGATAGTAACTGTAATTACTAAAACCCGAATAAATTACTAAGTCAGAAACGCCAAAGAAAAATATTGGAAATGGACACAGCTGTTTCGGCCTTAAGCGTGCCGTCTTCAGTGCAAAAAGAATAATTAGAAAAAATGTCCTTTTTGCACTGAAGACGGCACGCTTAAGGCTGCCGAAACAGCTGTATGCATTTCCAATATTTTTCTTTGGCGTTTCTGACGTAGTAATTTATTCGGGTTTTAATATTCCAACGCCAAGTCTCCTGTTATTATGTGTAATTACTGTTTGCTTAAAGTGAATAGATGAAACATATCTTTACTTAATCCGCGTAAAATGAAAGGAAACTTATCATTTCTTTCAACCGAGATTAAAAAGAAAACAGAAGAAAGTAAAAGTAAAAAGGAATATTTACGCATAAATACAAATTAGTCATTCTTTCTCATAGTTTTTGTTATACTACGAATGTTAAAAGTAAGTAAAAAATATATATATATATATACAGACACGACATTATTTCATTATTTAAAACATGAAAATCTGACATTGACAAATTTTAATTTAGTGCCAGAGGCCTACTGCTAAACTTGTTAATATCGACAAATTCTTCTTTAGTTAATTCGTGACGATCTAAATTATGAAATAGGCCCTTAGCACTATTAAGAGGTGTATTATAAAAATTCGACAACGTTGTACCGACTGAAATAGGGGTAATTGGGGGGGGGGACTCATGTCAAAGTTGGGCCTGGGGGGGGGGGAATCATGTCAAAGTTGTGCCTTGGGGGGACTTCATTCAATAAATCCCCATTCAATAAACCTACTGAAATAGGCCTCTTGCACTAATTAAGAGTGACGTATAAAAATTCGACAACTGTACCGACTGAAATAGGCCTCTAGCACTAAAAATACTTTTCACGAATAAAAAAGTCAGTGTTTATGTATTTGTTCTCAGATTCAAGAAATTTGTGATAAGCTTGATATATATTTTTAAATGTTTATTACTTTCCTCTATAATAATAACAAAAATGTTTTTATTTACAAATATTTTGTACTTCCGATTTCCCGTGGATTTACACGTTTTGAAATGTCAATATACGAAATACGATTTCATCATTTTTTGATGCCTGTTTTGTGTGTGTCTGTGTGTCTGTATGTGCAAGTGTGAGACAAAATTACTTTTCTAATTCTATCGCAAGAACTACTGCAGACAATTAAGATAAATCTTTATTTAAAAATAAATAAATAAATAAATAAAAAATAAAACTGGCCTTTTCCTGGGAAATTCTCGGAAGGTAATGTTCCCAATATTTTCCAGTAATGATCATTGAATATGTCAGTAACGATCAAATATACACTCATTCAAAATAATGCTACATTCCTGATATCAGGAACGTTTCATGTACGTAAACCTGTAATTTTCAGAACCTAGATCAAAGCTCATTAAAACCAGTAACGTATCTGATGTAAAAGAGTAACGTTACCAAAATTTTTTACTGTGCATGCACTTGCACTATGACATAAGTTTTTGGTTATTAAGTTTTAATGCAAATCGTACAACAGGTGGCACTGAACTCCATTTGACTATTTTTAGAGAATGTGAGTCTGTCCGCACGCGTGTTAGTGCATTTGTATTATAAATTTTGTAGACGCTTTTCGCCCGAACCAATGAATGAAATTTAACCACACATTCTATTTATTTGGAACTCGACTTAAACGGGTGCTGATTACATTTTGTAATCATTCTCTCAACAAGTGGCGCTGTCATACATTTTTTTTTTTTCTTAATTTTTAAAATGGTAGTATAGGACAAAATTTCGTAAAAATATATAAAACAAGAAATCTTTTTAACTAATGATTGTAAAATTGCAATGAATTTCTGATAATAGTAATAATAAACTAGGAAAAACACTATGCGCATGTAGGAACATAGCTATCACTCCCGTAGGAATGCAAATTTTTAATATTCATATCTTTCAAAATAACTCATCGCCACTTCGAAAATGAATGCTTGAACAATAGATCTGTAATAATTCAAAACAAATTTATTTATTGTATTTCATTTTTAATGAATATATATATATATATATGGGTCATTCTCTGAAAAGTGGGCATTTTTTTTTTTTTTTTTAAGTAAAAAAGATAAAACCTTAGTCCAAATAAAATTGCTCCATTTTTTTTTTTTTTTGTTCATGTACACATATGTTACAATTAATAAAAAAAATAATATAAACCAAACTGTATCTGATAATTTTTGATATAGCAATTACTTTTATTAATTAGAAAAATGAGGGAATGACTGTGAGGGAATGACAAATTTCTTCTAAAAACTACTTTATAAAAATATTATTAAGTTTAGTTATATTTTCAAACACTAAATATTTATTAAAACATATTTTTATTAATATAATATCATAAAAAAGCAAATTTGATTTATTTTAGTTAACTTTATAATGAGTGAGGGAATGACGTATAATAAAAATACTGTATTTCAATCTAACGTTTGAGAGCCTTATGCAACTCATTGTAAAAAGTTTCGAACAGAACACAACATGGCTTTTTACTTTGCTGCTATACAAATTAAGTTTGACTTATATAAAGCACTGGCTGCCATTAATGGAGTAAGTAGGGGTGTGATTATAGTTTGATGAGGGAATGATATCTAATACCAGGGACAACAATAAAGTGTCTTCTAATTTCTTTCATTGCATAATATATAAATGTAGTATAATGGATAAATATTTATTAAAGTATGTTTAATAAATTTTTAATTCAAATAATCCAAATATACATGCTTTAATACTATAGAAACCATTTCATTTACTTACATGTGGGAATGGGGACACAGTGAGGGAATGATATTTTGCATTTTAAAAATTATTTAAAAATTATATTTGAATTCCAATAACCAAAGAATAACAGTTTATATGTAAAACCAACTAATATTGATAGTTTAAAAAGCGTTTTGTTTTTGTGCTTTTAAAAATATACCCTCAAGACTACTGGGACATGAAATGACCACTTTTCAGAGAATGACCCATATATAGAAAAGAAACATATAATGTCAGCACAAAATTGGCTTTTGAATTACAGTGATATATATTCATTACACACGTATGTTATCTCTATATATTAAAAAAAAGTAACTGTCGCTGGCGTCAATTTTTTTTGTCTGCAACAACAACTTCTCGCGGAGGGCAGGGTTCCCCGCGTCATGATATATATCAGTGTATTCCGACTGCTTAAGGAAGGCATTTCAGCTGCTTAGAAATTTCTATCATTTTAATTAAGTAAATTATTAAGTAAAAACGCGGGTTTATAAAGGTACTCTATTTGCCACCAGAGGGAAAAGTTTCTCTCATGACGTTTTTTCTGTGTCTCTGACGTCACTTTCCTCAGGAAAATTAAAATGTGATCAATGGTGTAAATAAGAAAAATTGAATAATTGGCATCTTTGAGATGCTCGAGAGAAGAAAAAGAATATTTACAATCCGCGTTTGTATTGATCGATAGATGGCGCTTTCTCAGCTGAAGTTGTTAGTAAATATAAAAGCCACGTGTATTTATTATTGTTCTTTCTCCGCCATTACATCATGGAAAAATCGATTACATAATAGGATGCAATGAAAATTATTGCGTTTTATTATTTAATAATTCCACTGTAGTTTAACTGCAGTTATATGTTATCTTACAACAAAGGTACATTAAAATAAATAAATAAATAAAAATAAATGTACAACTATAGAGTTGGTCCATAACTGGATTTGGGGATTTTTCTTTGACACCGTTTTGAAAGATAACGATGCCTTTTTGGATTCTTTGCAATACAATACGCTTTTGTTTATGCTTGGAATCCATCGCAACCATTTGCAAAAATGGCATTTTGCCGTAATCACAAAAGAAAAATCATCAAATGCACTTGTGGACCAATACTATAGTTGTTCCATGACATCCATGAAATGTGATCGTTTTGCTTTTTCTCCTTAGCGAAGGGAACGATCAGTTTTATCTAAAATATTTTATAATTAAAACAAAATTCAACGTATTATTACTTGTGAAATCCTCAGGTGCGAAATGTTTCGAACAAACAGTCATTCTTGACGATACTTCTTTCCCAATTCGTAAACGTCTAATCCATTCAGACTTTCTACTAACTAAAGCTTTATTTCCATAAGCGGAGGCAACTGGAATTTTAAATTTGTCATTTGGAAACAAATGAAGCTTAATTCCGGATTTCTTGATCCATTGGAGTTACACTGTAGCACACAGCAGCATGTGTTATCATTTTTGCTGGATTTATTCATCCTATCGAATATACAGCAGCAGCAAGCAATGGCGTCTCGACGAAAGCGTGAAAGCTATCCGTTCAGTGGTAGTCTTAATTTCACCTTAGCCCACCAGAGGGCGAGCATTTTATTACAATCGCGGATAGCAAAACATTTGAAGATAACCGATATTTTTAAAAAAATACGTAAAAATTTAATAAAGATGAAACGAAAATTAGTTTATATTTTTATTTAAGTTTATATTATGGTATAACTTCAGTATATCCCCACAGCTGAATTTGGCGATTTTTCTTTGGCGCCGTTTGCGATATAATATGGCAGCCTATATGTTGTTTATTTTGGATTTATGATTTTATGTTTTATGATTTAGATTATGATTTTATGATTTATGATTTATAATCGCCAACAAAAAATAGCCAAATATCGTTGTGGGGATATACTGAAGTTGTTCCTTTATTTTAACGTTAGGCGAAAAAGATTTAGTAATGAATACCATGATTATGTTAAACAATTATTGATATAGAGTTAGAGGTTAGGCGCAGACATTTTTAAAATGGAATTTATGAGATAAAAATTTATATTAGTTTATGTAAATATTTAGTTTTTTAACTCAAAACATATTTAAAAGGATGGATCTTTACTATGATCAATTTAAAGATTTTTCAAAATTTAGAAATGAAGCTCGTACGTTTTTCGCCAAGGAATTCATTTACGCTACCACAATAGCCATTTTAACTCTAACCATGCCTTCCTATAGAGATAAATTATAAAATGGTGCAATAATAATGATAATAATAATAAAATCCGCAACCTATTTTTGTTTTTTAAGCATTGATATAAAACTTTGCAGAAAACAGAATTTAATACAACAGGACATTTTTTTATATATATATACATATAAAGGAATGTAAAATCTGCATTGCTAAAATATTGTAGTTACAGCTAATACAGGACCTCATTGGCTGATTTTAAATTTTTCATTTATTTTGACGATTACTTAAATTATCTATCGCAATTATGCATGTCAAGATTTTCGCGAGAAACGTCTAAGCTACTTTGGTGCCAAATTTAAAATTTCGCCAAGAGGTTAAACTGCACCATTGCTTTAGAACGATTTTTTTTTTTTTTTTTTTTTTTTTTTTTTCAATTTTATTTTAAGTATTTTTCAACTTAATTCACGAGTAAAAAAAAAAAGAAATATTTTTATTTGGTCTAAATATAAAAAATATATCCAGGTAAAATATCCGTTTTTCGTTCTGTTCATTATTAGAAAGAAAATGGCTGAAGTAGTTTTTCCTGTACCATTGATGTCTTTATAAATTAAATTAAATTAAATTATCCAATATCATTAAATTTCCTTCTCCACACTCATTTTTTATTTTCTAAATTTAATATTACATAATATATATGTAAAAAAAAATCAAGGTGTAATCAGTACATATCCAGAAGATGTAGCCATTAAATATTCAGACGAAAATCAACACAAGTTCAGGAGACATCACCAACAACTATTAAGATGTCATGATCAATATATATCCAGTAGATATCACCAACAATAATAATTATTCAGCAGATATCGCCAACAAGTATTCAGGAGCCATCATCAACACTTATTCATTCAGAAAATATTATCAACAAATATTCAAAAGCCATCCAATTTATCAATGGTGATGGTCTATCTCGAATACTTCAAACCGTCAGTTCGTTTTTACAATACAATCAAGGATGAATTTTTCACTTATCAGTAGATTTCGAAAAATGTGATTATTATTTTTTTTTTCGATTTAACTTAGTATTGATATAACTTTAGTATATCCCTACAGCTAAATTTGGCGGTTTTTCTTTGGCGTCGTTTTAAACGAGAAAAGATGTCGTTCTGGACTCTTTGCGATATAACATGGCAGCCTATATGTTGTTCATTTTGGATTTATGATTTTATGTTTTATAATTTATAATTTATGATTTATATTATGCATTTATCATTTATGATTTAGCCATAATCGCCAACAAAAAATCGCCAAATATCGTTGTGGGGATATACTGAAGTTGTTCCTTAGTATTTAATACAGTTTAAGAAATTAAATGGTAAAATCAGATAATGACATGCATCTTGGCAAATTCATGGTGTAGTACAATAAGTGGCGACAATGCAAAATAGCTATCTGAAATAAATTGTCCTATCGTACTACTACTACTAATGAAATTTTAAAAATAATTGCAATAATCGCATAAGATATTGATCTTCAACCTGACTAAATCATATTCTAGAAAAAATGCACTTTAAAAAGTTGCCTCTTTAGTGTTGGAAGCACGATTTTAAACCTTGCTGTACGCTGGAAATAAATGCAGAGTATTACATATTGTCCTAAATTAACTAAAAAAATTCAATAGTAAAAAAAATATAGGCATTAGAAAAAATAAGTTCATAATTTCTTTAATCAAGCAATAACACCCAAAAAATTCATCGTCAAACAGTGACAAAAATTTAACAAGTTGATCATATACTAAAGTTGTAACGCTAAATGATTTAGATGTCAAGAATTTCTCTATGTTCTAAATAATTAGTGCTATGGTTGTTTATTTTATGTTTTCTCTCAAAATAATGGCAAATTGTTATTAAATTGACGAACGTTATAGCATATTTTTGACATATTATAAACGATATAATAATAAATATTGTGTATTTCAATGCGATATTAAATATGGTGGATTTCTGTAATATTGTTCAACTCTCTTGTGTTATGCATTATTAATATTCTAATTCAATGAAAGGCAAAGTTGCGAATAGTCGGGTAGAATCCTGCAGGGATTAATGAGCGAAGCGAGTCGGGGGGAGGCGAAGCCTTCCTCGGGGGTTTGTGAGCGGAGCGAGCAGGGGGCAGAGCCCCCTTGTGTTACAAAAAAAAAAAAAAAAAAAAAAAAAAAAAAGCTAATTAAATAATTGTTATGAATTTCAAAGTACGAGGGAAAGTCATTAAGTAAGTCACTAATGATAATAAAAAATAATTCACTCTGATAATCACTTGGAAACAATTTTTATTTTTCCACATAATCTCCAGCAACATTGATGCACCTATCCCATCGTTTTATCAGAGCCCCAATTCCAGCTGCATAAAATTCTTTGGGTTGCTGTATCATCCACAGTAAGTCGTCATCTGCAAATTGTTTGCCCCCAAGATGTTGTTTCAGTGCACCAAACTGATGAAAATCACTTGGGATTAAGTCTGGGCTGTAAGGTGGATGCTGTAGCATCCATAAACAGGTAACATTTCTTTATGAATATATTTTTTTAATTCAAGTCTTTTGCCCACAGAAATCGGACACAGCACGCTGCTCTTCTATCGTACAATCATTCAGCACCATCATCATTTTTGAAACAGCATTACGCATGCGTGTGAATGCAACCTACTCAATATAAATTGAATATCATAAAGCTGTATCGTGCTGTCATCTATCACCATTCTTTGGAGATATCAGTTAGTACTTTAAATAATGCCATATGCATTTGTGACTTACTTAATGACTTAGCCTCGTAGAAATTAAAATTAACTTTTTATAAAAATCCAACTACAATTCTAATCGTATTTATTTTAATCTTAAAACTTAAGTTATTTTCCTTATCTACCTCAAGGACTCCCAGAAACAAGATTAAATTTAAGAAAGATAAGTATTCGTTCTTTGTTCTAACCCAGCAAACACAGAACTATCATATTGACGCCGAAATGATATCTTGACGCCAAACACGCAAGGTATCATTACGATGCCAGCGATTCGTAACATTTCTGTGTCGAAACTGTCCGCAAAATCGACACCCGTAGCGATACGGGAATAGGTATCGGTCCGGCATCGTGTATCTGATACAAATACGAACGCCACCAATAGCTCCGATACGGAAATGTTAAAAAAATGACACTTTATCGATATCTTTATGTTACCATTTCGATCCTTATTTTTGGCGCATATATGATACATATCGGACTTGTGCCAAACTACCGACAGTTATTCGAATGCCGCCGCTTCCTGTCAATTTAATATGCATAATTTTAATATTTTCGATATATAAACATAAAAATAATTATTTTTACAGGTATAGATTTTTTTTTTTATTATTATTATTTATTTATTTAACTGTATTTTAACGGTACAGTCAAATGGGGGCAACTCTGACAAAAATAAATAAATAATAATAATAAAATAAAAAATCGGCAGTTTTACTTAAAAGTTTCAAAAATTTATTAGTTCATTTTTCGTAATTGACGATTAAATAAAACCATAATTTAAATTAAATATATATATATGTATGTATCTGATTATGGAATGTAATTTCTTCTTTTTTTTTTTAAGTAATCTCATTTAATGATTTATTATATAAAAACTAAGAATTATTAAAAGTAAATTCATTTTAAAAATTCTCTTATGGACAATCTTTATTGTAATTAAAAAGCAACTAATTAAAGCTTTGAGTTTATCAACAAAAAAATATATATAAAAAGATTTATCAAAGCACTTGTTTTCTTTAAAAAGAAAAAGAAAGGATTTGATAAATTATTTGGATACAGGTAAATTAGATATAATAATAATAATAAAAGCTTTTATAAGTTTTAATTTATTTTTATTATTAATTATTATTCTTTAATTTTGAACAGTCCATAAAAATGTTTCATAAAAGGCATAAATAAATGTATTCGCATGCAGTGTTTCCAATATTCCAGAGCCTTTCATTATCCACAAGAAAGTCACTTTCAACTTATTTAAATCACAATTTAGTATTATATAGAGATTTCTTGTGAATAATACTGGGGAATGTTTGCAATTATGTATGTACATAAATTCATCCCATCTACTGCAGAACAGTTTTATTTGTCCTCTAACTATATAAATGCTATGAATTTATGTCCTTATTAGCAGCTAATTTGTTACACACTACAGTCTTCACTACTTAAAGGGAGGAATATTACATCAGAGGACAAACCATTATCCCCCCTATCCCAGTGTCACTTCTGATTTTAAATCAAAAATTATTGTTGGTCAGAGCAATATAAAATACATTCACAAAAATATGAATTGGTGAAATTACTATTCAAATCAAACAAAACTTAAATTAAAGAGCATGGTCAAAAACATAGGGTACAGTGTAAATTTGCACCCCCCCCCCTTTTTTTTTTTGAGTTAACGTGTCAAGATTAGATATGACCCTACAAGTTTTAGCTGTCGCTATGAGAAAAAATTAAACATACACCGTACAAGAAAGTGTGGCGTAGTATTAGTGTTTGATTTATGTGTGAGAGGTATTGAGATGAGTCCCGGCAAGGTTTTCTTTAATTTGAACTAAAAATTACATTTTTAATTAAATTATTAATTTAAAAAATATATTTAATGCATTATAGATTTTTTCAGCAGACTTTTTTTTTTTTTTTTTTTTTTTTTTTTTTTTTTTTTTAAGTTTTTAACAAGAAATAATGTGTTAATTTATTAAGGTAAAATAAATGAATAATTTAAGGGAATATACTTTTATATCACATTTAAATAAAATTTCATTACTGATTTGTTTTAATGTTTTATGTAATTTTTTTATTGAATCGCAAATAGCAAGTTTTAATTGTCTACTGTTAATTGTATCCTTATTCATGCTACTTGTACATAAAAAATTCTGAATCAACAAAGCTGTTTGATGTCACATTTAACGTCTATTTCAATTATTTTATAATTGTCAAATTTTGTGGTTTTGGGAGAACTAACCATAAAATTGTGTGCACAAGGGTGAAGCACAAGTTTTCTCAAGACGATTTCACTTATTTATAATTATTTTACATTGCAAAAATTTTCAAAATATCAGTAAATATGAATTTTATAAATCCAGCAAGTAAACTCAACAAAAAGCCAAACATTTAACAAAAGGTTTATGAACAATATTTGATTGTGAATAAGATTGTAATGAATTCAGTTTAATCAATTCTCTGAGAAATATAGCTTGTGCTCACTGTGAAATATTTTTATACACTCAGACCTCGTTAACGTGAATTACTTTTAACATGAACTGTTTCTACAATCCCCGTCAAAATGAAGATTAGTTTATTATATGAAGATTAGTTACTGATAGCATGAACTACTGATAATATAAACAAATTTTTTACCATCCTTGAGATTCCTGTTAAAGAAGTTTGAATGTGTATCAATTTTACTTCTAATCTTAATCAAATTTTCCCTCTCTTCTATGTTTTTAACCATAAAACAATCTATTTTATGCACCTACTCAGCGGATTTTTTTTTTTTTTTTTTTTTTTTTAAGTTTTAATTGCATTATTCACAATAAAATTTTTTAAATTTTCCTTGAAGTTTTGCTTCACACATGGCAAAGAGGTTCTGCACTTGAAGTTAGTAGATGGGAAATACTGGATTTGATCCCAGTCTTTGTTTTAAAGACTTTGCTGTAAGTTTTCCGTGTTTTTTTCTGAAATTTGATTAAATACAGGATAAGATTACTTAGAAAGACCCTCACTCTTCCAAGTCCTATAACCTTTGTGTAGTCAATTAGCTTTAATACTTTATTACATTGTTTGCCTAAACTATTGTATGAAACACAGCACTATTGAAGCCGTAAGTTACCATGAGATGTAGATGCCAAAACAAGTCACTGCATGCCACTCACATCTATGCCTAGCACGCTTGCCAAACAGTTTGCTATAAGAGAGATACTTACCATGGTTTCTTTTGTATTCTGGTTTTCCTGTCACTCACAGAAGAAACATTGAATTTTTCTTCGGCAGGAGTTTCCAAAAACAAATTGAAGTTAGCAATTAAAATTTTTAATTTTTTAGTAATTTTCTTCCTTTAATATTTGTACAAAGCGTCAGGGTTTAACCTGGGCTTTTTCGAAAGTTAATTAATTCTTTGGATACCATTGATTTCTTTTACTTAGCTTTGTTATCCTCAGTTTTGTTTTCTACTCCTTTTGTTCATTGATGATTTTAACCAAGCATCTATATTTGTGACTTAAAAAATATGAATCAGGGAAACTATGTTTTGGTTTTATCAATAGAAAAAGAGGTATTCATATCATATGTGTAAAATGAAAAAGCAATTTAAAAATCAAGTAAAGTGTAGTGCTAAATACTAGTGCTAAAAATGATTCAATGAAGCAAATTCTGAATTCTAACAAACTTATAAATATTTTTGCATTTTAATTCAATCATTGAAAATTAAAAATAAATCTAAATTACTATATAAATAAGGATTCCCAAAAATTTCAGTCCTTTCGTACAGTGGTGGAAAAAATTATAAAGCCACTTAAAAATATGATATAATTAAAAAAAAAAAGATCAAACATTTACAAAATTTCATACATATATATTATATGCTACAAGGAACAAAAGGAAAAAATAAATTTATTAATAACTACAATAACAAAAGGTTAGTAGACGTAAGAAAAATTTATGTACAAAGAAAGCTGGAAAAAATTATAAAGTCGATACATGTATTTCATCAATAATCGATGTGAGATCCTTTTTTTTCGATAACTGTGACTAGTCTCTTGTTCATTGAATCTATCAGACCACACAAAGTACTTGCATCAATATTATTCCAGCAGTTTTTAATAGCATTCATCAAATCTAATTTTGAATTGAATTGTCGTCCATTTTTGTAAACATTTCGGGCTAAAATTCCCCAAAGATTTTCTATTACATTCAGATCGGGGCTAACAGCTGGCCATTGAAGGCATTTCACCTGGTTAGCTTCCAGCCAAGATTTAGTTGACTTCGAAACATGAACGGAAGCGTTGTCCTGCTGAAATGTCCAGTCTCCTGAAGTTATAAGAAGAGCAATAGGTAATAAATTATCTCCTAACGTATCTTGATAGATAATTGAATTCATTTTGTTATGGATGAAAACAATTGGAGTGGTTCCACTGGCAGCACATGCAGCCCAAACCATTACTGAGCCACCTCCAAATTGACGCTTTGAAAAAAATATGAGGTTCCTGTCGTAAATCATGCCAAAAATATTTATAGCCATCGGGTCCATCGAAATTAAATTTCTTTTCATTGGAAAAGACAATATCTCTCCAATTTGTGCCTTCGGTTAAATGTTTTCGGGCAAAGTCTAAGCGAGGATATTTGTGGTGCTTTGAAAGAGGGGGTTTTCCTTTAAATTTTTTTAATTGAACAATGGGATTGCTACTTAAAACATTTTTTACCGTTCGGCTTGTACATGGTAATTGTAAATGTTCTTGAATTTGGGCAGACGACATTTTTTGTCCGCAAGCTAGCTTCCGGATTTGTCTTGATTGCCTTACAGTTAAGGATTTCGGTCTTCCTGTACGCTTCTTACTGCCGTAATCTTCGGGATTTCTGAGAAAACTGTTTACTGCAGCCTTAGACCTTCCTATTTTTCTTGCAATATTAGAACCAGACATTCCAACTTTATTTAAAGTTAATATTTTAATTTGTTCACCATCGGAACGTCACTAATTCGCATGTTGTGGCCCCTAATTTGCAACACCAGATACATTGATTGAACAAAGAACTATTTAACAATTTTTTGTTCCAAATTCTTGCATTATGAAATTTAAAAAGAAAAAAAAAAAGGTTGTAGGATAAAATAAATATGCTACAAATTTATAAGAAACTTCAGGCAATAGCTTTATTTTTTCTTCCTCTCTTTACTTTGTGTGGAGATTGGGGGAGGGGGTTGTTTATTTGTGAAAAAGCAAATTAGGATCTAGTGAAGTGTATTTTTATTGCACGTGGAAATGACAATATTTATTTTAGTAAATTTATGAATACTTCTTATGAAAATAAATTTGTCAGTCATATTTTGTTACTGGTGCAACCAATACTTTTTTTTTTTTTTTTTTTTTTTTTTTTTTTAGGATTAAATGCTATAAATGAACACACACACACACAAAAAAAATTAATAACATATATTTATATATAAATGAATGCTTTTTTTTTTTTATCGGCACCCTAAAAAGTAATAAATAAGGCAAAATTTTCTGTACTCAAACCAATTAAAAGGTAAAAATCATTCATTGTTGACAAAGTGTGTTATTATATAGTAGGATGTAGTCATCAATGATTGCTTTTGATCTTTTAAATGGTTTGAGTACAGAAAATTTTGCCTTATTTACTATTTTTTAGGACGCATATAAAAAAGCATTCTTTTTAAATAGCAATAAACAACTTAGAATTAAACAAAAAACATTTTTAAACACTTGCCCCCGAATGGGTTCAAACTCACGACCCACTCGAGCCTTAGATTCATAGCCCAGCACCTCACAGCCACAGTATTAACAGATGAAACCCCTTTCGTTACGTTTCTGCTTCGTAGGCTTAATATATAACAGAATAGTAGCTCAACCCGGCTGAATAAAAAAGCTTTAAAGAATTCTACAAAATTTTATCATGATAAAAAATCAGTTAAAGGACACAGAATTAAAAAAATTTATTTGCTGTAGTATTTAATTTTTATTTTTTAAATCTCACAAAATAAGTACATTGACATAATTTTATTAATGAATAAAAATATTTTTCTATTTCTTTCTAGAAAATGCTGCTTCTTTCTGTCATATTCTCTGTAAATAGCACTTTGTCCATATTTGTAGGTGAAGAAGAAACCCTAGAGAAATATTAAGAAAAATATAAGCAATTAGTACATTTAATATAAAATAGGAACAAAAAAGTTCAGCTTTCACTTTTCAGAAGGAAAAAAAATATATGCCATATGCCAGTTTTTACAGTAAATATATAAACAGTACTCATCGCTTAGTAAAATCACGTTTGTTTTCAGCCAAAGTAATTTTATTTTAAGCGGCTGATTCTTATATCTGACAAATATTCCCAAAATGTGGAAAAAAGTATTTCTTCCACTAATTCGGAAATAAATTTCAAAATGTAACAATAAATGGAACTAGTAAACATGATATAAATATCAAAAGATATTTGACTAATTATTAATTGAAAATTAATAAATTAATCTGTATAAAATTAAGAAACACATACTACACATAGAATTAATTAATATTTCTTACATTAATTAAAAATTAGGCTTCTAAAAAATGATCATTAGTGATTTTTTTTTTTTTTTTTTTTTTTTTTTTTGGACAGAGAATTAAGTGTTTAAATCTTTAAAAAATGTAGCATTGAAGGCCTGATCCCAAACTTTCATTATCCATCTGAGTTTATGAACAAGTTCATAAGATCTATATTTTTTGCTTGAATCTTCCACCACTAATTTTAAATAAGAATTTTTGCCATACTAAGTCTACAAATTAAAAAAGCTAATTGCTTGTAAATAGTAGTGGAAGAGTTAGGGGCAAATTGCAGCCCCTGTGAAACCTGTACGAAGAGCTTTGCAATGTGGTGTATCCGTCATCACATCTAAATTAGAATTTTCATCTTTACTCGGTATTCTAATGCAACTCTTGAAGGTGAGAACTAATCCAAGATTTCAGTGGACGATAATTCAGTTGAACTTAGGAAGTTTTCATCAATCTTACTTAACACAATGAAGGAAGTCCTTGTCAAACTGTTCGAACTTCAAAGATGCAGCATTTTTTCTTGAGAATCTTATTCAGACTTACTGCTAAGAAGCATTTTGTGACTGTGTAATTGTACTCTCCCGAAACATTTTTATGTATAGTGTAACCATGTTTTCTACATATAGCAGTGAGGATGATTCTAAAGGCATGGTAGGCTGGCAAATTGACTGACAGTTTAGGATTTGCTAAGCACCCAAACATTTGGTGTTCCCTATCGTTTATTTTCAATAAACGACAAGGTTTATCTCCCCCCCCCCCTATTTTAACACTAGACTCGTCGACTCTGCCTTTGTACAGAGGTCTCCATGGTCACAAAAAATGCAATGAAAGAATAATGCATTGAATAGAAGAAACTGACAGATTTTGCTGCAGTGTTTACAGAAAATGATGCACATTAATCACAGACATCAATTTCTGATAGATTTTTTGGCTAATTCTTTTCTACTAAACATTTAAAGCTCTGATTCTCTATTAAGTGGTTGAATTAGGCAGAAAAAAAAAGTTTTATGTGTTGCATTGCAACATTAAATGTGCAACCTATTATGCAGCGCAACTGTTCTAAACCAGAATAATCTTTTCAATTAGCATTTTGTTTCATTTCATGAAAAAATCAGAGGACTGCAGCTATCACCCATGTTTCCTTATTATTATGTTATCCACAAGCAAATTCACTCCTTTAAAGCACCAATGTTTCTTGCTTCCTCTAATAACTAAAGGTATTTTATTAACAGTTCTGTCATATTACATCTCAGAAGATCAGTCTAATTTTCTCGCACCCAACAATGTTTTCGGCATTGAATTCATCAGCATGTTTTGTTAAAATCAAATAAAACAGTGCAAGTTTACCAACGCATAAGATCTGAGCCGCATCATTCTTTCAACAAATCTGGCTGAACATTTGTTTCGTCGGAGTAGCATTAAAACCCACATCTTGCTTTGCTCCATGAAGTTTGCACTAAACAATAATTTTTTATACTTTGATTTCAAATGCTTTGTGATGGATGTAGCTGTGATAGAGTCACGCATCTTCCACTTTATCAAACAGCCATCCATAGTAATAAAATCTATAGTTGTAAAGTTCTTGACATTCATCATTCATATGAACTTTTTAGTTTCTACGCACAAAACAGTTTTTGGCACAAAAAATGGGCGCCAAAAAATTAAAACTTGGATTAACTCCTGACACCTAGTAAGTGTAAAATGCAGGCAATGATAACTTTGTTCTGAATTCCTTTATTAAATAAGTTTTCAAATATGAATTAAATATGGCAGCATCAATATTAACAAAAATTAAAAAAATTTTTGCATATATATATATATATATTTATATATATATATATATATTTTTTTACTTTAACCATATAAAAATGCACAATTATTTCTAATACAAAAATAGTACATGGAAGGGTTAAAATATTCTTCTTTTGTTACTAATTTTAGTTTTACACAAAATAACTTAATAACAAAAAATTAAATTCAAAATTGTGATAAAATACTGAATAGAATGAAATAAGAATTCATTTTAGAGTTTAGACCAAACCAAATATTAAGAATATGACAGTCATTTAATTTTTAATTAATTATAACTAGCTGGAACCTGTCGAATTCGACGGTCACTTTATTGACAGTAATGTTTCAAAAATCGTCGCATCATTATTTAAGTGTACTTCCAATTAAAACATCTAATATAATTTATGCCATTTCACTTAAAAAAAAGAAATTTCGAAAAATGCTTATAAATAGAAATACTATATTTGACATCACTTTCTAAAAAGTACTGTCAGTATGACGTCAAATTGACTGCAGATAAACAGTTGTGTTGCTTGTTTTATCTTCTATTTTCTTTAATACCAAGACTACATGTTAGCTGGCCCCCCCGGCATTGCCCGGGCCCATGATAATTACCTTAAATAAACCTTAAATTTGTATGA
Organism: Salticus scenicus; assembly: GCA_963930645.1. Classification (NCBI taxonomy): domain Eukaryota; kingdom Metazoa; phylum Arthropoda; class Arachnida; order Araneae; family Salticidae; genus Salticus; species Salticus scenicus. Next base: position 62,495,834 of record OZ005648.1, read on the forward strand.
TTTTCTATCTTTAACTCAATTTTGTTAGAATTTCTATTTAAAAAAAAAAGAATCATGAAAAATATAATCAGCTGTAACAAAAAAATTACATCGAACCAAACGAAACTCTGCTCTGTGACCCTGGTGCCTGTGACAGAACATACACTGGCCACTAATAACATAAAAAAATTCCCAAAAATTAACCTGGAACCAAACGAACCCGCCTGGTATTGCCCGCGAATATGATAATTTGTATGATTTTATATTTTTAACTCGATTTTGTTTGAATTTCTATTTTTAAATGAAAGCATCGAGAAAAAAAATAGCCATCTAAAACAAAAAAATTACCTCAAACCAAACAGAACTCGGTCTTGTGACCCCAATGACTGCAGCAGTGTATATGCAGGCTGCTAATTACATGAAAAAACTCGCAAAAAAAAACCAAACGAACCTCTGATTCGTGTTTCCGCTGCCTTTCAGTGGCGGATTTAAGGGGGGGGGGGGCCCTAAAACACTGACATTCAAAATTGAATATTGCAGTTGTAAATTTTTTATTGGTCTAGAATAACACTTTGAAAAATCTTAGCCCCCCCAAAAGTTAAGTTCTGGATCCGCCACTGCTGCCTTTGGCTGTCGCACTGTATAGCAGGCATGCTACACACATGCTGCAAAATCCACTTTCTTCCACCAGGGGGGCGCAGTATTTGTATATGAACATCACTAATCGCCTTTAATTTCCAAAACCTTTCAAATAAAGTATCACATAGTGGTGTCAACTGTAAAATCCTTTAGTTGCACAATGTGTTCTGTACGAACATTACTAATGGTCAGGAAATACCAAGACCTTTAAAATAAGGTGCAACACGATAGGGTCTACTACAAAATCACCTAGTTCCATTTTTCACCACCAGGGGGCACACAATACTGTATACAAACACCTTTAATTAACATGAAATTTTAAGACCTTTATCACCAATCGCTGTGGATTTCCAAGACCTTTCAAATAAGGTGTTACACGGTGGTATCCCAGTGACAGAAAATTTTGTAGCTGTCTGCGACAGGTTTTTAAAATTTCATAATCTGTTATAAAAAAACTAAACCATGAAGTAAACATCTAAATTTAAAACATTTTAAATATACAACCTTTTTAATTCTTCATGTCACTTGCCGATTAGTTTCACATGGGACGGTCCGGCGATACGGTGTTCGAAGTTCGACGAAACTGACGTTTCACTCCCTCTTCTTCTCTTTTAAAGACTCGGCGCCACTGCTGCTCGAGTAGTGCCCCATCGTTGCCATTGCAATTATTAAAATTTGACAATATTTCTACAGAAGATGGAGTGAAACGTTAGCTTCGCCAAACTTTGAACACCGTATCGTCGGAGAACAAGCTGGGGCGTCCCATGCGAAACTAGTCGGCAAGTGACATGAAGAATGAAAGAGGTTGTATATTTAAAATGTTTTAAATTTAGATGTTTACTTCATGGTTTAGTTTTTTATAAAGTATTACAAGTCGGAACCTGAACTTTGTGTTTTTCATGGCAAAGAAATGTGTTACATTGGAAAAACTAAAATAAAAATAAAAACGCGCATTAAAGAACACTGTCACGATATCGCTACCGGAAAAATAACTACTGATTTAACGCAAATAAATAGTGACGATAATATTAAATTCGAGCAGGTGAGAAAAAAAAAGCCGGTTATCAAAACCACAATTATGCCGCAGTTAGGGAATCTGTAGAAATATATTTCGAATTTTAATAATTGCAATGGCAACGATGGGGCACTACTCGACTGGCAGTGGTGCCGAGTCTTTAAAAGAGAAGAAGAGGGAGTGAAACGTCAGTTTCGTCGAACTTCGAACACTGTATCGCCGGAGAACAAGCTGGGGCGCCCCATGTGAAACTAGTCGGCAAGTGACATGAAGAATTAAAAAGGTTGTATATTTAAAATGTTTTAAATTTCATAATCTGTCTGCGAAATTTGCATGTAATCAGGGGTGAAAACAGCTTACACTCAAAAAGCCTGAAAGCTGATAGCGGCAATCTGGAGGAGAGGGGCTTAACAACAGTGGTGATCTCGTGCAACAATAGACAATGCAATTTTACTACAGAACAATATAGTATAAACAATTATAAAATATTTAACTCATTCAATTAAATATTTTATAGCAATGTTTGACACAACACAATAAAAATAATTATAAATAATAATAGTATTAATTTTAGTTTTGATACAGAAATTTTTATAATGTAACTTTTAATATGTAACTAAAGTTTTATCTACTATATTAGTGTTTTATAAGTGTTCTTTTTTCTAAAATATTCTATTTTTGTCTGTTTTATAGAAAAAATTTTATCTTATATTTTTTTTATAAAAAAAAAAAAAAAAAAAAATGCCTATTACGCACATACAAGATGATTATACTTAAATTCTTGTAACTAAAATGGATAAGCTCATATCACGAATTGTCTCTATACCGAGTTTGGTGGCAATCTACTCGCCCATTTTAATTGCAGAAAGCTGTTTGCAGCAAAAATTTAATGAATCTATATTTATATTTTCATAAATTTTTAGTTTAGTTATTAATAAACAACTTTTATGAATACATTTCTTTCAATAATACATACAAATAATGAATTTCTTACAACTACTCGGTATTGGCCGAATACTTAGTCCAAATTTGGCCGAGTACCGAGTATATATCAAGTACTCGGTACAGCTCTAGAAAATTTTGCTTTGAAATGAATGAATTAAATAAGTAAAAAATAAATGGTGCAATGGTCATTGCTAAGATATGCAGACGATTGAAAGGAAAGAACAATTTTTTTTAAAACAAACCTACTACGATGTTTTTAACTATAACTGTAGAGTTTAAAACTTTGAATTTTCAAATTATTTCAGTTTTAAGAATTTTTTTTAACAGAAATATTTTTTCTAAAGCTTGCTATTTTTAATTTTGTTCCACAGTTTTTTTTGGTAGATTTGTATTAGCGGCACTAAAAAAACATTCATATCCACCTTGACGAATATATACTGCCAGCGGTTTTGTTAATCAATGTGCTACTCTTAAATAAAAGGTATTTAAAAAAAAAAAAAAAAAAGTCAGGGTTATTGAAACACGTTTATTTTGGGAGATGCAGGGTTTAAACTGGCAAAAAAAAATTACTTTAGCATATTAGCAAAAATAGGCAAGCACTATTTTAGCTTTTTTGAAAGTTAATTAATTCTTTGGATACCATTGATTTCTTTTACTTACAAGGAACATCACCCACGTGTCCAGCTCGGATTTCAATGAGAGAGAGGCGTTTCTTTCATATTTGATATGCTATTAAATTTTACTCTAAAATATGCAAAAAATTTGTATTTATACAGCAAGTGAATACTCAAATGAATAATTCAGTTGAAATAATTTTCAGTACTACTATAAATTTTCATTTGTAACTTAAACATGAAAGCGCAAAAACATTTTGCTAAATCATTTAGTATTTTCAAGCCACACCCAAAGGTGAAGCTTACTGTTGATATGTGGCTGATGTGGTTTTTAACATTTTAAAAATTCAATAAATAGAGAAAACATGGATGATAGCAAAAATTTCTGTGATCAAAAATATTTGGTACATGCCCTCTATCAGAAATTAAAGTTTCATTAAAATCACAGCCAGACACGATGTTCCTTGTTAGCTTTGTTATCCTCAGTTTTGTTTTCTATTCCTTTTGTTCATAGATAATTTTAACCAAGCATCCATATTTGTGACTTTAAAAATATGAATCAGGGAAACTATGTTTTGATTTTAACAATAGAAAAAGAGGTACTCATATCATACGTGTAAAATGAAAAAGCAATTTAAAAATTAAATAAAGTGTAGTGGTAGATAATTGTGAAATACTAGTGCTAAGAATGCTTCTATGAAGCAAATTCTGAATTCTGCCATACTTTTAAATATTTTTTGCATTTAACCCCTTAACCTACAATGACGGGCATAGCCCGCGTACGATGGTCGGGCCAGAAGTGAATATTACTGGCATAGCCCGCGTACGATGGTCGGGCCAGAAGTGAATATTACTGGCATAGCCCGCGTACGGTGATCGGGCCAGAAGTGAATATTACGGGCATAGCCCGCGTACGATGGTCGGGCCAGAAGTGAATATTACGTGGAATATTTGATACGCAATTACAGTCTGATGCAATAATTGTTTATTACAAATTGTTTATTACAAAATGTTTATTTATACAAAATTAGTAATCTGTAACGGTATGATATAGTTCAAAACATTCTGGTACATGTAACGGAACTTTACACTTTTTACACTCCCATGTTGTTTCCTTACGTTTTTTATTTTTGTGACAAACTGTACAACGTTTTGACGGCCTTGATTTAGAGGGTGTTGGATGAATGTGCTTTGGAAAATGAGCCCAGTCCTTCGCGTACAGTCTGTCTGGCGCATCTCCAACAGATGATACGCCTCGTTCTCTATAAATCGTTTTTGGCATATTCTTCAATAGAGATTTGGCTATATTGATCCTATAGTCGACATAGTACTGTTTCTTTCCATCATTCAGGTTTTTCCATAAAATGTAGGAGTTAAAAAGACCAATATCAAACAGATAAAAAAATATTTTTTTGTATCTTTTCATGTATTTCCGCATTACTGGAAAACATGCCAATATTTGATCTTGGAGATCAATTCCGTTCATTCCGTTTTTGTACTCTGCAATACAACTCGGTTTTAGGGTGTGGTTGGATCCTTGGGAAATAATTTCGACTGCTTCATGTTTTGTCGACATCATATATACATCTCGCTTATCTTTCCATTTTATAGCGAGTATTCGGTTGCAGCTTCTTATTACGTATTCCCCCCTTTTTAATTTTACACTGCACAAATCTTTTGGCATATTCTTCCTATTTGAACGTACTGTGCCAATTACATTTGTTTTATATTTATGTGATAACGTCATAAATAATTTTGGGGAAGAATACCAATTGTCCATGTATAAAGTGTGACCCCTGTGCAGCACTGACTCAGCAAGCTCTTTGACAACACATTCCGAAGCGCTGTCATCACAGTTTATTTTATCTTTGCCGGTATATATTTTAAATTGATAACAATAGCCTGACTCAGACTAACATAATTTATAAATTTTGACGCCAAACCTTGCCCTTTTGGATGGATTGAATTGCTTATACGATAGATGCCCCCTGAAATTCATAAGCGCTTCATCAATAGAAATGTCTTTTTTCATTATATACACTTCTTTAAATTTTTGGTTCAAAAAATTAATAACAGATTTAATCTCTGTCATTTTATCGGTATTGGCAACCTGATTATTGTTTGAGAAATGCAAAAACCTTGTAATTTGTAGATATCTCTTCAAAGGCATTGATTTTCTAAATATGGGCGTTTCGATAAAAGCCCTCTTCGACCAATTCATTTAGATTCTTGGTTTTTTTTACCTGTGACATTATAATGGTCAAGGCAAAATATCTTTTCTTTCATTTCGGTAGAGTCTACAGGAAACCAAGCGTCGTCGATTTTTCATGTTGTATGTGGATTTTCTCGTATTTGATCTGCATACTGGTTAGTTTCGGTCACAATATTGTTCCAAAATATGTCATCAAATATTAGATTAAATATATCAAATTCTCCTCCACTTCCTCCTAATTGACATAAGGCTCCCTCTGTAAGGCCAGGAGTCATCGTATAGTCCCAGATTTTTGGACTATTTCTTATTTCCTTCCAAGGCCAGGACTCTGGTAGTTGATCGTCATCGGATGTATCATCAATAACTAATCGCCTACACTTTCTTCGAACTCGACATATATCGTCACTACTGTCACTTTCGTTAGCAAAATTATCAGCACAATTCTCACTGCTTTCATCACGAAATCTCTTTCTTGAGAACATCTTCGTGGGAGGATTCCCTGACACCACAATACTACTCGAATTACTAGCCCCGCCTACAGCCGCTAACAACCAATTTCCCACTCACTTCTTCCAACTAACCTTCTACTAACTCCCCTCCAACTCACTCTCTTACTCTCCTTCCAACTAACTTCTGGCCGCTAACCTCCTTACTATTATCTCATCCAACTCCTTTTATATCAATCACTTTCCAAAATACTTTATAAAATTAACATATCACAGATTACAATTTCATTTGTCATTTATCATAGGAACTAGCTCTATTGATCAGCCGAATACTAAATTCTTCGCATTCATGTTTTACTCGCAAAGTGCGAATTTTAATTGTAGCATTACGCTAACTTTGCTATGACCTCACAATGTGACCAAGAACAACTTGACACTGATCACGATCTGAAGAGATAACAGAAATACATCACGAGCCTTGTCTGTGCTATCTGCAAACCGCGATCGTCCTACCACTGGCGATGCCCGTCAATTTTACGATTGGCCCAATCAGCGTGTTACACAAGTGGTGCGAATTACCCGAACGCTGCGCGAGCTTGTATACGATTTCGGCCCAACATCTTTGAATCTAAATCGTAGATTAAGGGGTTAAATTCAATCATTAAAAATTAAAAATAAATCCAAATTACTATATAAATAATGATTCCCAAAAATTTCAGTTCTTTCGTAGTTTTTGCCTGCAAATATTACAAAAAAAAAAAAAATCTGAGTTATTATATAGAGATATTTTATATAGTTATCCAGTTTTAGCTTTTTAGCGAAATTCTGACCAACATGTTTTAGCAAAATATACCTTTTAGCAAAATGCTAAAAAAACTAATGGCAGTTTAAACCCTGGGGAGAGGACTGGGTCCAATAACCGGTGTGCTAGATCATATATATATATATATACATATAATTTATTTTTCTTTTTAAAAATTTGAGTAAAAATCCTGTGCTTATCGGTAAAAATTACTTAAAAAGACCAAATATATATTTAATAATTACAAATGTAAAATCTTTCTTACCAATCTCTTAAAAATGGTATTGTTGCTTAAGTCATCAGGCAGGTATGAGCGAAAGTCTTGCAAAATTTCACTTTAGTCAGCTTTCTGTTTCATCTAAAATGAAAAGTGAGTATACTAGCCTAAAATTCTAAATTTATTAGAATTATCTACTTGTCAATTAAAGAAAATAAAACAGTAACTTAAAAATTAAAACACCCTGACTTGTCCTTTTTTGTTTTCTCTCTTTTTTTTATATTTGTGTGTGTATATGAGAGAGAGAGAGGCAGGATTATAAACACAAGTGCTATTGAACACGTGAAAATTTCATGTTTTGGTAAGTTAACGTAAATAAGCCAGTAGTGGAGAAATTATCCTGCATTTCAGAAACTGTCAAAAATACAGCATATTTTGGAAATTACACATTAAACTCAAATGTTTATTTCCTTTTCTAGTGAATGTCACATATTTTGGAAATGGACTTTTCAAATTTTGCTTATTAGCAGTGAAATATTAATTAATTTCTGTAACTGCTGACAGAAAAAAATACATAATTACACACAATCTATGTACAGTCAACTCCCTCTAATCTGCAAAAGTTTTGTTCAAAAGTTGTGCAGATTAGATTATAGGATAAGTCACTGTCTTTGTTTACATTTTTCTTTTGCAGATACAAAATCAATCATTATTAATTCATAAACAGACATCAAAATCAAAACATAATTTTTTATAAATTTTAGAGTAAAATATTTCTTCAATAATAATAAAACCAATCAAACATATTTATACGTGAAGATAAATAATTTAAGCATACTCAAATAATACAAAGCAATTTAAAATACAAACATGCATATTTATAAAAATTAAATAAATAAATAAAAAGTATAGAAATAAATATATCTGTCATTAATTATTTTTAATTTTGTTAAACATTCAGGTAATAGTGGTTTGTTTTAAAATTTTATATACTTTCCAGATGTTCTTTGGCTTGACTTGGAAGTAGTCCATAAGAATTGTGGGATAACAAATATCAAAATCTCACTATTTTTTACCCAATTGTGTTTGTAATAAGTAAGGATTATATCTAAATATTTTAATAAAAAAATGGGCACAAAAAAGGGCGGGGGGGGGGGAGATGTGGCTGATTTACTTTTTTTTAATACCAGGTTATCAATTTCTTTGTTTACATAAAAAATAAATAAATAAATAAATAACTGCAGATTATAGGTCTGCAGTTTAAAAGGAACTGACTGTATATCAGAAATTAGTTCCGATTAAACATAAATTATATATTGAACATAAATCAGCGGCAAAATAGTTTCAAAATTTGGTAAATTTCATCAATTGAATATTAAAATTAATATTTAATTAATTAACAGTGAAAAAAAAAAAGGATGATAATACATTTTTGGATCTAAAATAAATAAATAAATAAAACGGTTAATGTACACATTTATAAAACAAAATTTTTAATTAATAAATACACTTTATATATCCTATATATATATCAAACATAAAGCCTGAGTTCTTATCTTTCAAAATACAGGTTTTAAAGAAATTAAAAAAATAAATAAATACGATTTAAAAGTATTCTACAGATAGGTTAAATGATTATACATACGACCAGAGGTGGATGAAATAAAAAACTTTCTGTAAACACTAAATTAAAAAAAAAAAAAATGCATAAAGTAAAAAGATAAATAAAACTATAAAATAATAAATATAAGGTAAATAAAGCATAAAATAACTTAAAATAAAGCGTAAAATAGATTAAAATTAAGGCTGAAAGAGCTTAAAATAAAGCATTTAATTCATATCATAAAAGGAAAGGAGAAATTTCTGGTCATGAGTTTGCCAGCATATTTAGATCCTGTCCAGTCCCTTAAATTGTTACTTCTACGCACAAAATGCCAGTCTTTCTGTGAGCCAAAATAACAGCTTATTGCTTCAGATATAATTGAGCCACAATTTGTCGGAAGAGGACCATTAACTGATATCATCTCATGTCTCCTCAGTGATTTGTCATCGCCTGCTGATATGATATTCATATGTTGACGTTAGGGATTCACAAACAGATTCTACTGAAGATATCATCGATGCTATGCATATTAAATGCATTATAAGTTCTATGCTTCTGCAATAGCTGCCGATGCGAAAGTTTCCGCATTAGTTGTCAATGCTGAAGTTTCTGCATCAGCTGCCGAGATTTGCGTAAAACATACACTATTTTCTGAAACAGTAGCCAAGATTTCTGTAATAGTACAGTGGTGGCAAAAAAAATCTTTACACTTGAGCAGCAAGAAAAAAAACTGTACATGTACAATTGCCGTTCCCGCCATCAAAATGTGTCGAACCCCAGTGATGAGAGTGTTAATAGAATCAGAAGTCGTCTGTGATCGACAACACAACGTCTCATCACTGGGGTTCGACATATTTTTATTGCAGGAATGGCAATTGACATGTTAAGTTTTATTGCCGCTCAAGTGCAAAGATTTTTTTTGTTAGCACTGTAGCCAAGTTTTCTGTATCTGTAACAGCTGCCGAGATTTTCGTATAGTTAAATATCGATTTTTGACCAATGGACTATTTGTTTGTCTTATTTTCATTTAGATGTTTCCGCTGCAGATGAATTTTGATAATTTTTTTTATGAAGCTCTTCACAACAAAATCAATACCCTACTTTCCGCTTTAAACTTGGGTAAACTAATTTTTTAAATGAAATGTAACACATATATTAAAAAAAAGGGGGAGGGGGAGAGGATGAATTGTTTAAAATAAGCAGACAACGGCATGTAAATGCCACACTTTTCTACAGCAAACAGCAACATGATACGCCAGGAGTTTTCCACATGAGAACAAACTCCATATGTTTTCAAACGAGAAAATTAAACTATAGTGCAAAACCAAATGCCACGCCCCAGCACAAGCTATATCAAAGTATGAGTTATGTAGTTACTTCATAACCAATTAGCATCGGCTCCAACATCGCCCAAAAGACACACAGCTGCGATAATGATAGTTACCTCTAGAGCTGAATGTCGCTCACAAATTCCAACATATCACATGCAATTTAGAGTTACGTTTTCGATTTGAGTGACAACAGTTTAAAATCCCCCCCCCCCTTTTTTTTTTAAAGTTTTGTTTAATGCTAAAAGATTTTCCGTGAACGGCATTCCCACGTTCATGTACATTATCCACTTTTGCATATGACACTATTGTTGGTTTAAATACATAATAAATGCACTCAATCAATGAGAACAAGCAACTACAAAAATACATTTAGAAGGGAAAAAAAAGCCTAAATTAACAAAAAAATCTTTTTCTTTTTTTTTCATTTCATTTTAAAAAACGTGAAAATAAATGCATGTTATCATGCACGCTTTAAGCAGAAGTGAGGAATCCATGGAAAATTTTACAAGCTAGCAATACAAAGCTGTAAATTTATAATACAATAACAGTTACAAGATAGGCCCAGTAGTTAAATAATTTATTGTACCAACTTAGAAAATTGAAACTATTTGCTCTTAAAAATGTTAGACCAGATTTACTATTGTAATAAGTGACAGCAACTAATGAAATAACAAGAATTTAGTTTTTATAATCAGAAATGAAAGAGAGAAAAAATACATTTTTTTATTCCTAGTATATACATAAGACTTTTTCTTTAAGTTGTTAAATTAGTAATAGAAATGGTCAAAAGTTATAGCCTGCAGCAGTTACTATTATGCTCAAAAATTCACAGTGGAAAAATTCTTCAAATCAATTTTATGCCTTGTTTATAAAATAAACTTCATGTTTACCTCACTGCATCTATGATTTAAGAGAAACAAGAAATGCGATAGCACTTAAAATTTTACTTACAACATAAAAAAATCCACTTACTAGTGGCAAGTGGATTGCTGTAATTTAAAGTTTTATAGTAGGTACGTAATAGTCACAATAAATATTTTCAAACTTATCCCTGGGTAGATTATTTTGCAACTACCCAAAATTTTATGTATGTAGTACTAAACATGTTAAGTTGAAAACACACTACATATAATCTAGTACATTTTTAACAAATTCTTTCATTATTATATTAACATCTCCTATATATCATGATCACTTAGGTCTTATTTACCTTTTATTTTTCCACTCTTAGGTCTTATTTACCTTTGTAACAGAAAGCGGATTATTTTGATTATTCTTTTCTTATTTCAGAATTTAATTGAATATAATGTAATGTTCATTGCAAAATATTCAATGCAGAAATGCATGATCTGCAACCTTTATAATATATAACGATGTATATTGCAATTACACTAAGTACTGCTTGCTGCAAACGAGTTAAAATCATATAAATGACTCACAATATTTTCCCAAGATTTTGGAGCTTTTACCATTACTTTTTTATGAGATGGGTAAATAGTTTCTCACTAAACTTAACATGCAACGTGGAATAGTCTAATTAAGCCTATTACTATAAATGTTTTACTCTCTATATTGCATAAAATTAGGACCATAATGTCGATTAATTTTTAAAACTTCCAGAATACGTAATAAAGAACAAAATTTCTTACCTCAATCAATTATGAAGACCCGAAATATCCATCCAGAATCAGAAGAACGAAAAACCACAATCCACATGCTCCAAACCACCAACATAAACAACGCCATGACAACACGAAGGCAGCGTTCAGTTCAGTTATGCGGCGGTTGCGGTTATGACAAAAATATGATGCTATTTCGATAACATTTCGATACTTTAAAAAAGGATGTCAAAAAATTAACATGTTTCTGATATCAGATTGGTATCACATTTAAGGCAGGTTAGTGTTATGTCGTAAATAAGTCGAAGTTTAGATATCGTTTTGATAACAAATATTTCCACTGAAATTGCATATCATAAAGTCGGTATCCTTTTGGATACTTTAAAGGCATCAAGTAGAAGACATAACTTTATTTTATCTTGAAAAGGTACCTAAACGTTACAAAAAAATCGACATATCTGACAAGTCTGACACATCTGACATCATTTTGACACGTTTTTGACACTTCTGTGTTTGCTGGGAACTTAATAGAATCTGTTTCTTAACGATAACTTTAACTAACAAAAATAAAGTTTCTAAAACGGGAGAAATTTTAAGTCATTTAAAATGAGACTTCTGGGGAATCTTTGGCAAAAAACTTTTGTTATGGTAATGAGGTGTGGAAATATTTATGTTGTAATTGTCTTCCGAATATATTTTATAGTCAGCTTCATAATAATAGCGAAGAAATAGCTATCCATCTTTTCTATTATGCAGCTACAAATGAATAACAGCAAAAAGTTAAAAATTAAGCAGTTTTTAGATTATTATTATTATTTTGTTTGTTTCTTCATTAAAACTTCAAACAGTATTTTTTTCTAAATAAAACACGACTATATTCCTCTAACTGAAAAACTGGAAAAAACGCAAAACAGAATTATCTTGATAAAACATTTTATGTGAAAGTAAATATAATATATATTTAATTTAATTGTAATACTTGAATGGTACAATTTAAAGAATATATATATGTAACACATTCTTTAATATCACAGTAGGTCTTTATGCACAAAATTTATAAACATTATTTATTGTCTATCGCCTTCGTTAAAAGATAAAATAAATGAACATTCTGTTGAAATTCTCAGAACTTTAATCACTTTTATTAAGTGGTAAATAGGTACAGAAGTTAGTACGTGTATGTATTGTAAAGCAAATAAAGGTACTAATAATATTTTTTACTTTTATTTATTATTATTATTATTTTATTTGGATTAGAGTAATTAATAAGAACGTCATTTGCTCACACAAACAAAAATATCTATATCTATCTATATATATATGTATATATATATATATGTGTGTGTGTGTGTGTCTGTGTGTGTGTGTGTTTATTATTTTTATTATTATTTAAATGATTATTTAAAACATTTATAAAATTTCGACCACTAGGCAAAAATGGAAACAGAAAATTAAACAGTAGTTTGTTTCCAAGGTAGGAAACAAAAAATTTAAATGTGGAGTATTTTATTTCAAAATTCGTCGATACACTCACAAGATAACATGTACGAAAGAAAACAATTTCTGAAGAAAGAACTCTAACTTTTCCACACTTTTTTGTTTGAAATTTAGCCATACTCAGTACGATAAAAATATTTAAGAATGAAACGTATTCACAATATTTTTTACAACTTGTAGATCTAGAGAAAGAACAAAGATAAGAGACGATATAGCGGCTTTCTAACCAAATCATTACAAAATATAATTTAAATAAGCATAGAGCTGTAGCTTATTTGTACTTACTAGATTCGCAAAATAAGAGATACGAAAGAAAATAAGTACTAAAGAATATATTAGCATCTCAACATTTTATTACTTTCCGAACACTATAGTGAGGAAAGTATTGTAATCATGTCAAGAAACCGAATTGGATATTTTGATGTTTCTATACGTTTCGAGATCCCCCCGAGTCCGTTTTCACTATTTTTGCGATGATGTATGCATGTATGTGTGTATGTAAGTGTGTATGTCTGTGAGTGAACACGCTAGCGTCTAAACGCTTTGTTCGATTAAGCTGTAAGTTGGTACGTATATTGTAAGTCACTATAGTACGAACCCAATTGAATTTGGTGAATCTAGCACTTATAGTTTTTTTACAGGGACACAAAGAAAAATTCTTTATCATTATGGTCTATGGGACCAAAATCTTAAAAGTGCGATAGCATCTAAACGCCGTGTTCAATTGAGCAAACAATTTATACACATATTATAGGTCACAGATACTCCATCTGTATAGATTTTGGAGAATCTAGAACTTATATTTTTTTTACAGGGATACAAAGAAAAATTCTTTATCATTATGGCCTATGGGGCCAAATTTTTAAAAGAGCGATAGCATCTAAACGCCTTATGCAATTGAGCTGAAAATATATATGAATATTATAAATCACTTTTGCACTAACTATAAGCATTTTGGTGAATCTATCATTCATAGGTTTTTACAGGGACACAACGAAAAATTCTTTATCATAAAGATCTATGGGCATAAAGTTCAGTAGCGTTTAATGAAACATCGTGTAATATATGGAGAAAAATACTCAAACACTCTGTTATGGTTTTCTCTCTTTTGTTTGTTTAACAACTTCTCTTTCTTTACTTTATCTACAAAACTGTTAATTACTCAATGTTCGGAATGTCGAGTGGAGTCACTCCAGATTTTTTTTTTTGTTTGAAATTAAGTCTTGTTCAATTGGATAAATAATACTTAAGAATAAATTGTATCCTCTATAGTTTTTAACACTTTCAAATGTACACTGAGAAAAATATATATACTGCCTCAATGTAGAACGAATAAGTAGTCATTTTCTGAATCATTAAAACAAAAATATAGATTAGTGAGCTATGTGTACAAGGTAATCCAATAAACGAAATAAACGAAATGATCGAGAGTTTATACACTACACATTTCTAGATAGTGAAACAATATGAATATAATGAATCCTTTTTATTGCAAGAAATTCTTGTTTGATTTCCTAGAATTAGGCAATAAACTCGAATTATAGTTGCTAAAACTCGAATTTTATGTTCACATTTATCTGCAGAGATTCTTAAAGCTTGATTTGCTTATAAACTTGACCTCAATAATATAGACAAATGCACTAGGATTCTAATGGGGGTTTCTAGAACTGCTTTTCAAAGGGGACTAGAATTTATAAAGATGACATGTAACATTTTTTACTAGAGTCACAATTAAGAGATGCCAGTCGCAGAGATTTTTCTCAGTATAAAGGCAACAGAAACGTAAGAGACGATAGCTGCTTTTTTTATCAAATCATTGAATAAACACAATTTTAAAAAGCATAGGACTATAGATGGAATCACAAAATGAAAAACACAAAAGAAATGAAGTTCTGAACAATGCATTAACGTTCTTATATATATATATATATATATATATTTAATTAAAATTAAGCCCTAATGTATGATAAGCGCCATTTAATTGTAAAGCATATTAACCATAATTTTTACAACTTCCAGATCTATGAAAAAGAAAAAGTTTACAGACGATAGCTGCTTTCTTACCAAATCATGTAATACACATAACTTTAAAAAGTATACAACTATAGATAGACTCGCAAAATGAAAGACAGGAACAAAATTAAGTTCTGAAGCAGGCATTAAAGTTCTCAATATTTTTATTACAAATTAAGCCCTAATATACGATAAGCGCCCTTTAAGTGTAAAGCGTATTATCCATAGTTTTCACTACTTTCAAATCAATAGAAAAGAAAAACTCAAATTATAAGTGAAATTGAAGTAATTTAATAATATATTACTCAGAAAAAATAATTAAACACTCTGTTATAATTTTCCCTCTTGTTTATTTAACTATTTCTTTTAATATTAACTGTTTAACTATTTAATATTACTTATTTAATTATTTCTCTTTATTTATATACACAACCTTTAAATACTTAATGTTCAGAAAGTCGATTCGAGATACTCCAGATTTTAAAGATTTAATTGCACACTATTACTTAAAATTTATTTTACCGTTAAAGGAAACATTTACAAATTAGTTAAACTAAACTCTGCTATATTTAGAATGCTTTTATTAAACAAAGTGGTTTACGAAAATATATGTAATATTAAAATACATAATTCAATGCGTTTTGGGTGTAAAATTTTACATTTTCTCGAACTTTCTTAGTCACCTGACAACTTCACATGGCTTAAATAAAAAATAAACAGATAAAAGACCTCGAGCGTTTAGGGATAATGTTTCGTGTTTTAAGAAATATTTAATAACAAAAGTTTTGATATCCTTTAAGTAAGATTAATGCCTCTTTAAGATTAATTAGTTGTAAAGGATGTTTGTTATCTTTAGTTTTTCTAGTATCAAAATTATCACGATATATGAGCTATGATCTATTAAGTAAAAGTAACATGCTATAAATACTTTTGCTTAATATTTTCTTTCATATATATGTATAGTATTGGAAAAAATTTTCAGAAACGAAAATAATATATTTTAGCATATTTTTTTCTGTAAAAGGAAAAAGAATTCAATGCGGTAAATATCATTTTTATAACACTGCACTGTAAAAAAAAAAAAAAAAAAGACCCCTGATATCATTCTTGCTGATCCTTATGTAAAATTCCCTCCTGAATCAGAATTTGACTCCCATTTTGCCCAGTCACCCACCATTTTCTCGGGACACCACCCCCTCCCCCAATTCTTATCGCTGTTCGGTAATTTTATGGACATGAATTTGATTTGAAGAATGAAAAAGAATTAATTTAACACTTAAAAAAAACATAATGTTTAATAAATAATAATAATAATAGTTAAATAAAAAATATAAGAAATGTAATACATAATTTCAGGGGCCAATATCCCCCTAAATTTTCCCCTTGTCGCAAAAGTTGATGTTTTAGAATTTTTCAACTTTGTTGCCCCTCAGAAGATATTTAACAGTTAAAATAATCCCCCCTCCCAATATCAAATTTATAGCCATAAAATTACCGAAAAGGGATAAAAATAGGGGGCCGTCCCTGAAAAACGGTGGGTGATAGGGCAAAATGGACGTCATATTCGGATTCAGGAAGTCATTTTTCATAAGAATTTGCCAAAATGGTGTTGGCGTTAAATTTCATGGTGAGCAGTGTAATTAATGGAACATTTATATCTAACTCATTTTTATTTAAAATGAAGCCATATTAAAAACTTCAAATCGCGTATATTTTAAAATATACACTGAGAAAATTTCTATGACTAACAGCTAGAAACTAAATTGTGTCTCTAGTAAATATAATTCCATGTCACCTTTATAAATTCTAGTTCTGTTTGCTAGCGAGTTCTAAAAACCCCTATTAGAATTCTGGATCGTTTTCCTATATTATCGGGAAATCAAACCTATTTAAAAATCTCACCGAATAAATGCAAACTCAAGAGGCGAGTTTTAGTAACTAGAATCTTAGCCTAATACCCAATTCTAGGAAATCAAGCAATACTTTCTAGAAACACAAAGGATTCGTAATATTGATAATATTCATATCACCATCTAGAAAACTATAGACTGGAATGTCTCTATCATTTCGTCTATTCAGGTTATTTGTGTAAGAAAAAAAAAAAAAAAACACTGAAAAAAAAATACTGTAACTAACATCTTGAATCTAAATTATGGCTCTAGAAAAAATAGTTCCATATTATCCTTATAAGTTCAAGTCCCCTTTGAAAGCGAGTTCTAGAAATCCCTATTAGAATTCTAAAGCGTTTGCCTATCTTATCGAGGGCAAAGTTATTTAAAAATCTCTGCAAATAAATGAGAATACAAGAGGCTGGTTTCAGGAACTATAATCTTGGTTTATGACCCAATTCTAAAAAATCAAGCGAGAATTTCTTGCAACACAAAAGTTTCAGAACATTAAGATTATTGTTTCACGATCTAGAAATGTGTAGACTAGAAATTCTCGATCATTTCGTTTATTTAGTTTATTGGCGTGTCTTATGCGCATAGCTCGGAAATCTATATTTATAGTCAAGGGATTTAGAAAATGGCCACTTATTCATTATAGATAAAGGCAGTATATTTTTTTCTCAGTGTACCTTATACTCATAGCTGACAAATCTGTATTTCCAGTTTGGGTTTTCAGATAATAACTATTTATTCGTTCTAGACGTAGGAGGTTTTTTTTTTCCTCAGTGTACCTAAATTTATAGAAATTTTTCTTGTTATATTAATTATTTAGAAACACATTCATCAAATTATCGGTATACCATGCAACATCCGTAAGGCACAATTCTTAAAAATATCAAAAACAAGTAAATAATTATTGTTGCATTACCTTTTTTCCAGTGTTCGTCATTGCGCAGTATTGTTTATTTTCCTTGAAGTCAGTTTAACTGTCTAAGATAAACAAGTCACTAAGATAAACAACACGAATTTCAAGATTTCACTATTAATCTGATCTTGTTTATAGAATTTCTTTTTTTTTTTTTTTTTGGGAGTATGTTGTTTTTGCTATGTTTCCGAAACATGTTAGACCTTTCTAATTTTCTTAATTCTCTGTTCTGCTGCTCGCACCCACTGAAGAGGAAGCGGAAGACTGTTTTTCACATGAAGTGCTATATTTACAAATGTTTTTTAGATACTTAAATTCGGTGTTTATTGTTTATTAACATTTTTTTTTCTTTTTGTTAACCACGCCCACTTATCTTAAACTTTTACAAGTATTTATTATCTTCTTTTCAAAGCTATATATGTGTGTGTGTGTGTGTGTTTATTTATAAAGTTATTTAGTAATTAAATCAATTGTTATTTCATTTTTTTCTTTTAGTTAACATCTTTTAAACACAATTTTTTTTTCGAAAATTAAATGTACTATTTTTTTTTTTTTTTTTTACATACCAATATTTGATGAACAATGTGCATATAGCTATTTCTGAAGTTATTCAATCAGTTTTGAAAAGGAATAAAGACTTAAAGATGAAAATGTTAAGATGCGAAAATACTTAAATTTTTATTTAAAATTTATATTTTTAAATTTTTCTATAAAAACGGTGTGATATATTATTTTCGATTATTATTATTATTATTATTTAAAACTAGAAAAAATCATACCGGAAATTTTCATCATAATGTTGCTTTTAAAAATTGTTATTAAAATTTTATTTATAACTTTTCTTCTAAATTTTCTCTTAATTTCGCATGGATTTTGACGTAAAATAAACATAAGTAAATTAACCACGAAACAGTTAAACTAGAAGTAGAACTACCATCAAAAACTTAAATAAAATATCAAAGTGTATATGATTTTATTTAAAAAATAAAAATAAAAATTGTGCAAAGAATTAAATTTAAGAAAAAGAGCAAAGTATTGTCTTGAATATACACCTCTTTAACAATTAACTTTTAAATGACAATTAGATTTATTTGATCTTGATTTATTTTTTTAAGACTTACTTAATTTAAATATGATTCTTTTTTTTTTTTTTTTTCCGAAAATGAAAAAAATGCTATATTTATTTAGTTACTGTCAATTAATTTAATTATGTATTGAAGATAGAATGAACGGCAAATGTTCCGGAAAATTCTGAATAGTCTAAGAATATCAATTTTTCCTCAGATTTTCGTATTTACTTAAAATATGAAAGAAAATTGTTGCTAGGCAATTATAAAGCATTTTTATTTTCTTTATTTAATGGAAGTATGATTAATTTTGTAATTCAGATGGACAAAGTGGAAGGTGAACAAATTAATATTTCGTTAGCTAATTTTCTTAATCTTTAAACAGTTTTAAAATAACGCTATAATAACGTTTAAGAAAAGTATATTGATTTTTAATTATTATTAGCTTGTTCGTAATTAGATTAATTGGTCTGTTTATTAAGTGTTTTAAAAAAGGTTATGTATTTGAAAAGATTTACTAACGTACTCTTTATTAATACTTTAATCTTTTACTAATGATACACATTAGAAGCATTTAGGGGATGATTGATTTAGGGGATGATTGATTTAGGGGATTGAAACTGTGTGTAAAATGCTTTATTTTATTGTATTTCATTTATTTTAATCTGGATAGGTTGTGATTGGTTTAAAAAAAATGCTTTTCTATTTTATAATTTATGTTTTTAATTCAAAGAAATTTCATTTTTATGAAAATTTTAATTAGATGAAAAAATAATAATATTTAAGAAGACTATTTCTGAATTTCTTATATATGTTAAAATAATATTTTAAAACCAATTACTTATATTTTTCTGCAAATAAATCATTGCAATAGAAATTTCAATTCCGTTGATAATTTTTACATTTACTGTATGAATATTCTATATATTAATTTGAAACGTGTTTTGTCTTTCTCCACTAAATTGAGAGAACGGCTAGGTGTAAAAATTTGGTTGGGGGGTCTAAAAAGAGATGTGTCATCAAAAGAGAAAAATAAAAAAAAGTCGAACGCCCCCCCCCCCCCCCCCCTTAGGAGGGAAGGGTTTAAAAACACGTTTGCGAGCTTAAATCAGCTCCAAATTTACTTCACGGTGAAGAAATTGTACATGGAGGGGCTGGACTCGAATAGTAAAAAAATCACTTTCTACGAATTTGGAATTTTTGATTTTAAAGGGGGGGGGGAATTAGTTTGAGGGGGATATCCGTTCTAAACCTACACATGTAGCACCTCATTTTAAAGATCTTGAAATTTCATGTTGATTGGCGATGCTCGTATACAATATAGTGCGCCCCCTGGTGGTGAAAAATGGAACTAGGTGGTTATGCTGTAGACCCTATCATGTTACATCTTATTTTAAAGGTCTTGGTAATTTCTGACCGTTGGTGATGTTCGTACAGCACACACTGTGCCCCCTGGTGGTAGAAAGTGCAACTAAAGGATTTTGCATTTGACACCACCATGTGACACCTTATTTGAAAGGTCTTGGAAATTCAAGGCAATTGGTGAAGTCGTATACAACATACTGCGCCCCCTGGTGGAAGAAAAATGGATTTTGCACCGCGTGCGTAGCATAACTGCTATACGGTGCCTCAGCCACAGGCAGCGGAAACCCGATTCAGAGGTTCATTCGGTTCAAGGTTAATTTTTAAGAATTTTTTCATGTTATTAGCGGCTCGCATATATGCAGTTGAAGGCACCGGGGTCACGAGCCCGAGTTCCGTTCGGTTTGAGATAATTTTTCTTTTGTGCAGATCATTATTTTTTTTCGCGATGCTTTCATTTAAAAATAGAAATTCAAACAAAATAGTGTTAAAGATATAAAATCATACAAATTTAAGGTTCATTTAAGGTTATTATCATGGCCCGAGCAACGCCGGTGGGATTCGTTTTGTTCCAGGTTAATTTTTTGGAATTTTTTCATGTTATTCGCGGTCCGTGTATGCGCTGCCGCAGGCACCGGGATCACAAGGCATAGTTTCATTCGGTTCGAGGTAATTTTTTGTTACAGCTGATTATTATTATTATTATTTATTTTATTTTATTTTATTTTATTTATTTATTTATTTATTTATTTATTTTGCGATGCTATGCTTTTATTTAAAAATAGAAATTTAAATGAAATCGAGTTAAAGATATAAAATCATACAAATTTAAGGTTCATTTAAATTTATTATCATGGGCCCAGGCAACGCCGGTCGGGTTCGTTTGGTTCCAGGTTAACTTTGGGGATTTTTTTTTTTTTTTTTTTTTATGTCATTAGCGTCTGACGTATGCGGCAAAGTTTCGTTCGGTTCAAGGTAATTTTTTTGTTACGTCTGTTTTTTTTTTTTTTTTTTTTTTTTTTTTTTTTTCGCGATGCTTTTATTTAAAAATAGAAATTCAAACAAAATCGAGTTTAAGATATAAAATCATACAAATTTAAGGTTCATTTAAGGTTATTATCATAGGCCCGGACAACGCCTTGAGGGTTAGCTAACGTGTAGTCTTAGTATTCAAATAAATAGAAAATAAAAGATAGCAACTGCTTATTTGGAGTCAGTTGACGTCACATTGACAGTACTTTGTAGAAAGTGATGTCATATATAGTATTTCTATTTAGACGCATTTTTCCGATTTTTTTTTTTTTTTTTTTTTTTTTTTTTTTATAAGTGAAATGTCGTAAATTATATTAGATGTTTTAAATTGAAATACTTTTAAATAATGATGCGACGATTTTTGAAACATTACGGTCAATAAAGTGACCGTCGAATTCGACGGGTTCCAACTAGTTTTAATTTATTTCAATTTGTTTATTTAAAAGATAATATTTTTAATATAAGTTGTCTTTTCAATAGCAGCCATTGTTTTTGGAAAAATAAATAAATAAATAAATAAAATAAAAAAAGCGGGCATATCAAAATCTCTAGGATTCACACAGTTACATTAAATTTGGTATGTTTATGACTAATTGGTTTCCAAAACATAACCATAATCTTCGGGACGGAGTGGTGGGCAGAGTTTGCAAGATGATTCACTGCTAGAAAGCGTTAAATATTTTAAGTATAATGTTACACCTCTTTACTTTCTTCTATATTCAGTAGAAGAAAGTATTGGATTCATAAGAATTTTCGACTTCCGGTTTTCGACGGAACACGATTTTACCATTTTTAGAAAATATCTGTCTATCATGTGTATATATGTGTGTGTGTGTGTGCGTTTGTAAGTAAAAAGTGCAGATTCACCAAAATTAATAGGGATACTACGGGAATCTATAACATGAGTGCCAATTTTCAGCTCATATGAATAAAGCCTTTAAACACTATCTTGTTCACTCACACACATACATGAATTACCTTAAAAAATAGCAAAAATGAACTCAGAGTACCTCAAAACGTATAGGTACATCAAAATCTCGAAGTAGAATTTTTACATGATTACAATAATTTCCTAACATATGTATGCTCGGAAAGTAAAAGAGATATTTAAACAAAAACTGTTGAAGTTTTGTTTGTTTATAAAATATATACATTTGTATTTGATTTATTCATTATCCCCAGAGTATAAACTGCTGTTTTTTTTTTTTTTTTTTTAAGTAAATTAATGCAGGAAACGTGTTTGTTATCTTCTGTCAACATCTATATGGAAAATAGCGATAAAAAGTTACAAACAGGTAATAATTCCCAAAGAAGAATATCTGCAAAATCTTATTAACAGAAGAAAGAAAAAGCTATACTATCTAAAAAATGTCATTTTATTTATTTATTTATTTTTATTTTATACTTATTTACTTTTTTTAATTTATTTATTTATTTTAATTTTAGTTAATTAATTAATTATTATTATTATTATTATTATTTTAATTACCATATATAAGTGAAACTTTTTTTTAATATTAATGCGATGTATTCACTTAATAATACATGCTTTTTATTCAGTTGTTGAAAGTGTATTATTTATTTATTTATTTACTTGAAAACATAGAAATATATTTGCTTTTAAATTAGCAATTACATTTCTACGTGAAAGAAACCAATGTAAGTACATGCGAAAAAACAAAGATATTTTATTATATTTTATGAAAGGTTTTGAAGTGTTTTGAAATGTATGATGTATTTGTAAGAAAGAGCTAAAACGAGCATGATAAATATTTCATTCTAAAGTAGATTTATGTCAGGCGACGCTAGGGAATACGTTTCCTGCAAACTGCTTTTCAGTTTTATAAAAGATATGGCATGCATATTTCGTAGAACATAGAGGTATAATTATATTTTTTTTTTGAAAAAGTATATTTCTTTTTATTATTGTTGTTTCAGATGTGTTAACAGTCTCCTTTCCTTTTATACATGAATATATATATATATATATATATATATATATATATATATATTGATTTACCTGGAAAACAAAAATCTTTTTCGGTTTCAAAATGATCTGTCCAATGCTAAAAATTTTAACATATCTGATCTATGAATATGTTTTTAAATTGTTGGTTGTATTTTTTTAAATGCAAAGATTTTATAAGCAAATTTTCTTGCATTAGTGTTATTTTGTCTGAATTAAAATTGAACAAATTCTTTTACTGTTTTGAAATACGATTATAGTCTTCTTTACACGTTACTTTAAAAAAACAAAAAAATGGTGAATAAATGCATCAACTTTTAAGACATAAAAGAGGTCGAAATAGGCACCGCACTATTTTTCCCTGTCTTATTTCATTGCATGGTAAAAAATTAAATATGTAGAAAAAGCATAAAAAATATTGCAATAAAAAAGGGTAAAAAAAAAAAAAATACAGAAATTCTACTGCTAAAAAAATTCATACTGGTATGAAAATTCAAGATTAATAGTTAAGAACAGGGTTTAAACTGCCATTAGTTTTTTTAGCATTTTGCTAAAAGGTTTCATATTTTGCTAAAACATGTTGGTTAGAATTTCGCTAAAAAGCTAAAACTGGATAACTGTATAAAATGTCTCTATATAATAACTCGTTTTTTTTTTTTTTCTTTTTTTTTTTTTTTTTTTTTGTAATATCTGCAGGCAAAAACTACGAAAGGACTGAAATTTTTGGGAATGATTATTAAAATAGTAATTTGGATTTATTTTTAATTTTTAATGATTGAATTGAAATGCAAAAATATTTAAAAGTATGTCAGAATTCAGCATTTGATTCATAGAAGTATTCTTAGCACTAGTATTTCATGATTATCTACCACTACACTTTACTTAATTTTTCAATTGCTTTTTCATTTTACACATATGAGTACCTCTTTTTCTATTGTTAAAATCAAAACATAGTTTCCCTGATTCATATTTTTAAAGTCACAAATATGGATGCTTGGTTAAAATCATCAATGAACAAAAGAATAGAAAATAAAACTGGGGATAACAAAGCTAAGTAAAAGAAATCAATGGTATCCAAAGAATTAACTTTCGAAAAACCTAAAATAGTGCTTGCCTATTTTCGCTAAAATGCTAAAGTAATTTTTTTGCCAGGTTAAACCCTGGTTAAGAATAAAAGTTAATGAAGGGCGAAACTGATAGGGCTTCGAGCTTTATAATCATTTGTAGGGCTAGTTACTTCCCATAAAAAAATTTTTTATACATTTTTGCATTGAAAATAGGAAAGTAAAGGGTATATAAACCTTAAATGATTCACAAAATCGTTTGTTTCTTCTGTGTTTTATGGCACAATTTGAATTTTACGTCTTACAACATACATTAGAATCGTACAATAACATGAAAGATTTAAATAGGAACGAGTTTTTCGAATTTACCACAGTTCAGACGCGTCAGGAATCGATACAAATCTTAATATACTGAAAGTGCTAGAATATAGGACTAGTGAGTAAATCACTCTAAACAATGAATCAAAATGATAGAAAATCATTTTATATAGAGGGATATAATCACACTATAACTTCACTTCTGGAGTTACAACGCTTGATAATGCTAAGATCGTAAGATTTTCAAGAGTCTATTGAATCATACCTTGCAATTCCTTTTAAAGTGTGCTGCGCACATCAGTTCTTCCTTGGTAAACCTATTGTAGCTGGAGATTCGTAATTGGTGAATAGTTATGTTCTGCTAAATGTCTCCAGGAAAGATCGTAAATAATATCTCGCGTGGTTCCTCAAATTAAATTTCAAGATCTTGTTCTTCTTGTTGTACCAAATATCTTCATTAGAGTGTCCTTTAAATGAGGGGCGGGGGATTTTTTTTTTTTTTTAATCCGAAACAAATACCGTCTATTTTTGTCTAATTGACCCTAAACATTTGTAGCAAAATATTAACTCTCCGGGATAATGTTAACACATAACGAATTGACGGGAAATGTAATAATATATATCAGGATTTTATCGTCAAATCGGCTCGTGTTACATTATTCCAAAGAGCTGATAATTTGATAAAAAGCGTTTACGTTCAAGTGGAAAAAATAGACGGCATGCGTATCGAATTTCAAACAACAACAGCAACAAAGAGAAAAAAAAATGGAAGAAAGAAAGAAAGAAAAAACTTCCCCTTTTAAGAGATACCCTAATCTTCATATTCCAAGAGTTTTGCGATTAACACAGTACGTTGAAGTGTAGTTTTTTCAACCATAGAAAATAAAATCAGGACACATGTCATCATTAAAAAAGATGCAATAAGGCATAAAAATTTTGATTTAATAATTTTGATAAAAAATTTTATTTTATTTGAAAAATGATTCCAGATATTAAATCTTTTTTAGCGAAGTGGAGATGACTATGCGTAATACCGCCCCTCATACAAATTCTGCACCTCCAAACAGCCATTTTTAATGAAGGTTATTTATAGTAAAGGCGATTTTTTAACTTTCCTTTCTCTTTTTTTCCGTTTCTTATTTTTATTTATTAATTTTTTTTCGTTATATGGGTACACTTTCATTTGATAAGTGGTTACAGTCTGATTTAAATTAAATGTCTGTATATTATCTGAACGAATCTGCCATTCAACTATTTTGCTATCAGTTTTATTGCTATACTTTTGATAATTTGAATCCAACTTGCAGACAAAATTACTTAACTTAAATGTGAATCATATTAGTAGAAAAGTTTACCGAACTTTCAATGAATTTGAATAAAATTTTATCAACATATGTTTCATTGAATGAAGTTTGCATTTAAATAATAATAATAATAATAATAATTAAAATAAAAGTACTGAACATTTATGAAAAAGGAAATTCTAACTACAATACAAAAATAATCTGGTGTGTCACTCACACGACTTTCTCTTACCCTGAAATTTAATACTATAAATACAGGTTGCAGATTAAAAGGTAAGATAACGAGTACTGTTATTTAAACCTGTGTTAAACAATTCATATTAGGCTTCTGAAGAGTTTTATATGATTATTAGTTCTGTATGGGGGGAAGGGGGGGGTACCGCCCGCTTGAACCCCCCGTTTCATTAATGCACCTGCATTTATATAGAATTTAATTCGGTTATTGAAAAATAATTCTGTTTTTTAAAAATAATTTATTAAAATTATTATTTAAAAAAATTGTCTTTTATGATAATGCAAACGATTTCCATCTTAGAGAAGTAGTATAACAACAAACAAACAAAAAAAGTCTATTTTATTCTCAATATTTAAAAAAGAAAATACGATTTTTTTTCTAAGTTTTTTTTCGTTAAAAGTAAAAAAAAAAAAAAAAATCGATAACTTTGTTTTAAATTATCGCAGATCGATGGTTCAACCATTCGTTTTAAAGGTATTAGCGAGCTCTTTTGAATGATACCCATCATGAAAATTTACTCCCCTCGAGGGGGGACTTCATCCCCATGGGGGAGGCGAGGCTCCTACATACACAAAAAAAAATTCCCAGTTAACTATCTCTATTACAAAAAATATATATTCGTTTCATTTGGTTTAGTGCAGTCTATAGACGTTAAACTCTACTTACCTGCAATTTCCCCATAGACGTAATGTATTAGAATTCTCTTGATTGTCCCTGTACACGAACCATTTGCTTGATCTTAACGAAAAGCTTACTGTAGCATCCGTATATTATACATATTTAGAATACCAAGTTTGATCTTTCTGCGATAATTTGTTTTTGAGATATGCTGATAACAGACAGACACACACACAGACATACAGACACACAGACAGACATACACACAGACACACACAGAGACCATTTGCTAAAAACATGATTTTCGTATTCAGGGGACCTCAAAACGTGTAAATATAACAAAATCTCGCATTCGAAAATTTGGCCCAAAAACAATACTTTCTCTACCTTATGGGTAAGAGAAAGTAATATATACAACAATCGCCTCTTTTTAAGTTATATATTAAAAAAATATAAACGTAGAAAATTAATTAATCAATTGAAAATTAAGTGCATTTAAAAATTTCCTTTTTTAACCAGTACTTTAAAAACTATTAAAATGAGATAAAATGTAGATAAAAATAAGCACAGAATTATCTCGCCTTTTTTTTTTTTTTTTTTTGAGTAATTTCAAAAAGTTTTGAAAAAACTGCCTAGATTGAATTATGCATGCTTTTATAAAAAAAAGAAATTATCGTTTAGCATTATTGCTGTTTATATAATAAGAAATTATTTGCTAATTCATACTAAAACGCTTTTAGAAAAACATAAGTTTAAAGAAAATTAAAATTCTCTTTGGGTTAAAGAAATGCTGAGTAGTTTTTCAATTTTAATTATTTTAAAATACGACATTTTTATAGTATAAAACAAATAGAGTTGATTTATAAAAGAATTTTCAAAAAAAAAATATATATATATATTTTGCAAACAGGTATAATATTTTAATTCTGAAAAATAAATTTAAAAAATAAATAAATGTTAGAATGTGTTAAAAAATTTTAAATTAATTAATAAAATTTATATATAATCGTTGTAAAAACTTTGCTATGATTAAAAACTATGTTTTAATATTTTAGAATTTTTATCATGATTGTTGAATATCTTTTTTTTATCGTACAGAGATATACATAATCATTATTTTTATAAAGTTAAGAAAAATTTACAAAACATTATTCTTTTGAGTGATTTAATTTTTTAAAAAATCTTATTTATTCAAATAGATTAAAAAAAAAAAAAAAAAAAAAAAAACTTTTTTATAAGATACATGCATTTAATATTAAATTTTACTAAATTCCGTTGAATTTAAAAAAAAAAAAAAAAAAAAAAAAAAAAGTGTTTTCGCTTATGATAATTTTGACGATAGTATCAAGTAATACGCAAGAATTTTATTTTAACTGTAACTATCTGGTTTTGAACTCCACTATGTCCTTTACCTTGCATTTTAATAACAAAAAGAAATTACAGTTTAAAGTAAAATCTTAGTGGAACCGCTTTGTACAATTGTAAAGCATAAAAAATCAATTTAAATTGTTTTAGAGAACTTTTTACTTTGTGTATATAATAGTTTAAGGGATGTGTCTTCCATGCCCGCCACCCGTTTCCGTATTGCAACTTCAATAATAAATCTGATTTGATGCTGTTGTTAACCCGTTAGTAGTCGCTAGTTGGTCGATTTGCCGCCCATCCTTCATTGTTGCCAGATTTTTTTATTCATAGCCACCAAAAATTTTTAGAAGTAGCATTTGATATACACAAAACGCGAATAAAATCGAAGGAACATCGATCACATTACTTCTTAAAATTATTGGTGAGAGTTAAATAAAAATTGCGCAATCTGTAATAGGTGGCGCTGTCTATAGAGACTACTAACGGGTTAAATTAAACACAATGCTTTAAACTTTTAAATAAAAAAAAAATGAATTATGACCAAATTACTCTTTCAAATATATTCCATACCTGCCCATTAATATCCGGAAGATTGTCACTCCCCACCTTTTTTTTTTAACAGTCTTTTTTACAGTACTTCTCTTCTTATTTAATCGTAATTACATTTGCAGAATTTTTTTTTCTAAAAATTAAGTGGGGTGAAAAAAGGGGCGAGTTCTAAAAGTCTTCTAGACATTAGTTAGTAGGTTAGCAGGTATGATATTTGCGTAGAGCTATTTATATTGACAATGAATAATAGATATATTACATAGTGTGTTGAAATTTAGCGTGGTCTCAAAAAGACCTAATGTAATTTTAAACGCTTTTAAGCAACTTCTAACATTAGCCTCAAATATATTCGGGTTTTATTTATTTTTTATAGTCATGTAAGCGAATGGTTATATGTTTTACCTAGATTATTCTACAGGAAAATGTGTTTCGTGCATATAAAAATATCAATTTATTTATTTATTTATTTATTGCTGCAATCTGAAAATATTAAGTGTACCAATGAGAAATTTATCCCGTAAACTAAAGTAGAAACATATAGTATTTAAGTTCTTTTGTATGTCACTTTGCATTGAATTTATATTATTTTATACATGAACCATTTGTCCGATTGTAATAAAATACTGCGC
Organism: Salticus scenicus; assembly: GCA_963930645.1. Classification (NCBI taxonomy): domain Eukaryota; kingdom Metazoa; phylum Arthropoda; class Arachnida; order Araneae; family Salticidae; genus Salticus; species Salticus scenicus. The sequence continues at coordinate 62,525,089 of OZ005648.1, forward strand.
GGGCGAAAAGTAATTAAGAGGTGAAAGAGTTTCCATTTCAAGACGGAACACTGAGACCAGAATTTTTTTTCAACAATTTGTATGATACTGAATCGCAATAAATTATTGCACAAACATGATAGAATTTATTGATACTGGTGTAAGACACTGGTGTATTTATACTGTTGTATTGATACTGGTGTAAGAGTTCTATCTTAAGACGGAAATTCTTGCACCCTTGATTGAAAACTGTTTATAATGATCTAGCAACCTCCATTGAAACTATATATCTTTATATATATATTTCTTTTGTGCGTGTGTATGTCACTGAACTCCTCCTAAACGGCTGGACTGAGTTTAATGAAATTTTTTGTGTGTCTTCAGGTGGATTCGAGAATGGTTTAGATTTACAAATGAAAGTTGTAACTTAATTAGTTCTTTCTTAATTAATTTTTAACCAACTCTTTCAACAACTTTTCCACCTAGATGGCGTGAGTTGTCGTAAACACGATGTCAGAATTTATTTAATGTTGAAATGAAAAATGAATTTTTAACCGTATCTTAAGAAGTGTTTAAAATATTTTTTCAAAATTAATATTTTTAGAATCGTAACCGTATCTAACGAAGTGTTTAAAATATTTTTTCAAAGTTAATATTTTAGAATCGTAAACACGATGTCAGAATTTATTTAATGTTGAAATGAAAAATGAATTTTTAACCGTAAGTGTTTAAAATATTTTTCCAACGTTAATATTGTTAAAATGTTAAAATTAGTTAAAATGGTATATTCTTTTAAAAAATTCGTCAATATCCGACGGAGTTATTTTATGTTAAAATCAAAAATGAATTTTTAGGGCATTATTATTTGTGCAGATGAAAAATTTACTAAAAGTTTTCCGAAGAATTCACGATCACAAATGTTGACGGATATCCAATATATCGTCGAAGAAATCCCGATAATGGCGGACAATCTTATCATCTATGGCGGTCATCTATGTCAACAACATAGATATTGACATTGATAACCGTTGGGTGGTCCCATATTCGCCTCTGCTGAGCAAAACATTCAATGCTCATATTAATGTTCAGTTCTGCAGGTCAGTGAAGAGTATCAAATACATTTGCAAGTATGTGAATAAAGGCAGTGATATGGCTGTATTTCGAGTTGAAAATACCAATGTGAATGCTCCTCCGGTGAATAACAACGATGAAATAACACTTTACCAAATTGGCCGGTACGTCAGCTCCAATGAAGCTGTTTGGCGTATCTTTAGTTTCCCAATTCATGAACGGGATCCAGCAGTTCTTCATTTAGCCGTCCATCTTGAAAATGGCCAGCGCGTATATTTCACGAGCGAGACAGCGATATTTCGTGCTATAAATTCACCAAAAACTACACTCAAATTGTGTAATCATGCGGATGCTTTTGGTGCTTTTGCATGGACATTACTCTATTCAGAAGTACCACGCTATTTCACATGGGCCCCAACAAAAAAATGGATGCCCCGCAAGCAAGGCACGCCGATTGATGCATGTTCCGGTTTATTCAAATCAAACACCTTAAGAAGAGTATTTACAGTCAATCCAAGGCAGACTGAGTGCTTTTATCTTCAACTGTTATTGGTTAATGTCATCGGCACTTTGTCATTTCAAGATTTACGTAAAGTGAATGGACAACAGTATCCAACGTATAAAGATGCATGCCTTGCACTCGGCTTGCTGGAAGACGACAACCAGTGGGAGTGTATGCTTGCTGAAGTAGGACTGAACTGTACAGCAAAACAAATTCGTCTACTATTCGCTATAGTGTTGGCTACATGTTTCCCGGCCCGAGCAGAGACATTATGGGATAATCACAAAGATTCAATGACTGATGATATATTGCGTCAACATCGTTCACGGTGCAACGATCTAACGATAGTATTCAGTGACGCTATGTACAATGAAGCATTGATTGCTACTGAAGATCTTTGCATTATCATTGCCAACTTACCACTCAGTCATTTCGGTATGTCATTTCAACAAATCGAAATGCATCTGATTTAATAAGTACTGAATTGAATCGTGAACTACAATACAATACTGTAGAAATGGCAGCGATTGTTGCTCGCAATGTCCCACTAATGAATGAAGAACAAAGAACCGTTTACGACCGCATCATGCTCGCAGTTTTGGCAGGACAAGGTGGATTCTTTTTTTTTTGGGGTGCACCAGGTGGAACTGGCAAAACATTCCTTATTTCGCTAATTCTCGCCGAAATACGATCACATAGTGGCATCGCATTGGCTGTTGCATCATCTGGCATTGCGGCAACTTTATTGGATGGAGGCAGAACACTTCATTCATTATTTAAACTGCCACTAAATATTCAAAATAACCCAGACGCAGTGTGCAACATAAAAAACAAACAATCGTCCATGGCCACAGTGCTGAAATAGTGTAAAATTCTTATCTGGGATGAATGCACTATGGCACATAAACATTCGATTGAGGCGTCGAACAGGACATTGAAAGACATAAAAACAACGACAAACTATTTGGCGGCACTCTGTTACTCTTTTCAGGTGATTTCAGACAAGCACTTCCCGTTATTCCGCGTTCAACATACGCTGATGAGATCAACGCATGCTTAAAATCATCGTCATTGTGGCTTAATGTTGAAAAAGTACAACTGAAAGTAAATTTGTGCGTTCAAAAGCTTCAAGATCCATCCGCTGAAACATTCTCAAAACAATTGTTAGATATTGGCGATGAAAAAGTTACTACAGATGAAACTGGATGCATAAAATTACCGACCGATCTCTGCACAATCATTGATTCTCAAGATGCTCTTTTTGACCAGATATTTCCCGATATACACAGACGATACACAAATCATGATAGGCTGGCAGAAAGAGCAATTTTAGCAGCAAAAAATGTGGACGTCAACGAATTGAATCTCAAGATACAACATTTGTTACCAGGAGACTTGGTGTCATACAAATCTAATGATACAGTTTGCGATGCCACCGAAGCTGTAAATTATCCAACAAAGTTTTTAAACTCATTGGATTTACCAGGCATGCCACCGCATATTTTACAACTGAAGTTTGGATCTCCGGTTATTTTGCTTCGTAATTTGAACCCACCACGGTTGTGCAACGGCACGCGATTAGTCATAAAAAAATTAATGAAAAATGTTATCGAAGCCATCATTTTAAATGAGAAATTCCGAGGTGAAAATATATTACTACTGCGAGTCCCTATTATACCTACAGATGTGCCAATTCAATTTAAACGCCCTCAATTTCCAATTAGATTGGCATTTGCAATGACTATCAATAAGTCTCAGGGCCAAACGATGTCTGTCTGTGGCTTAAATTTGAGCACATCATGTTTTTCACACGGACAATTATACGTGGCTCTCGAGTGGGCAAACCATCCAGTTTGTTTGTATTGGCGAAAGATGGGATAATAAAAAATATTGTACACTCTGTTGCATTAAGGGATTGGTATTGTTTTTTAGTAATATTGTTATAAGTAGCGATATGTATATAATTTTAAAGAATCAATTTTAATAAATTAAAAAAATAAATGATTGGTGTTTTGTTATTTTTATATTCTTTCACCGTTTACAGCGCTCCATACATCTTCCACTTATATACCACATCCTTACACACTTACAATAGGTTAGTTATTTTTTTCTAGCAAAATATTCTCTAGAAATAATTTATATGACAAAACAACGTTTGTCGGGTCAGCTAGTATATATATATATATATATATATATATTACATTTAATAATTTTCACGATGCAAAAAACATTTATTTCTTACAATTGGAGAATTTATTACATGATATCTCATTTATGTTATTGCAAGTATCAGAAGTGAACCATGGCGTAACGTCTAACCTTATGTCATCGGGCTCAGCTAGCATCCCGGTACAAAGTATGGCCGACTGGAATCCCTTTTGGTGTTTGTATCTACCGAGACATGGAACCTTTTAACGCTTCGAAACCATCTCTGTATTTGGACCACGGACTACAATACTTCGTATTGGGATGCTAGCTGAGCCCAAACAAGCACGGTTAAACATTTCGCCATAGTCCACTCTTGATACACAAATGAGATTATATGTAATAACTTCCCCAATTGTAAGGAACAAAATGCTTTTTCTTTCCTGAAAATTTGTTAAGTATAAAAAAAAATCATTAAAAATAATTTTTAATAGGAAGTAAGTTTCCGCCCACCCTGTAGTTTTAATAAAATCCATATATGATGGAGATTTAGTATTCCTAATTCCAGCTTCTTTTTGTTTTTGTGTCTGCTGATTACAAAGAGATATAAACATGTAAACGGACTAAAAAATAAAAACATGATTTTCTGTATCAGGGAAGTTTGAAAAAAAAAAAAAAAAAACGATTAATTATAGAAATAGTTTTGAAAATATTTATAACTGCTGTTGTTTAGTCATTAGATACTTTTTAAGAACATAATTCAATCAAACGAAAATTGCTTTTGAGTGTACTATAAACGTGTAAAATTTAATGCACATTTCAGAAGATTTACTTTTTTTCAAAGTTTGTACATGTAGCATATAGAATGTATATATATATATATGTATTTCACCAACAGAGTTTTAAACATTGATTTTCCTTATAACATAATAAAACTTTTACAGAAACGGGTGAGATAATGGACCCTGCAACAATGTTTATTGCTATATATTATTCTCTTCTACAAAATATGATGAAACGCACTTAATTCAAATATCGATTGAAAGAATATATAGCTTCATTTATTTAATATCACGAAATTTATCAATGGCTGCGACATTTAAAATTTCGTCTGCAATAGGATAAATATTAACTCTGTCGCTTTTAATGCAACATCAATTAAAATATGTCTAGTTTAGCGTAATATACACTTAAATCCACGATCCTTTTAATTGGATTCAATATTTTGCAATTTAATCTGAAATAGAATCTGTATTAAAATAAAGCGATTGCAATTAAAAGTTCATTTTGAATTCTCTGATTGAAGGTTTCGCATTTTCTGACATCGAGTTTGAGACACCATTTGAAAAATAATTTATTTTTAATTTGAGACTAAAAATGGATTGATAGCTTCGAGGTTAGAAATGATGGTAAATAACTAGGGAATTAAATTTCATCAAATTTCATTCCAGAATTATGTAACATAAACAAAGTTCAAAATATCATTTAATAATATTAAATTTTGTAAATTATAATATGTTACAGAAAACAAATATTTTCTAGTACAAATTATAAAAATTATTTTTTGTAATTTGAATCGTTTCATACATATACTGCAAAAATTAGAAATTAAAATAATGTCTCATATTTCGAGGAGATAAAAATGAAAGATAATGGTTATCTCGTAAATTCTCTTCCCAATAACTTTCACGAAAATTCTAATTTGACAATTATAATAACTCCTTTTTATAAAAAAGTTACAAAAGTTGTATCAACCACTTTTCTTTCACATGACATTATCTCAAATGTATTTTACTAAAAGAATATTTTTATGATTGGAATATATGACTTTCTATAAAGTTTATTTACTATTTTACCCTTTGACGTACGCATTATGAAATAGACAAAACATGTATTTGGAAAATGTTTATTTTAGTTATTTAAGAGGTTTTTTTTTTTTTTTTTTTTTTTTTTTAATATACATGTTTATATCTCTTGGTAATCAGCAGTCACAAGAAACAACAAGAAGTCGGAATTCAGAATATTAAATCTCCATTATATATGGATTTTACTAAAATTACAGTGTGGGTGGAAAATAACTTCTTATTAAAATTTATTTATAACGAATTTTCATGAAAGAAAAATATTTTGTTCCTTACAATTGGGGAAGTTATTACACATATTATCTCATTTTTGTATCAAGAGTGGACTATGGCGAATGTTTAACCGAGCTTGCGCGGACTCAGGTAGAAACCCGGTACGAAGTATGGTAGTCCATGGTCCAAACACAGAGGTCGTTTCGAAGCGCTAAATGAGTCTGTGCCTAGATAAATACAAACACCATAAAGAGTTGCAGACTGCTATAATTTGTACCGGGATGCCAGCTGAGCCCGATGACATAAGGTTAGATGTTACGCCCTGGTTCACTTCTGATACTTACAATAGCATAAATGAGATATTATGCAATAAATTCCCCAATTGTAAAAAACAATAGGTTTTTTGTATCGTGAAATTTGGTTAAATGTAATATAAATTATGTATAGAGGGTGCAAGATCTTTATAAACAGTTTACAAGTTGTAAACTGTTTGTAAACTGTGCGAAAAGTAATTCTCAATTACTTTTTGTCCACGCAGTATTTTATTGCAATCGGACAAATAGTTGTGTATAAAATAGCACAAATACAAATACAAAGCAGAAGGACATTCAAAAGAACTTAAATACTACGCGTTTCTGCTATAGTTTATGGGATACATTTCTCATTGGTATACAGAGTGGTCGGAATGAAACGAAATTTATATATTTATTATACACGAGATATGCTCACGGAATTTCGAAAAAAAAACATTTTTTAGCTCCAGAATGTCCACCAGAGGACGTCTTTTCCCGAAAAGCATTAATTTTAACACTATAAATGACCAAAACGGAATCAGATTAGCTTCTAGCGTTAATCAACGCACCACCCGCAGAAAACAAATAAGAAACAAATAAGAAGTTTAAAATTTATTTATTTTCAATCAACTCATTAAAACAATTAAATTTGTTAAAATAACTATGCAAAAGTTTTAATAAAAAATTTATGATCGATTACACAAAATTTCAGATTTATAAAATTTTTCATATTTAAAACATATTATTTACGAATGATAAATTTATTTCTTTGAGAAATAGAGATGAAAGAAAAATTGTTAATTTATTTATGCAAATAGTCAACATTATTGTTATTATTTTAAAGAACCTTTCTAAATTATAAAGGTAAAAAAAAAAAAATAATAATAAGAAAGAGGCTTAAATAAATAATTTACATACCATTAAAATTTTTATAAAATATTTTTAAATGGTCTGTATTCTTTCAAATTCTTTAATGCGTTTATCAACAAAGGGATTTGAGTAATCAATCATGATAAACAAAGATGTTTGTTTGTAAAATTTTCTCATGCTTTTTTCTGAAAATATATAGAATAACTTTTATAAAAGACACGTAATTAAACTTTAATCCGTTTACGTTACTTGGAATGCAAAGCTCCAAGAGTACGATATTCCCTAAAGATAATCTTTATCTTTTTATTTATATGACAAGTCAACTGGGCTTAAAATTGCCTGATTAAAAATTGTTTTATTTTCACCTCTCTTTTAACGGAAATAGGATTTTGAGATCCTTTTAAATATTTAACCAGCCATGATTAATATCAAAATTCGCACTTTTTATTTGAATCAAAGTATAGTTATATTTTAAAAATGAAATACAATAATTATTTTAGACAATAAAACAAATAGTCACAACTTTTGAATTAAATAAAAATATTTGTCTTTGATACTTTTAATCAACTAAACTATTATTATCTATTTAATATTTTAAGTTTAAAAACTTTACAAATGCATTAGGTAACATTTGGAGACAAGGGTGAATTTTATAGTGATATAAACACTAATAAGACTTTTTTTTTTTTTTTTTTCATAAAAACAGTATATATTTGGTCTTTTAAATGGCATTTTTTTTTTTAAGTAAGGAGTTTAAATAGGTGGAAATAAATTTTAAAACTTATTAGGCAGATCTATTAACTGCAAGTTCACTTTCTGAACTTCGCAATTCACATTCTGAATATGTTTAAAAGACCAAAAATACATATTATTAACTTAAAAAAAATAAATAAATAAAAATAAGGAAAATAAAAAGTATTTTTCCATTTAAAATTTTTTTGGGATCAATTTGCTTACACATTTCTCTGTTTCCACAATATGTAGATGTTCTATGTTTCCGAAGGTTTCAAAGTTTGGACTGTCGTTCCACAGGCTGTAGTTCTCTATACATATATTTAAATACCACTCAAATTTTAACATTAATAAACCAAACAGAATGAATGAATATAAAATATATTAACAAATTTTAATAAAATACTTTTTTGCACAAAATTAAATTATTATAGAAGTTATATAAAGCCTAAATAGATTATTTCTATTTTACACTTATACCTTTACTTATGCAAAATTTGCAAAAAAAGCAGAATTTGCTGCAATTTTTATTTATTTATTTATTTATTTATTTTTACAAGCGTTTACTTTCTTGACTAAAACCATATTTTTACGCCTGGGTTTATGCCACTATTATTTTTTTTTAAATCTCTGTATTTATTAAACTACCAATTCATTAATTTTATTCTCATCTGAAACTGAAAGGATAGAAAAATTATTTTTTGTAGATTTTGTTTTCTTAACTTTACGTCTTGTAATTTCTATTGTTCGTATGAATTCTCAATTAATAATGAAAATTATGTTTCATAACACAGATAAATTATTTTTAATCATACTTTTCCATCACGATTTCATTCTAATTTGAAATATGGTAATCTGAACAAGTGTTTCAATCTAATAACGACTTATAGCGTTGTGGTAGCGTCACATAAACAGCTAAGAAGTAAAAATCTACTGATTAGGCAGGAATAAAAGTGAGCCCTTATATTGCATTTTCTCGTTTAATTAAAAACATCTGTACACTATTTACATTATAAAAATATGTAGTAAAACATAAATCGGCATCATGCCTGATTAAAATAAGCAATTGAACAGAAAGTTCATATAAGGATCCTTGCCAGATCTACCAGATCATCCGTCTACTCTCAAGTCTAGAGGTAATCTCCTCATCTTCTCTCTTGATCGTCTCCCGGTCTCTTCCTGGACTTGAGAAAGGGGTTCAACCCCCTGATGCATTCAGGCCCCCATAAGTTCTCAAGGATCCATCAGATACTAGCAACGGTGCAGCGCTTCAAAACTCATAAATTATCCATTGTCCGAAAGCGACCCTTGACATTTTGCACACATTTACAATGAAGGACATTACTTTTTATTGCTCTTTTATAAAAGAGACCCAATTTCGATCGCAGTAGGAGGTTTGTCAGCGAAGAAAATCTCTCTGCTGCTTCGCGTCAATTCGATTCCCACATCAAAGGGATATCAAAAGAAACCGAAGTTGAAGCCAATCTCTGAAGGGTCCTTTAGGGTTTAAAACCACACCTAGAAACTCTTGTCGGCCAGTCGCTTGCCTGCAAGATAGGCGCCGCTATGTCGCCTCCTCCCAGATGAGTGCGGGAGACATCGGAAGCAAATTAGGACAGCATGAAATTGGGAGTCAATGAAGTTGGTATCACTCTAAGACCACGCTAGCCTCCAACTCTTTTCTATAGTGCAGACTTCCTGTCTCTGCTGTCGATCAAGTCCGTGAGATCCCGATACACTATGAGTACTTGGTGACAATCTGCGACCATGCCATCACAATTTTAAGTAAATGGTTTGATAAATTTAGTGAAGGAATGGATGTTTAATTTTTTAAAAAAAAATTACTACTTCATTATATATATATATATATTTATTCAACATTAGAAATTATTTATAGATATTATAGATTTGATTAATGTTTTATAAAACAAATGAATTACAAAAGCAAACTATATGGTCCTTCTCACTTATTGATTCAAAACTTATATTAATATTATATTTTGCAGGAAGAAAAATGTCTATTACGCTCTCATGACACTTACGCAGAAAACATGGTAAAAATAGCATTTCTTCATTATTGGTAGAAAAAGAGAAACGGAATATGATTGTGGAATCTCATTAGCAGATGAAAGAGTGGAAACACTAGACGAAGAAAAAAGCTACTTCGTTCTCTGGTGTTATGTATTTTGAATATTGCAATATGTTAATCAAATTGCTTTCTTTTTTAGTTTAATGCATATAATAGGATGTATATTCTCTTAACAATATCTGCTCATCTTTTACTAATAGGAAGTGACTATATCCCTACTTGAACATCTTAACAACGTTCGCCATAGAAAACATGTAATGCATATTCTTACATATAAATATTCTTTTAACGTTTTCAATCCAATATAAAGAACGACAATGCCAGATAATACTTACTCCAAAAAATAAATAGGATTGTTCTGTATTATTAGAAGTTTTCTGAGAAAAATACGCATTAAAATTTAGATGCATTCGCAAAGCATTCTACATCTTGAATGATAAATAATTCAATCTAAAGGGAATTTATGAATAGCGTGTCTCAACTAGTTTGTTATGACTTATGTATTTATATTTTTCTCACTGAAGCATTGTTTTTTAATCACATTAAAAAGAGTTCAACAATTTATATTTTGTAAATATTTAGAGGTTTATGAAAATATTTTTTAAAAATTTTGAAAATATTATTTATTTTTGAAGGATCTCATTTGTTATCTCTTTTTCGTGAATACTTAGTACTTAGTTTATAGCTTTCAGTGGAAAAAGTAATTTAGAATTAACATCTTTACGCATCAACATACATATACAAATTTCTATAAAGAGATGCTCAGGCTTAATACACACATCTAGTCTTTACAGCCCAACCATACTGTAAAAACCAACACACCGTTAATAGATTCGTTTAAATAAAAGCATTTTTGTGGATTTTCAATAAAGATTTATTGAAAACCAGATAATGTTCTGTAGCTGAATATAAAAATTATATGTATATGTATATACAACTATAATTCTTTAAATATTGTGTGACATTAATTAGGTGAATGTTGAGAAAATAAGAAAATACTGTTAATAATGTAAAATTTAGCGTAAAATAATGCAAAGAATAAATGTTACATGTTTACTTTTAGGCAACGTACAGAAAAGTCGATGACATCATTAACAAGATATTTTATTTATTTATTTATTTTATTTTATTTTATTTTATTTTATTTTATTTTATTTTATTTTATTTATTTATTTATTTATTTATTTTATTTATTTATTTTTTTGAGTTTTTGAAAATGAAAAAAGCTCTAAATTTTCAGTCTAGTACAAAAATTAAAAGAAGAAAATATTAGCCATATAAATGTCAAAACGCAAATCACAAAGTGTGAAATCGGAAGAAATAGAAACAAAAAAATATTCTTCGTTAGAAATTTTAATTGCGTGCTTCAAACGTTTTCCAGTTTCACTAATATAACCTAGCAGTGTATTAATACACGACATTGAACAAAATTCGACATGAAAATATTAAAATATGAAATCACAGTGGAACTTTTCATAAATATTTGAATTGACAGCGACTTAAATTATTCCGAAAGCATTAAAAGCGATTGGTTAAGACGAATTTACCAGCACGGAGGAAAATTTCTCCCAACTAAACAATTAGGTCAATAATTGGATCAAGATGATTCTTTTAAAATAAATCATGAATTGCATGACTTTGTCCATGACAACTGTGCATAGTCATTATGGAAAATTCGCATTTGACTAAGTATTTGATTCTTTATTACTGTATGGTATTTTTCTACTATTTTTTTTTTATTCAATAGTAAATATTAATTTTCAGAGCTATTAAGCATTATTTACCTACATAATGATTAGAATTTTTAAATCAATATTCCAAAATAGTTGTAACTTAAATTTTCACGTTGTTCGAAATGAAGTCAGAAATAATTGCACAAGAAAAAAAAATTCTAAGATTTCATCGAAAATATTTATAGATATAATTTACGTGTAACTTTTTGAAATGCTCTATATACTTTATTTTCCCTACTGTGAAAAAAGAAAAAAGAAAAACCACAAACAAAATAATCTAGTGTGTCACTCACACGACTTTTTCTTATCCTGAATTACAATAATATAAAGACAGGTTTCAGATTAAGTGGTAAGGTCAATAAAGTAAGTAATAAAGATCAATCTGGGGGGGGGGGTGCTTTAAAAACAACTTAAAGTAAGTTTAGTAACTGTTTTATTTGATATATAACTCTGTAGGAGGTGGGGGGGAGAGAGGTTATCGGCCCCTAAACATCCCGTACGAATGTAGCACCTGCATTTGTTTAAAAATGTCAAGGCAGTTATTAATTTGCCCTCAAACCTGCCAATACGAATCCCATTTTTCAAGTGGAAACCAAATACGAACCTGTATTAATTTATTTTTAATTTATGCTTATAAGACATATATACAGAGCAACCGCTAAAAATTGGACTTTTGTAATCACGGAACCTCAAAACGTGGTATTACACAAAAAACGGATATGAAACTAGAACATCAAATAAAACTTTTTTACAATATGTGTATGAAACTTTAATATTCCCTCCTGAACAATGTTTTGCTATTAATAATAACAGGAGACTTGGCGTTGGAATATTAAAACTCGAATAAACGACTACGTCAGAAACGCCAAAGAAAAATATTGGAAATGCATACAGCTGTTTCGGCAGGCTTAAGCTGCCGACAGCTGTTGACGGCACGCTTAAAGCTGCCGAAACAGCTGTATGCATTTCCAATATTTTTCTTTGGCGTTTCTGACGTAGTCGTTTATTCGAGTTTTAATGTTTTACTATGTCGTCAACATTGTAAAATACATCAAAATACTTCCATCAATTACATTAATAGAAATAAAGAACGATAAGCTTAATTTTGGATGCCCGGTATATTATCTGTAAACTATATGCGCATCACATTGTGCACATAAATTGAGTTTTATATGAAGAACACCAAATACAAAATGAAATATACTTCCAGCTATTTCCATGTATAGTCTCAATATATCCAAACACTTTGGTTAGCCCTTTCAACAGACGATGATTGGCTTCTGTACTACTATCTACACAAAACATACTTTTATGCATTGAAAAAATATCTTCATTCCCTTTTATTTATAGATGTTTCGTTGTACTTAACCTGTAATTTAACACTATGGACGTAATATCTTTGTATTCTCTCGGATGTCCCTGTACATGATCTATTTTCTTGGTCTGAACGAAAAGATTAGTGTAGCATCGCTATAGCATACAGATTTAGAATACTTCCTGCTGCTATTTTTTCTTGAGATATGCTGATGACAGACACACAGGCAAATACATAAACATAAAAACTTCTGTACACGTCATAAAATAAAGGGTAGCACTATGGTTTTGAAAAGACGTTACCTTTCTTCTTTAGGTGCAAAAGCAATTGTTGCTACATTGGAGGCAAAAATATTAAGAATAAAATTAAGTGTCTCATATAAAAATGCCTACTTAAAAAGACTTTTTTATAGCACTACTAATTTCGCCGTTTTAATTATTGTTTTTATTACAAAATTCTTTGAAATAAAAATTATAGCTTGATGAAAATGGTTTCATTTATCTTTCTGTAATTATTGAACTTTGAATGGAAAAATCATAAAGTCGCTAAATAACTTTTATAGAATTGAAAATTGCATGCATTTATAAAAGTGGATTATATAAAATTTGTCCCAAACATTTGTTCATTTATCAAAGCTCTTCTGAATTCTCTCGCCATTAGTATAAAATCTCTGGTTCAATTACTCACAAGGGAATAAATCAATCGATTAAGATGAACAAATTTCTATGTTCATAGATATTCCTCAATATTTTTTCTTAAAATTTTCTAATGATTTAAAATATATATATACATATATGTATTATCTTTTAAATTAAATAATTTTCAAAACTAAAAAAATAAGTCTTCGTCGTAGTAGAATCCGCCCTGAAAACAATCTTTATTTTTTTTAATTTACATGATACTACAGCAGTGCGTAATACCAGATTGATTCTCATCATCCTAATTTATAGGAAATGAATTCAGAGTTAGTTTACTAATTTAATAAATCATGATTAAAGGAAGATTATATTTATTATTCATAACAACGTGAAAATGAATTGCGAATGAAAATAACTTTAAAAAACTAAAATCATGTTTTTTTTTTTTTTTTTTTTATTTTAGGAAGGAGGATTATTAGTCTCAATCTACGGATTTTTACGATACCAGTTTTACGATTGTTGGACATTTATCGAAATCGAAAATATAATTGAATAATCTGAAATCGATGTTATAATTTGAAAAAAAAAGAAAACTACTACTTCTCCGTACTAAACTAAATTCTACTTCCGCCAGAATTTCATCAAACTCTTTTTTTTTTTTTTTTTTTAAGAAAAGAAAAGAAAAATACAGAAAATTAATAATAACCAGTATCGAAACGGACAGAGTTGAAATTTTTTTTTTTTTTCCAATTCAAAATTATTTAAAAAAAGCTTTTTCGAAACTGATTATTATAATTATTACTATTATTATTATTATTATTATTATTATTATTATTTTTAAACAAAAAAAGGACTGTTAGTTTTTCACGTAATTTTCAGAGGAAAAATAAGTTTTATTTTTTTTGTGAAATCTTCATAACAGATCGAAGAATAAAACAAAATAAATAAATCTGCAGAAATATAGTTGTTTTGACATTAATAAAATGTATATAAACATTGGCATAAATAAATTTACTTTTTTTATATTCATTTTAACTTATTCTGTTATCTGGTTAGTTACTCATACATAAAAATTTGTTCTACAGAGGATCACCTCGGCATGTAAAACAATAAATAAAAAAAAAAAAAAAGAAAGAAAGAAAACTCGTATTGTTTTAAATTAAATATAAAGTACTGCAATGAAAAACAATATGTGCAAAAAAATGATTGAGAAATATTCGTGATATATCTTGAAAGATTTTCGGGAAAAAGGATATATTTTGAATCTTAGATACATGCCTGAAACTCATATGATAAATATTTCAATGTAAAGTGGATTTATGTTTAGGGCGTCACTTTAAGATATTTTCTTGTTTGATACTTCTCTTAAGCCATCCTGAAAAGTTTGAAAATCTTCTATTTCGAAGATATTTTTAAATTTTATTGAAACGTTTTCAAAGAAAGTATATACTTCTGGTTTTGTTTAAAAAACATTGCATAGGAAATCTTTATTTATTTATTTGTTTGTTATGTTATGTGTTTTGTATATTTTTTGCCCGTTTGTGGAATAAGAAATATTAATAAATTCGTATGTTTGTTATTTTTTGTTACGGTAAAGGATACCAGGAGGAAAATTTATGTTTCGTTTGAATAAAAAATAAAGATTTAATACTCATAATTTCATTTTATTACTAATTAAGCATGAATATAAGTTGGAATTGACAAACACATTGTTAAAATCATTTTGTTAATCTGAACAAAATTTCGATTGAAACTCATTTAAACTTGACTTATTTTAGAGGTATTGTGCTGAAGGATTAGGTTTTTTGAACGTCGAAAATATAAAGAAAAATATCCATAATATTATTTACAATAACAAATATATATAGAGAGAGAGAGATATAAATAGATAGATATTTAAAACTTGTAAATTTTAGCAGATGTGCAGAAAGCTTATATATATATATAGCAATTACAAACTTTTGAATAATGATATATATATATATATATATATATATATATATATATATATATTATTTCATTCAATTTTAAAAAATAAATTAAATAATAAGTAAAAAAATAGTAAAAAAATAAGTAATAAATAATAAAAACAAAAAACTATATATATATCTATATGTGTGTGTGTGTGTATGTACTATATATATATATATATATATATATATATATATATGTATGTATGTATACTATATATGCGTGTGTGTGTGTATAAACGTATCAGAGGAAAATTATAGATTGTCGATGCATAATCTGTATGCACAATATCTTCGTGATGGTGAACTAGTATATAATGAAATATTAATATCTTTTACGCTACGTATAAATATATGAAGTATCAAATTATAAGCATTTTAATATTAAATATTTAAATACGATTTAACTTTTTTTTAACATGAAACTGTAAACATTTTAATATTAAGATATTTGTAAATATAAGCATATTGTAATTACACTAAAAATACTGTTAAAATAATACTGTAATAATAATACTTTTCTCCAAAAAAGAACAAATTATTAGCAAAATTATTTTTCGTCATATTAATTATAGGGGATGTACCTGTGTATATACAAATTAAATTGACATTTTTAAAGAAGAAAGAAAAAATATAGAATTTAAACATTTTAAAAGTTATTATATTTCCAGCTATTGTAAGTAAGTTCATATTTCCCCTGTTCAAAGCAACTTTACCTCTTACTGTAATGAAATAAATGCATTTTTTTTTCTAAGTATTAAACTGGTGATAAATTTAATATTAAAAAAAAAGTCTATAAAATATTGAAACAAAATATTTGTTTCTCCAAAGAAACCAAAAAATTAAAGATAAAGGGAAATAATAATTAAAAAAAAAAAAATCTATAATTAGAAAAAATTCTGAAACACGCATGTATCATTCAAGTAATTGTAAAGCCACGTTCTGTTTGATACAATGTTATTGATGACATCAAATATAATAATGATTATTGTTATACATGAGCACAATTGTTTAAATAAATCAGTTTAAAAAAAGAAAGAAAGAAAGAAAGAAAACGCAGAAGAAAGAGTGGAAGAAAGAATTACAGTTTATTTGATTATAAATACTGTGTTAATGAAACAAGTTTTCTCTTCTTTTCTTGTGACACTGCGAATAGATTAGCGCAGACTTTTCATTGTTTTATAAGAATTTGTTCTAGTAACTTTATCAAATCCGTTATTTCGTTGTTATTTGCCCAAATTTGTTATGCGATTGTATGTGTAATTGCTGTTTGCTTAAAGTGCATTGATGAAACATATCTTTATTTAATCCGCGTAAAATGAAAGGAAACTTATCATTTCTTCCAACTGAGATTTAAAAAAAAAAAAAAAACAGAAAAAAGTAAAAGTAAAAGTGAAAAGGAATATTTACGCATAAATACAGATTAGTCATTCTTTCCCATAGTTTTTGTTAAACTACGATTGTTAATAGAAAGTAAACAAAATACTTTTTAAAAATAAAAACGTCAGTGTTTATGTATTTGTTCTCAGATTCAAGAAATTTGTGATAAACTTGACACACATTTTTAAATGTTTATTACTTTCTTCTATAACACTGCTCGGCATGCAAATTGTCTCTGACACCATTTCAGCGTATTATTACGTAAAATGACCTCCTGAATCCGAATAGGACGCCTATTTTGCCCTAAAACCCACCGTTTAGGAATGGCCCCCTATTTTTATCATTTTTCCGTGATTTTATGGCTATAAGTTTAATTTGTAGGAGGGGGTATGATTATTTTAACCGTTAAATATCTTCTGAAGGGCTACAGAGTTGGAAAATTCTAAAACAAGGATATTTGCGACAAGCGATTTTTTTTTTTTTTTTTTTTTTTTTTGGGGGGGGGGGGATTTTCCGCTGAAATTATTCATTACATATCTTATATATATATATATATATATATATATAATTCCTGGTATTAATGTTATTTTTTAAACTTTATATATATATATATATATATATATATATTTGTTTTTGTTTTTAGGTGTTAAATTATATATTTTTCCTTCTTCAAATCAAATTCAAGGTAATAAAATTATCGAACAGGAAAAGAAATTGAATGAGGGGGTGGGGTTTCTAGAAAACGGTGGGTGACTGGGCAAAATGGGAGTCATATTCGGATTCACGAGGTCATTTTACATGAGAATCAGCAAGAATGGTACCCCATCTTTTTTTTTTTTTTTTTTTTTTTTTTCAGAGCATAGTGTAATCATAAGAAAGTTTTGTATTCGTAAAAATTTTCGAATTCTGATTTCCCGTGGATTTACACGTTTTGAAAGGTCGATATACGAAATACGATTGTATCATTTTTAGAAAATGTCTGTTTTATGTGTGTCTGTGTGTCTGTATGTGCATGTATGAGACAAAATTACTTTTCTAATTGTATCTCAAAAACTACTGCAGACAATTAATAATAAATCTATACATTGTAAAAAAAAAAAAAAAAAAAAAAAAAAAAAGGAATTCCGGCACATTCTTGGAAACTTTTGAGCAGCTAATAGGCCCAATATTTTCAGTAATGATCCTTGAATATGTTAGTAACCATCAAATATACACACATTAAAAATAATACTACAATCCTGATATCAGGAACATTTCATGGACGAAAACCTGTAATTCTCAGGAACCTGCTCCACACTTATGAAAACCTGTAACGTATCCGATGTATAAGAGTAACGTTACCGAATTTTTTTTACAGTGTATGCAGTTGCACTATGACATAATTTTTTTCTTATTAAGTTTTGATGCAAATCGCTCAACAGGTGGCACTGCTGTATTGGATTTCTCCCATTTAAAGGAAGGCTATATCTCAGGTTCTAATGTATAAAATCGTACAAAACTTGACATGTGAAAGGTCCATTATATATTTTTATGCTGATTCAATTTGTATGCTCATCGACTGTAAGATGACTCTATCGTGCTACAATCTTCCACGTGAACAGGAAGGCTATATTTCAGATTGTCATCATCATCATGTCCAACACGGTTGAAAGCTATAAGCCTGTTCCGGCCGCAATCCATCTTTTACGGGGTCTTCCTCTATCTCTTCTCCCCCTTGGCCTATATTTTAGAGCTGCCCTTGGAATACGGTCATTCGGCATTCGTTCTAAATGTATTTCAGATTGTATATGCATGTGATCCATGTATTTCAGATTGTATAGTTTATAATTGCACAAAGTATATAAAAGAGCCATTCTGAAAAAAAATTCTGATTCAATTTGGGTGCAGATGGGCCGGGAGGTGGTGCTGCTGTGCGGCGTTTTACTCTGTGAATAGGAAGACTAAATCTTAACCTCTATGACATATAAATACAACAAGCTTGATATGTGAGACAGACATTATAAAAATGAATGCTGATTTATCTTAGGTGTATATCGGCCGACAGATGGCGCTGCTGTTACTCATATTCTGTGCATTTTCACATGGCTTATCTCAGTATTTGTTGAATAAAACTGCAACAAATTCTATATGTAGAATATTTATTCTCAGAAGCTGTATTAAATTTTTATGCATGTTAGATTATAAGTGACGCTTTGATATAACACGATACAGAAGAATGTTTTGTAATGGCTACAACATACTAAACTTTAATACTTTAATCAAAAATTAAACAAAAATGTTTACTCCACTTTTCCGTGTATCGACTTTTACGTAATTGTTAATGATATTAAAAAAATGACTATTCACAGAATGTCTGCTAACACGAAATATCGTGAAATTTAACAAGGATGACTTAAATGAACGTAGTAAAGTACGAAAAAATCTACTGAAAAATGAAAACAAATATACAGTGGATATCCCCAAGCTTTGTTCTATATTTTCTTATGTGCAAGCAAACCTTTTTTAGCTGCTCTAGCTCGGAAACTAATGCCCAGAATTGCACACAAATCTATATGTAAAATTATTTTAAAATAAATTAGTGACTATCAAATTTTGGTGCAAATTGCCCCAAAAGTGGTGTTGCCGTAAGATAGCGTTGTCATTCTAAATTTTTAATATGGCAGTATATAGAACAAAATTTCGTATAAGTGTGCACAAGAATAATTATTTTTAGTGATACTTTTTGAAAATAAAAATAATATTTATAAAAAATAATAGCCAATTAGGGAAATATTTTGTTTCAGTATGGCTTCCCTCACAATGTAGACCTCGTCAATACCTTTAAAACGAATGGCCGAATATTATAACAGTCAAACTAATAGATCTGTAATATTTAATAGATTTTTTTTCTTTCTTTTAAAAATAAATAAATAAATAAATATAAAATAAATAAATGAACAAACAAAAAATAAAAATAAGAAAACAAAAAAGTATTTCTTCACGTGTCGTGTGTAGAGCACACAATTGCTATTCTTTGGACAGTTAATGTTGCCATTTCCAAAAAGAAATCTACGCACAAATGTAACGACAATACAATAAGTGATAAATTGTACCAGCAATAAATAAAAATGGAATTTGGTGATAAAAAATCATCAAGCTTTCCACATTTTCTTTTCTTTTTATTTTTTAATCTAAATTTTGTTTATTGTCAAGGGTTGTTTTACGATATTGCATTTTTAAAGAGTAACGCGAAAATTTTTCTTCGCAAAATAAAAACAAAATCTTTATTAAATCAGTATATCAACAGGCAATATAAATTTTTAAAAGGACATTTACTAGAAAAAAGGTGAAACCTTTTTGCATCCACTGTTTTAAAAACTATTTTTAATCGATTTTTTCCATTATTTTTACTTTCTTCTATATAGATATACATTAGAAGAATGTATTAGAATCGCGAAAATTTGCTCCTACCCAGTATTTGATAGATTTAAACGTGTTAAGATGTACTGAACTCCATTTCACTATTTTTAGTGAATGTCTGTCTGTCTGTGCAAATGTTAGAGTATTTGTATCATACATCTTGTAGAATATTTTCTCATGAGCTATGAACGAAATTTAACCACACTTGGTATTTAGTTAGAACTCGACTTAAAGAGGGGTTGATTACATTTTGTAATCATTCACTGAATAAGTGGCGCTGCCATACATTTTTTTTTTTTTTTTTTTTTCAGAATTTTTAAAATGGTAGTATAGGGCAAAATTTCGTAAAAATATATAAGATGAGAAATCTTTTTAGCTAATGATTGTAAAATCGCAATGAATTTCCGTCAATAGTAATAATAATCTAAGAAAAAAACACTGTGCGCATGTAGAAACATAGTTACCACTCCCGTAGGAATGGAAATTTTTAATATTAATATCTTTCAAAACAATTCATCACCACTTCGAAAATGAATGCTTGAACAATAGATCTGTAATAATTCAAAACAAATTTATCTATTGTATTTAATTTTAATAATATATATATATATATATATCTTTATATATATATATTTCTTTTGTGCGCGTGTATGTCACTGAACACCTCCTAAACGGCTGGACCGAGCTTAATGAAATTTTTTGTGTGTCTTCAGGTGGATTCGAGAATGGTTTAGATTTACAATTCAGTCCAATTTAAATTGTTTATTTAATTAATTTATCACTTATAAATTGTTCTTGATTTTGGAATGTTTCACATTGGATCCGGCAGACTGCGCTTCGATCGTAGTATCGAATATTCAATAATACGCAAGCGAAGTGATGACGTCACTGGCCGTCCGTGGATGCAAGAAAAATATTTCCTATGTTAATCGCCCATTGGATTTTTTGTAAAAAATTACTAAATATCGAGGAAAATTATTTCCCGACTTTAATCCCCATATTTGGGTATAGATACGTATTAGTTATCATGTGCATGCGTAAGATTGAGTTGTTTTTGCTGTAAAATTGATTAAATTTCAATTTTTAATCTCAAAACTCTGTCATCCTTGGCGGAAAAAAAAATATCCCCATATCATCTGGCAAACATATTTAATTTCTTTCAAAAATAATGGTTATGAAACAATTTCGTACAATACATATTACGAAAAGATACATCTGGCATGTATATTTTCGTATTACGTTTTTGATCGCCAAATACAAAAAACGCCAAGGAAGACAGAGTTTTGAAATTTAAAATTAAAATTTTGTCAATTTGAGAGCAAAATAACTCAATCTAACACATGCATACGATAACTAATACATATCTATACCCAAATACCTCGATAACCAAATTTTCCTCGAATTTTAATAATTTTTTTTAAAAATCCAATGGGAGATCTTTTTCTTGCATCCACTGACGGTCAGTGACGTCACACTTCGCTTGCGTATATTCTATTGTAATTCCAGTTTGTCCCGACAGTTGGTGCTGCGATCAAATTCAGGAAAATATTTTGTAACTTCGTGTTATTATTGTTATACAAAAAATTGTGTCCTAATTGAAATATTACATCAAGATGTAACTAGTGTTTGAAGAGTTTTGAAGTGTGCATAAAAAACTATACATTTTGCAAATTTGGTGCGGAATCGGAGTGAGTATTTTATATAATTTTCTATCAAATTTACACGCGCGTTGATTAACAACCACCCTAACCTACAAATTTATTTGTGTAGCTAATTAATTATATTTTATTTATTTATTTTTTGTATGGAACACTTTTAGTATCGGATCCCTTTGACAAAATTTGAAATTTAGCACCGAAGTAGCTCGGACACTTCTCGCCAAGATCTTTAGTTCCACAATTGAGATAGCCATTTCAATTCATCGCGAAAACGGCTTAAAATATTTAAAGTCACCAAAGGGGTCCCATACTTTTGTGCGTGTGTATGTCACTGATATTTTATTTATTTATTTTTTGTATGGAAAATTTGGCACCGAGGTAGCTCGGACGCTTCTCGCCAAGATCTTTAGTTCCACAATTGAGATAGCCATTTCAATTCATCGCAAAAATGGCTTAAAATATTTAAAGTCACCAATGGGGTCCCATACTTTTGTGCGTGTGTATGTCACTGATATTTTATTTATTTATTTTTTGTATGGAACACCTTTAGTATCGAATCCCTTTGGCAAAATTTGAAATTTGGCAACGAAGTAGCTCGGACGCTTCTCGCGAAGATCTTTAGTTCCACAATTGAGATAGCCATTTCAATTCATCACAAAAATGGCTTAAAATATTTAAAGTCACCAAAGGAGTCCTAATTTGTGGCTTAGATTTAGAAAATCCGTGCTTTTCTCACGGCCAATTATATGTTGCGTGTTCCAGGGCTGGAAAACCTACGAATTTGTTTCTTTATACTCCTCAAGGATTAACCAAAAATATTGTACATCCAATGACATTACGGTAAATTAAGTTTTTGTAGATTAAAAAAATATACCTGTTATAAAATAAATTGAGTTTCAACTTTTTCACCTTTAATTAAAACGAGTTTAAGTTTTTATTTAATACGAACTTTACATTTCACTTTGCTCATACTATACACATACTCACATGCGTCGATTGATTAAATTGTGATAAATGTACATGTAATGATGTTAGATATTGTAATAACTTTTTTATAAAAATTTTCATCAAATCGGTCCAGATTGTTATAGCTTATTCAAAAAAGACGGAATTTCCATGTGAAATTCGTTGCTATCATAGATTCTCTCATAAATTGAAATATTTGCCGTATGAAATAAAATTTTGTGCTGTTCGACATTCAGCGGACGTTTTAAATAACAAGTAGCAAGTAGAAAGTACCAAGTAGCAAGTACCAAGAAGCAAGTAGCGAAAATTTCGGTAATTATGTCTTTTACGTTATAATCGGAATTCACAGTCACCGTTCACAGCGCTCCATACCTGTTTCACTTATATACCACATCCTTACACACTTACAATAAGTTAGTTATTTTTTTTCTAGCAAAATATTCTCTAGAAAAAATTTATATGACAAAACAACGTTTGTCGGGTCAGCTAGTATATATATATATATAGAAAAGGAACATATCATAATGTCAGCACAAAATTGGCTTTTGAATTACAGTGATAGATATTTATTACACACACCTATTATGTTACAAAATAAAGAAAATCTAATTAAATAATTGTTATGAATTGCAAAGTAGAAATTAAAATTAACTTTTTATAAAAATCCAACTACTATTCTAATCGTATTTATTTTAATCTTAAACCTTAAATTATTTTCGTTATCTACCTCAAGGACTCCCAGAAACAAGATTAAATTTAAGAAAGATAAGTATTCGTCCTTTGTTCTCGTTTAATAGGATCTGTTTCTTAACGATAACTTTAACTAACAAAACTAAAGTTTCTAAAACGGGGGAAATTTTAAGTCATTTAAAATGAGTCTTCTGGGAAACTTTGTCAAAAAAACTTTTGATATGGTAATGAGGTGTGGAAATATTTATGTTGTAATTGTCTACCGAATATATTTTATAGTCAGCATCGCAATAATAGCGAAAAAATAGCTATCCATCTTTTCTATCTTGGTGCTACAAATGAATAGCAACAAAAATTTTTTAATTAAATTAGTTTTTGTTTATTGTTATTTTGTTTGTTTCTTCATTAAAATTGCAGACAGTATTTATTTTCTAAATTAAACACGATTATATATCCTCGAACTGAAAAACTGGAAAAAACAAAACAAAGCTGAATTATCTTGATAAAGCATTTTATGTAAAAGGAAATTTAATGTATATATTTTTTAATTTAATTATAATACTCGAATGGTATAATTTAAAGAATATATATATATATAACACTTCCTTTAATATCATAGATGGTCTTTATGCACATAATTTATAAACAATATTTGTTTTCTACTGCTTTCGTTAAAAGATAAAATAAATATCAACTGAATTTTCTTTGATTTTCCATTTTTTATATGTAGTAACGGAAATTGATAAATGGCACCACAGTTAAATTTAAAATGCATTTGTAGAGGATGTATAGCTATAAAACGTATTAATAAAAACCTTAATAATTGTTTTTATAGTAACGAAGAAACTATTAATTTATTGAACTGGAAAAATAAACTGCATAAAAACTAATAATGAAATCAATGAACATATTTTATTTATCTCTCAACAAAAGTTAATTATTTTCGAACTGTTGACATATTGTTTCTAAATAGATAATGACCATTCCATTGAAATTCTCATATAGTATCGTAAAGCAAATAAAGGTACTAATAATATGTTTGTACTTTTATTTATTATTATTATTATTATTTTATTTGAATTAATAAGAATGTCATTTGCACACACAGAACCAAATAATATATATATATGTGTGTGTGTATTATTATTATTATTTAAATGATCACTTAAAACATTTATCGAATTTCGACCACCTGGCAAAAACGGAAACACAAAATTAAACAGTAGTTTGTTTCCGAAGAAGAAAACAAGAAATTTAACTGCGGAGTATTTTATTTCAAAATTCGGTGGTACACTCACAAGATAACATACACGAATGAAAACAATTTCTGAAGAACGCACTCTAGATTTTCCACACTTTTTTGTTTGAAAAAAAAACACTTAAGAATGAAGCGTATTGACAATACTTTTTACAACTTACCCAAGCAGCACCGAAACGTTCTCTGAACGTTCAAAAATTGTTCTGCAAACACGTTCTAAGAACGTTCACTTTGAACGTGTTATAGACGTCTATCTGTCCATCTTGAAGACGTACAATAGAACGGTTCAGAGAACGTTCAATGAACGTGTAACTATCACCATCGGTGTTATAGAAGCGTTCTGAGAACGTTCTATGTATACGGTCTCAGAACGTTCTAAACGTTTTTAGAACGTTTTCAAAACGTTATACACATTTTCAGAACGTTCCAGAAAACGTACTGTAAACGTTCTAAAATAGTGTAGTTAAAAAAAAAAAAAAAAAAAAAAAAAATGTGACGTCATTATAAAAAAAAACCCTCAGTACGAGCGTTTAGAAGTAAAAATTACATAGCTGATGACGAATAATGATACAACACATGAACAGGGATATGAATTACTTTTTTTTTTCAATTCAAATAATGTTTGAGAAATTTTAACATACTTACTATTCTTTTAATTTCAACGTATACGCATCAAAAATTCTATATTCTATGACAGCTTTCCCCAAAAAGTGTCATAACGTCTCTTTATACCTTTATACCTTTTGCATTTTTTAAAAATTTCTTTTTTTTCCCTAATCTGTAGATAATGAAGTTATAGTATTAATTACAAAACTTTGAATAAACACCATAAAATGCGAGAACTCGCACCAACTGTTTCGGGTCAAAAGAAGACACAACCCTTCATTAGGCGAACATTGTAGGCACGAGAGCTGCAAACAAGCACGTTGAGTGTGTGGAATGCGTTGCCGCTTTGTTTGTAGCAGCCGTGCTTTGTTTGTAGCAGTTGCGAGTTCTTGCATTTTATGGTGTTTATTCAAAGTTTCTTAATTAATACTATAACGCCATTATCTTCAGATTAGGGGAAAAAAGAAATTTTTTAAAAATGCAAAAATTTAAGGAATTTTTTAAAGGGATATAGGCACGTTATGACACTTTTTGGGAATTACAGTCATAAAATATGGAATTTTTCATGCATATACGTTGAAATTAAAGGAATAGTAAGTATGTTAAAATTTCTCAAACAATATTTGAATTTAAAAAAAAGTAATTTATATCCCTGTTGCTGTGTTGTATCATTATTCTTCATCTGCTATATACAACTAAACTCTTGATTTATTTTGCTTGTTTTAATCCTTGTGATTCCGAATGCGTCATCCTATGATTAATGTTTGTTTTTCATGGTTGTTTTCTGTTTGATTCTCTGATTTCTTGAAGTAAATAATTTATTCCAATTTATTCTTCATTTCTAACTTCAATTAATTTCTTGTACGATAGGGTGCCCGCTAGCAATATGCTATTATAGCTGCTAACGAACGAAATCGTACATTGGTGCTCAACGACGAAAAGGGTCACCCTTGACGAGTATTTTTTTTTTTTTTTTCTACCATTCTAAGCTTTTCCTACAAAAAATGTTTAAAATGCTGTCTTAATTTTTTATTTCCTCGTTGCTTGTTTGTATCTTTTGATTTGAGTTTCATGTGGTTTTTACGCACCGGCAAAATTATTAAAATTGCAACTAACAATATAGGAATAAATTTAAGATTAGACTGAAGTTAAATAAAATAAAAATCAATAAATAAAATATAAATGTTTCAATAAATCACAATCAGTCTCCCCAGGTTATTTAAATTTGTTGTAATTTTCTTCTCATTGACCTATGTGGTTTCAGGGATCTTATATCTGTTGCTTGGCTTTAACTAAGATTAAAAATTCATTTATACATACATACATATATATATATATATATATATACATATATATATATATATATATATATATATATATATATGTTTTTTTTTTTTTTTTAAATACAGGGTGCAAAGCATTGTGACGAGAATACCTTTATCTCCGCAACTATTGGTCGCAAATATATAGTTTCAGTTACAAAATGTTTTAAAGAATATGAGCATTTGTGGTATAACATGTTTAAATTTAAAATATCTATTTTTTCAAAATTGCAAAAACTAAATTTTTACATAGTCCCAGATCCCTATAATCATATTTAGAAAACTGACACTCATCCTAACAAACAGTTTCATTTCTATTCTCCCAAAATGGAACATGATGTTTAAAGTTTGGATTTTCTAACATATTTCGGCCTTCAATAAGGGATCGGTTTAAAAATCCTAATTGGACTTTGTTTGCATTTTCCCTGGGTTTATTAAAGAATTTTTCATTGACTTTTTAATAAAGCCCGAGAAAATGCGAAATAATCCTAAATTTTGAAACTAACTATCTCAGACAATTTTGGGTGCACAAAAGTGAAACTTTTTGTGTTATATTTTTTAGGTTAGAACTCAACTTACACTATTAGTGTCATGAAAATTGTATAAAAATTATCAGTTTTTATGATTTTTAGTAAATTGATTTTTTAAATTTAAACATGCCATATAATGAATTCTTACATTTTTTTTTTAAATACATTTTCTTATTGGAGGACGTTTGAGACCAATTGTTGCGCAAATAAAGGCCTGCTCTCGACTTTGCACCCTGTATATTCTAAACATTTCTGGGTACTACTTTGTAAGTCCATGGATAGTTTATAAATATATTTGAATGCTGAAGTTTATAGAAAGTTTTAATATTTCAACATAAAAAATAATTTCAAAAATGAATGTACCAATACACCGCTAAAATAATATATAATTGAGTTTAGAATATATTGTTAATTTATAATAATAAGAAATTGAAACAAAAAATTAAAAATTAGTTAGAAGGAGGAAATTTTTAAAATGTCCAAATACTTAAATACATATATATATATATTTAATCATAATATTTTTCTAAAATATTTAACATACTTCATATTTTTAAATTTCAGTGCATGTGTGCATACATATTTTCAGTTTACAGCAGCAGTTTACAAAAATGATGTTTGCAGGTATTTAAATTTATTCCACATGGCAATGTAATTGGTATTTTTTAAATGTTTAAATTTCTTTAAATTGAGTCAACGCAATTTTTACCTCATTTGATGCAATTATGCTATCATGGCATATTAAATAATTGATAAATGTAAATATTATTAGTATTAATAAATAATATAGTAAATCGTCCTTTTTTTTAAGCAGAATATCTTTTTTTATAAAGATGTGGAATAAAATTGAATTGAATCTTTGTTTTATTATGCAGTTAAACAATTTCATATATTTTATTTAATAAATAACAGTAAAGAGATATTTAAAATTGTAAGTCGGTGAAACTTAGGATATTATTTTAAAAATATGCAATTTGCATAACCTAGATTGTATATATATTATCATATAAACATTAAATAAATACTTCAGAATTTAAAAAGAAAAGAAAAAAAAAAAAGAATTACATACCTTCCTCATTTTCTTCATAAGAATTTCTCCAAGAAAACACCCTTCCAACTAGCATTTTAAAATACACAATGACCAGTCTGGAAGGGCATTCACTTAAAATTAGCTCTCATCTTTTAAATTCTTTATGTTACTTCATTCAGAAGCATAATAACCAAAAATAGTCATTTTAACAATTTCCATCTCAGAAGACTGAATTAATAAAATGAATCCATAATTTCTAAGCGGTTTTCTGTAACAGGAGCAGTTTTTTCTGCGATACAATGCTACTTACAAGTAATCAAATGTTAGGCTTAAGAACTTACGCAGATATGAAAATGATTGTTTAATTGATATTAAAATAAGACTTTAATAAATAGAAAATAGAGACTATTACAGGTTAAAAATATTACATTTTTACCTTTTCTAAAGCTTATCCAAGTCATTATAACGCGAAAACTGAACAAAACAGATTACATTACACGTTTTAAAATTACCGCTTCACATAACGGCACGACATTCCCAAGACTTTTGAATTTGCACTGTCAGCGAGAATTAAATAAATGCAATCCACAGATGTCAGTTTCATCTGCTCTTCCCTTGTTACATCCGGAATAATCATGTTTCAAAGTTCAACGTTTGAAACATAAATTTATTAAGCATTTATAGCTGTAGAGGTCAATATTTTAAGGAAAAATGGAGCTGAGTTAAACAATTATTTAATTTTTTATAAAGTATTTGAAAAACTTATGAGATCACTTTATTTTTCCATTTTAAAATCTCGAATTAAACGGAAAAGCATATTTTGTTTTAGTGTATATTTTAGTATTGAATAAAATATTCAGTGAAAATAAATAAAATAAAATAAGAACAATCAAACAGAGTAACGATTTAACAACATTATCAATATTGATAATTTATCAGTAACATTTAAACTTAAATAGAATCATAAATAAAATATAATAAAAGTTTAAAATTATGCTTAAAGAAAAGAAGAAAAAAACTCATTCTGTAACTTCCCGATGAGTATTAGAGACCGCGAGGTTCTACTCTCGAACCTTACAGACGGGAAGTGTTGGCTTCGATTCCTGGTCACGCTCGTCGACTTAGGTTTTCGGAGTTTTCCCGTGATTTTCTTTGAAACTCGCGTAAAGCACTATATTACTTATTCAATAACATTCGTGATTAGCTTTTTGTATCTAAACTTTGGGTCTGAGGAATGCATAGATTTTCATGACAGAAGACAATCATTTTTATGCTGTATAGAAGATCTTAGAAAATGTATTTTTCTAGGGGTTTATTATTATTATTATTATTACAAATGAAAAAAAAAAAAAAAAAAAAAAAAAAAAAAACGGTAAATTTGTTTTAAATCATCAGAAAACGATGTTTCAGTTATTCGTTTTAAAGGTGATATCGAATTCTTTTGAAAGATAATTATAGTGAAAATTTTTATCCACCCTTCCCCCATCCCCCAGGGATCATGCATACTTATTCCTATGAATGATAATAATAATAAAAAAACTGTTTGACTATTACTCGTTATACAGCCAAATTGAATCAATATTATATATCAAATGTATGTCACGCAGAAGGTTTGGTGAGTATATATATTACAGAAGCTGATAGATAGCCTTTCTGTGAATGGAAAATATTGGAACGTGGCAGTGCCACCTGTCGTCCGATATGCACCCAAAGGCAATCTGTAGAGTTTTACGTAATATTAATTTCACTTACCAAATTTACAATATTTATAAATCACAGAATTTGAGATTTTTCGTTTCTGTTATGAGATTAAATTGCAACATACCACGCCACCTGTTGGCCGATGTGCATCCAAAATGGACCAGTAAAGCTTTACATAAAATCGATTTCACTTATAACTTCAGTGTATCACAAAATTTATTGTTAAATCACAAGAGTTAAAATATTGCCTTTCCGTTAAAATGATTAAATTGCAGATTAGCAACGCCACCTGTTGGACAATGTATACATCCAAATTGTATTAGCAGAGGTTATGATGATATATGCCAATATATCATGTTTAATACATTTGTACACTATAGAAGCTGAGATATAGCCGTCCCATAAATGGAGGGTTTCATTGCATAGCACCGTAATCTATCGGGCGATATATCCCAAATGAAATTCAAATAAACTCCAATTTAGGGCAAGATCTAATATTGTAACAAGTTTGGTCGAATTCCATACATTGATTCCTGAAATACAAAATCCACAAAATTTTTCCATGAGTTTAAAATTTTGTAATTTTTTTTCACCTCACAGCTACTGATTATTGGGAAGCATTCTTTACTGACGTGCTAACAAAACGTTAAACTGAAAATGTAAAAAATGCTCTATTCTCTATCATGCTAAAAATTATAAATTTCGAATAACTTACGAAGTTTTTAAATTAGAATGTTGCAAATCTCTCAATAAGATTCTTATCAACATCATAAGTGATATTTTAAAACTGGTCCGATCTCTCTGCAATCATTTGTTCTTGAGATATAGTGTACATGAACTAACGGGCTATCACACTAATAGGTGCCGATACACATTAACAGATACCATACCAACCTTTTGACTTCCGGATTCCTCACGCCACAAAACGTGTAAAAAAATCAAAAGCTGAAGTCAAAAATTTTAAAGGTTAACCTAGTTTCCCAACCAATAGTACTAAAAAGTCATTTTGTCATATTCGTTATAATTACACTGTTACAGAACGTGTTATGACGGTGTCACACTTGAACGTTCTATATAGAACTAGAATTGTACGTTTTATAGATGGTACAAATCAAACATTTTCAGAACGTTCTAAATAATACTATTTCTGAACGTGTTTTAGAACGTTCTTTTGACACGAAACACGGTGTTTGAACTATTGAAACCGTTATTAGACGTTCACAGAACGTTCCTGTGCTACTTGGGTACCGATCTAGAGAAAGAACAAAGAAAAGAGACGATATAGCGGCTTTCTTACCAAATCACTACACAAATGTAATTTAAATAAGCATAGAGCTGTAGTTTATTTGTACTTACTAGATTCGCAAAATAAGAGATACGAAAGAAAATAAGTTCTAAGGAATATATTATCATCTCAACACTTTATTACTTTTTCTTACTCATAAGGTAGAGAAAGTATTGTTTTGGGGTCAAATATTCGAACGTGAGATTTTATTATATTTACACGTTTTGAGGTTTCCTGAATACAAAAATCATTTTTTTAGCGGTTGTTCAGTGTGTATGTTTGTGTGTCTGTGTGCGTGTCTGTCTGTTATCAGCATATCTCAAAAACGAATAGTAGCAGACATTCCAAACTTGGTATTCTAAATGTGTATCATATAGGGATGCTACAGTAAGCTTTTCGATAAGATCAAGCAAATGGTTCGTGTACAATGACAATCAAGAGAATTCTAATACATTACGTCTATGGGGGAAATTGCAGGTAAGTAGAGTTTAACGTCTATAGACTGCACTAAACCAAATGAAACGAATATATATTTTTTGTAATAGAGATAGTCAACTGGGAAATTTTTTTTGTGTATGTAGAAGCCTCGCCTTCCCCCCTGGGGGAAGTCCCCCCTCGAGGGGAGTAAATTTTTATGATGGGTATCTTTCAAAAGAGCTTGCCAATACCTTTAAAACGAATGGTTGAACCATCGATCTGCGATAATTTAAAACAAAGTTATCGATTTTTTTTTTTTACTTTTAACTAAAAAAAGCTTAGAATTTTTTTTTTTTTTTATATTGAGTATAAATTTTTGGATATTTGGTGTTATAGTGCTTCTCTAATGTGGAAATCATCTGCATTATCATAAAAGATAATCTTTTAAATAGTAATTTTAATAAATTATTTTTTAATAACCGAATTAAATTCTATATAAATGTAGGTGCATTGATTAAACGGAGGTTGTTTAACATAGGTTTGCATAACATCGTTATCTTACCTCTTAATCTCCAACCTGTATTTATAGTACTAAATTTCAGGGTAAGAGAAAGTCGTGTGAGTGACACACCAAATTATTTTTTGTTTGAAATTAAGTCTTGTTCAATAGGATAAATAATACTTAAGAATAAAGTGTATAAGCTATAGTTTTTAACACTTTCAAATGTAGTCTGAGAAAATACATATACTGCCTTATTCTAGAACGAATAATTAGTTATTTTCTTAATCTTTAAAACAGAAATATAGATTTGCGAGCTATGCGTACAAGGTAAGCCAATAAACTAAATTAACGAAATGATCGAGAGTTTATACACTATGCATTTTAGATAATGAAACAATATAAATATTATGAATCCTTTTTATTGCAAGAAATTCTTGTTTGACGTTGTAGAATTAGGTCATAAACACGAATTATCTATACATATAAAAGAGTACTTCCACTCACTCACTCACTGACTCATCAACGCAAAGCAAAATCTACTGGAGCCACTGACTCGAAACTGGGTCAGATTATAGAACATATAGTGTAAGCACCCACTAAGAAGCGATTTTAAGAAATTCGCCCCCCAAGGGGGAGTAGGGGGCAAAATGTGATTTCACAAAAACCTCCTTAACTCAAAGAAAAAAACAGATATCCGTACAATTTTTGCTTTAAAATGTAGCTAACACAAATATCTATAAACCAATTTCTGGAATTTTAGAAATTCGGTCCCCAAGGGGAAAAGGGGGCAAAACGTGATTTCACATGCTCAAAACGTGGTTTCACATACTCCTATATATCTCAAACAAAAAAATAGATATAAGTGAAACTTTTGCTTCAATACATAGCTAATACAAATACCTAAAAAGCAATTTCTGGAATTTTAGAAATTCAGCCCCCAAGAGGGGGAGAGAGAGGGGGCAAAACGTGATTCGAAATAATCCTTTATATCGCAAACAGAAAAAAGATACATGTGAGATTTTTGTCCTAAAATATAGCTCTCACAAATGCATAAAAATATATATATTTTTTTATTTTAGAAATTCATCCCATGTGGGGCGGGAAAGGGGGCTATGGGGCAGAAAAAAAATAGAAATACAGTTAGATTGTTCAAAATTGGTACAGATAGGTTTTACAGGCCTGGAAGTCGAATGAGGATATTTTCGAAAGTGTAAAGTTATTAGGGGGGTCAGAAAGGGGAGGGGGTGAAGGGGCAATCTATACATATAAAAGAGTACTTCCACTCACTCACTGACTCATCAACGCACAGCAAAATCTACTGGAACCACTGACTCGAAACTGGGTCAGATTATAGAACGTATAGTGTAAGCACCCACTAAGAAGCGATTTTACGAAATTCGCCCCCCAAGGGGGAGTAGGGGGCAAAATGTGATTTCACAAAAACCTCCTTAACTCAAAGAAAAAAACATATATCCGTACAATTTTTGCTTTAAAATATAAACACAAATATCTAAAAACCAATTTCTGGAATTTTAGAAATTCGGTCCCCAAGGGGGGAAAGGGGGCAAAACGTGATTTCACATGCTCAAAACGTGGTTTCACATCTATACATATAAAAGAGTACTTCCACTCACTGACTCACTGACTCATCAACGCACAGCAAAATCTACTGGAGCCACTAACTCGAAACTGGGTCAGATTATAGAACATATAGTGTAAGCACCCACTAAGAAGCGATTTTACGAAATTCGCCCCCTGAGGGGGAGTAGGGGGCAAAATGTGATTTCACAAAAACCTCCTTAACTCAAAGAAAAAAACAGATATCCGTACAATTTTTGCTTTAAAATATAGCTAACACAAATATCTAAAAACCAATTTCTGGAATTTTAGAATTTCGGTCCCCATTGGGGGAAAGGGGGCAAAACGTGATTTCACATGCTCAAAACGTGGTTTCACATACTCCTATATATCTCAAACAAAAAAATAGATATACGTGAAACTTTTGCTTCAATATATAGCTAATACAAATACCTAAAAAGCAATTTCTGGAATTTTAGAAATTCAGCCCCCAAGAGGGGGAGAGAGAGGGGGCAAAACGTGATTCGAAATAATCCTTTATATCGCAAACAGAAAAAAGATACATGTGAGATTTTTGTCCTAAAATATAGCTCTCACAAATGCATAAAAATATATATTTTTTTTTATTTTAGAAATTCATCCCAGGTGGGGCGGGAAAGGGGGTTATGGGGCAGAAAAAAAATAGAAATACAGTTAGATTGTTCAAAATTGGTACAGATAGGTTTTACAGGCCTGGAAGTCGAATGAGGATATTTTCGAAAGTGTAAAGTTATTAGGGGGGTCAGAAAGGGGAGGGGGTGAAGGGACAATCTATACATATAAAAGAGTACTTCCACTCACTCACTGACTCATCAACGCACAGCAAAATCTACTGGAACCACTGACTCGAAACTGGGTCAGATTATAGAACGTATAGTGTAAGCACCCACTAAGAAGCGATTTTACGAAATTCGCCCCCCAAGGTAGAGTAGGGGGCAAAATGTGATTTCACAAAAACCTCCTTAACTCAAAGAAAAAAACATATATCCGTACAATTTTTGCTTTAGAATATAAACACAAATATCTAAAAACCAATTTCTGGAGTTTTAGAAATTCAGTTCCCAAGGGGGGAAAGGGGGCAAAACGTGATTTCACATGCTCAAAACGTGGTTTCACATCTATACATATAAAAGAGTACTTCCACTCACTGACTCACTGACTCATCAACGCACAGCAAAATCTACTGGAGCCACTAACTCGAAACTGGGTCAGATTATAGAACATATAGTGTAAGCACCCACTAAGAAGCGATTTTACGAAATTCGCCCCCCGACGGGGAGTAGGGGGCAAAATGTGATTTCACAAAAACCTCCTTAACTCAAAGAAAAAAACAGATATCCGTACAATTTTTGCTTTAAAATATAGCTAACACAAATATCTAAAAACCAATTTCTGGAATTTTAGAATTTCGTTCCCCATTGGGGGAAAGGGGGCAAAACGTGATTTCACATGCTCAAAACGTGGTTTCACATACTCCTATATATCTCAAACAAAAAAATAGATATACGTGAAACTTTTGCTTCAATATATAGCTAATACAAATACCTAAAAAGCAATTTCTGGAATTTTAGAAATTCAGCCCCCAAGAGGGGGAGAGAGAGGGGGCAAAACGTGATTCGAAATAATCCTTTATATCGCAAACAGAAAAAAGATACATGTGAGATTTTTGTCCTAAAATATAGCTCTCACAAATGCATAATTTTTTTTTTTTTTTTTTATTTTAGAAATTCATCCCAAGTGGGGCGGGAAAGGGGGCTATGGGGCAGAAAAAAATTAGAAATACAGTTAGATTGTTCAAAATTGGTACAGATAGGTTTTACAGGCCTGGAAGTCGAATGAGGATATTTTCGAAAGTGTAAAGTTATTAGGGGGTCAGAAAGGGGGATGGTGTGAAGGGGCAATCTATACATATAAAAGTGAGTGAGTGGAAGACTCACTCAATGACTCATCAACGCACAGCAAAATCTACTGGAGCCACTGACTCGAAACTGGGTCAGATTATAGAACATATAGTGTAAGCACCCACTAAGAAGCGATTTTACGAAATTCGCCCCCCAAGGGTGAGTAGGGGGCAAAATGTGATTTCACAAAAACGTCCTTAACTCTAAGAAAAAAACAGATATCCGTACAATTTTTGCTTTAAAATATAGCTAACACAAATATCTAAAGACCAATTTCTGGAATTTTAGAAATTTGGTCCCCAAGGGGGGAAAGGGGGCAAAACGTGATTTCACATGCTCAAAACGTGGTTTCACATACTCCTATATATCTCAAACAAAAAAAATAGATATAAGTGAAACTTTTGCTTCAATATATAGCTAATACAAATACCTAAAAAGCAATTTCTGGAATTTTAGAAATTCAGCCCCAAGAGGGGGAGAGAGAGGGGGCAAAACGTGATTCGAAATAATCCTTTATATCGCAAACAGAAAAAAGATACATGTGAGATTTTTGTCCTAAAATATAGCTCTCACAAATGCATAAAAAATATATATATTTTTTTTTTATTTTAGAAATTCATCCCAGGTGGGGCGGGAAAGGGGGCTATGGGGCAGAAAAAAAAATAGAAATACAGTTAGATTGTTCAAAATTAGTACAGATAGGTTTTACAGGCCTGGAAGTCGAATGAGGATATTTTCGAAAGTGTAAAGTTATTAGGGGGGTCAGAAAGGGGAGGGGTGAAGGGGCAATCTATACATATAAAGGAGTACTTCCACTCACTCACTCACTGACTCATCAACGCACAGCAAAATCTACTGGAGCCACTGACTCGAAACTGGGTCAGATTATAGAACATATAGTGTCAGCACCCACTAAGAAGCGATTTTACGAAATTCGCCCCCTGAGGGGGAGTAGGGGGCAAAATGTGATTTCACAAAAACCTCCATAACTCAAAGAAAAAACAGATATCCGTAAAAATTTTGCTTTAAAATATAGCTAACACAAATATCTAAAAATCGATTTCTGGAATTTTAGAAATTCGGTCCCCAAGGGGGGAAAGGGGGCAAAATGTGATTTCACATACTCCTATATATCTCAAACAAAAAAAAACAGATATACATGAAATTTTTGCTCCAATATATAGCTAATACCTAAAAAGCAATTTCTGGAATTTTAGAAATTCAGCCCCCAAGAGGGGGAGAGAGAGGGGGCAAAACGTGATTTGAAATAATCCTTTATATCACAAACATAAAAAAATATATATGTGAGATTTTTCTTCTAAAATACAGCTCTCACAAATGCATAAAAAATAATTGTTTTAATTTCAGAAATTCATACCAGGTGGGGCGGGAAAAAGGGCTATGGGGCATAAAAAAAATAGAAATACAGTTAGATTGTTCAAAGTTGGTACAGATAGTTTTTACAGGCCTGGAAGTCGAATAAAGATATTTTCGAAAGTGTAAAGTTATTATGGGTGTTAGAAAGGGGGAGGGGGTGAAGGGGCAAAAAAATAAAAATAGAGTTAGACCGTTCAAAATTGGTACATAGAGGTTTTTGATACTTACAACTCGATTGCGGGTATTTTCGAATTTGTAAAGTAATTAGGGGGGGTGGGAGGGGGAGTGTGGAGGGACAAAAAATAAAAATAGAGTTAGGTTGCTCAAAATTGATACATGGAGGTTTTTGATACCTTTCAATCGATTGCGAACATTTTCGAATTTGTAAAATTATTAGGATAGACAGGAAAGGGTGTAAGGAGCAAAAATATATAAATAACGGTTAGATCGCTGAAAATTAGTGTTGTTAGGCTTTGAGGCCGGATAAATATATTGCAGATATTTCCGAAAGTACAGAATTATTACGAGTGGAGGAAAGGGGGACGGACGCAGGGGTAAAAAGAAAGACATTCAGATAGAATGTTAGAAATCAGTATTATTAAGTTTAAATGACCGAGAGTACGATTGCGAGTATTTTTAAAGTCTAAAATAATTTGGAGGGGTGGGAACTGTAGGTGAAGGACTATGCGCGGCGCGAAGGAAGTGGGGTCCCGGACCGATTATTCAACAATGGGAGAAGATTTTTTTTTTAAATATATATATATGTTTTTCCCTTACGATAATATAGTCATGCATTAAGAGTGTCGAACATAAATGCACGCGCGCAGCACACAAAGGCCTGCGCTGCCGAAGGCAGTGGGGACCATGTGTGATATTTTTTTCCAATCAGAATTTTTTTTCTCTCTTTTTTTTCACATGATAAAAATTAATGCAAATTTGAGAATTCATTAAATACAGTGATTCATTTTAAAATAGTGACCAGTGAAGCGGGCATAGCCTGCTAGTAGTTACTAAAACTCGAATTTTCTGTTCACATTTATCTGCAGAGATTCTTAAAGCTTGATTTGCTTATAAACTTGACCTCAATAATATAGACAAATGCGCTAGGATTGTAATGGGGGTTTCTAGAAATGGTTTTCAAAGGGGACTAGAATTTATAAAGATGACATGGAACATTTTTTAGTAGAGTGACAATTTAGTCGCAGAGATTTTTCTCAGTATAGAGACAACAAAAACATAAGAGACGATAGCTGCTTTTTTATCAAATCATGGAATATACATAATTTTAAAAAAGTATACAACTATAGATAGAAGCACAAAATGAAAAACACGAAAGAAATGAAGTTCTGAAGAACGCATTAACGATCTTATATTTCTTTTTTTAATTAGAAATTAAGCCCTAATGTACGATAAGCGCCATTTAAGTGTAAAGCGTATTAACCATATTTTTTACAACTTTCAAATCTATGAAAAAGAAAAAGATTAGAGTTGATAGCTACTTTCTTACTAAATCATGGTATGAACATAATTTTAAAAAGTATACAACTATAGATAGCCTCGCAAAATGAAAGACACGAACAAAATTGAATTCTGAAGAAAGCATTGAAGTTCTCATTTTTTTTTCATTACAAATTAAGCCGTAATATACGATAAGCGCCATTTAAGAGTAATCCATAGTTTTCACAACTACCAAATCTATGGAAAAGACAAACTCAAATTATTTCAAGTGGAATAGAATTATATTTAATAATATATTACTTGGAAAAAATAATAAACACCCTGTTATAATTTTCTCTTTTGTTTATTTAACTATTTTTCTTAATATTAACTATTTAACTATTTAATATTACTTATTTAACTATTTCTCTTTATTTATATACACAACCTTTAAATACTTAATGTTCAGAAAATCGAGTGGAGATACTCCAGATGTTAAAGATTTATTTGCACACTATTATTTAAAATTTATTTTACCGTTAAAGGAAACATTTACAAATTTGTTAGACTAAACTCTGCTATATTTAGAATGCTTTTATTAAACAAAGTGACTTACGAAAATATATGTAATATTGAAATACATAATTCAATGCGTTTTGGGTGTAAAAATTTACATTTTCTCGAACTTTCTTAGTCACCTGACAACTTCACATCACTTAAATAAAAAATAAACAGATAAAAGACCTCGATCGTTTAGGGATAATGTTTCGTGTTTTAAGAAATATTTAATAACAAAAGTTTTGATATTCTTTAAGTAAGTTTAATGCATCTTTAAGATTAATTAGTTGTAAAGGATGTTTATTATCTTTAGTTTTTCTAGTATCAAAATTATCACGTTATATGAGCAATGATCTATTAAGTAAAAGTAACATGCTATAAATACTTTTGCTTAATATTTTCTTTCATATATATATATATATATTAATTGGAAAATGTTCTCAGAAACGAAAATAATATATTTTAGCATATTTTTTTCTGTAAAAAGAAAAAGAATTCAATGCGGTAAATATCATTTTTATAACACTGGGCTGTAAAAAAAAAATAAATAAATAAATAAATAAAAATCCCTGATATCATTCTTGCTGATTCTTTTGTAAAATGCCCTCCTGAATCAAAATTTGACTCCCATTTTGACCAGTCACCCACTGTTTTCTCGGGACACCACACCCTCCCCCAAATTTTTATCACTGTTCGGTAATTTTATGACCATGAATTTGATTTGAAGAATGAAAAAGAAATAATTTAACACTTAAAAAAAAATAAAAATGTTTAATAAATAATATTAATAATAGTTAAAAAAATATAAGAAATGTAATACATAATTTCAGGGGCCAATATCTCCGACCTCCTAAATTTTCCCCTTGTCGCAAAAGTTGATGTTTTAGAATTTTTCAACTTTGTTGCCCCTCAGAAGATATTTAACAGTTAAAATAGTCCCCCCCCCCCAAAAAAAAAAAATATCAAATTTATAGCCATAAAATTACCGAAAAGTGATAAAAATAGGGGAATTCCCTGAAAAACGGTGTGTGATAGGGCAAAATGGACGTCATATTTGGATTCAGGAAATCATTTTACATAAGAATTTGCCAAAATGGTGTTGGCGTTAAATTTCATGGTGATCAGTGTAATTAATGGAACATTTATATCTAACTCATTTTTATTTAAAATGAAGCCATATTAAAAATTTGAAATCGCGCATATTTTAAAATATACACTGAGAAAATTTCTATGACTGATAACTAGAAACTAAATTGTGTCTCTAGTAAATATAATTCCATGTCACCTTTATAAATTCTAGTTCTGTTTGCTAGCGAGTTCTAAAAAACCCCTATTAGAATTCTAGATCGTTTTCCTATATTATCGGGAAATCAAACTTATTTAAAAATCTCACCGAATAAATGCGAACTCAAGAGGCGAGTTTTAGTAACTAGAATCTTAGCCTAATACCCAATTCTAGGAAATCAAGCAATACTTTCTCGAAACACAAAGGATTCGTAATATTGATAATATTCATATCACCATCTAGAAAACTATAAACTGGAATGTCTCCATCATTTCGTCTATTCAGGTTATTTGTGTGCACTATAAAAAAAATACTGTAACTGACATAATGAGTCTAAATTATGGCTCTAGAAAAAATAGTTCCATGTTATCCTTATAAGTTCTAGTCCCTTTTGAAAGCGAGTTCTAGAAACCCCTATTCGAATTCTAAAGCGTTTGCCTATCTTATCGAGGGCAAAGTTATTAAAAATTTCTGCAAATAAATGAGAATATGAGGCAAATAAATGAGGCTGGTTTCATCACATATAATCTTGGTTTATGATCCAATTCCAGAAAAACAAGCGAGAATGTCTCGCAATACAAAAGTTTCCGAGCATTTAGAATATTGTTTCACCATCTAGAAATGTGCAGACTAGAAATTCGCGATGATTTCGTTTATTCAGTTTATTGGTGTGTCTTATGCGCATAGCTCGGAAATCTATATTTCTAGTCAAGGGTTTCAGAAAATGACTACTTATTCGTTCTAGATGTGGGAGATATATTTTCTTTTCTCATTGTACCTAAACCTGTAGAAAAATTTCATGTTATATTAATTATATAGAAAAACATTCATCAAATTGTCGGTATACCATGCAACATCCGTAAGACACAATTTTTAAAAAATATCACAAACAAGTAAATTGTTGCATTAAATTTTTCAAGTGTTCATCATTGTGCAGTATAGTGTATTTTCCTTGAAGTCAGTTTAACAGTCTAAGATACACATGAATTTCAAGATTAATGACATATTTGAAAATATGTAAACAAAAGCAAATATATTTATATAAACTAAGCATTACAAATTTTCTTCCTATGAAAAAGTACAAGAGAGAGAAACTGAACCCATTAACGGTATTATCAAATTTTCTTTCTATTAGAAGCCTTGTCTTTTACATGAAAATCGATAAAACGGCTACTTAAAAAGTCATCAGCCTATCTTATTTCATAACTAAATAAAGCAATTATTGAGACAGTAAATTTTTCTAACATACAAGATACAACATTGCTTTAGTGCCATTGTATTCGAAAAAATAACACCTTATGTTAACGTAATTAATTTGAAATCAATGTATAGACCAATAGCAGAACACTTACGGACTCCTTCTTTCATTTACACGTTGACATCTGTAAAATAATATAATAAAATTGTTCTTTTCTCATCTAGGCTCATGATTCATTCAATAAACTGTTTTCCAGGTTATTGTTTTAGGTTAATATTTGACAAATGCTTATTAAAGGATATAAATTGTATAGTACAGTCGGTAACAAAATTATCCGGACACTAGCAAAAATTCCTATATTAAAAAAAGTAGAGTTAATACTGTTTTGTTAAAAATCCCTTGTCGAATCGTGTTCTCAATCAGTCTAAGAACATGATTTGACAAGGATTTATTTAACAAAACAGTATTAACTCTCCATTTTTCACATAGAAATTTTTGATAGTGTTCGGATACTTTTGTTACCGACTGTACGATAAAATAACGAACATTAACCAAAAATAATATGCAGCTGACGATTACTGAAATATTTGATGCAATAAAATGTACACGATAATTCATAATTTCCTTTAAAGTAAAGTTGCTTTACTATAGTATAGGGTCATTTTTGCAAGAGACTTTAATAATAAGAATTCTACTGTAAATTTCAATTTAGATGGTTAAGCAAAATCGCGTAACTAAAAATTTTTAATTTTATTCATTTATTTAATTATTTTTATTAAATGCAAAAATCTAACATGTAGAAGTGAAGATCTAAAAAGAAGGAAAAGACTTTGCGTAATCATGAAAATGTCACCAAACGGAGCTACAAGAAATAAGGGAAGAGTTATGAGGGAATGAGCTTGTATACTTGACATACTTGCGTGGACGCGAAATGTTTTATGAAAAAAACCTGTATTTCAGTAACTTAAAAATTTGAAAATATGAAGCAAAAATCCCTCTCTAAAAGCAGTACACTTAATACTGCTTTGTTAAATAAATCCTTGTCGAATCATGTTCTTAGAATAAGAACGTGACTCGACAAGGATTTATTTAACAAAGAAATATTAAGTGTACATTTTTTATATAGGAATTATTGCTAGACCTAGAATAATTCTTAGTCAGTCATGTTCTTAGTCAGTCTAAGAAAATGATTCGGCAGGGTTTTATTTAAAGTATTAAGTGTACTTTTTTGATATCGGAATTATTGGCTAATGCATGGACATTTTTGCTGCCGACTGCATATCTTGTTATAATTTTGTCCTGGATTTTATCTCAAAGCAGATGAACTGGACTTCATGCTGGGGCACCTGCTTCCATAAAATTGCTTGCATTCTAATGGATACTGAGGCCATAAATTTATATAGAATTGGATAATCTAATAGCGAGCAACGACAAATAGATATTAAGAGATATCCCGGATCCCGAATCATCCAGCTTCTAGCTTCAACGTCCAAAGAGGTTAGTCTACATGATGTGCCTTCGTTTTCTACTACTTGAAAGAAAAATAACAATAGTTGTCACAAGAAAAACAAGATGTGCATCTTAACCCGAAAGTCGTCGCGTCATTTTTTGTAACGCTAGTGGTCGCGTCTCGGTCTATTTTCTGCCGCCTGTAGTGTTGGGGGAAAGTAGAAAGAAAGACAGTAGAGAAAATGCATCTATTTTATGTGAAGTTTTTCTCGCAAAACACTGCCTTGTCTGAAAAAATCGGAAGAGGGGGGGGGGGGATGAATCAACGTTACTGATCGCGTCGCAGTCAAGCAGACCGATGTTTGAAGTAAAATGTTATTAACTGCTCCAAAAAATAGTAGGAATGACTTTAAAACATACTATGTTAGAGGACACCAACCCAAGGTCAGTTACACA
This sequence comes from Salticus scenicus, assembly GCA_963930645.1. NCBI lineage: Eukaryota > Metazoa > Arthropoda > Arachnida > Araneae > Salticidae > Salticus > Salticus scenicus. Next base: position 62,568,523 of record OZ005648.1, read on the forward strand.
GAGTCGTCCCACTTTATATTTAAGGGGTGGTCCGTAGGATGAATTAATAAGTGATGGGTGAGGAAAAGACCTATACGCAACTACTAACGGGTTAAACGCATTTCCTTTCAAAGAGAAAAAAAAATGAAAATTTGGAATGTACTAGAATAATGATGTGGAATCATAGAAATATAATGTATTCAGTTCTACAACTGTGTCACTACTAATTAAACATTTTTTTTTTCTTGAGAAATTAGGATATAAATTATTTTTATTTTTGTAGAAGTAGCAGAAGTAGAATACATTTGGATCATCTTACAGAGTTAGTCATTTTAACTTTTATATTATATAGTTTTGCAAAACTAAAACTAAATACTTGCATTTTTACTCTCAAACTCATTTTCAGGATTGATTTCCGAAATACGTGATATTAAAATTATCCACTTTGAGTGAGTAGGTAAATCGAAATGCACCAGATTAAAATTGTTAATTCGTTTTTATACTTTTCCTCTATAATTGTTTAAAAGTCTTGGATTTTTAAACAGCTTTAACGATTTTGATAAAAATCAAAGATTAGATATTTCTGTTTGTGTTATATTTGAAATTGGTCTCAAAGGCTACCTTTTATATAAAAAAAAAAAATAATCTGGTGTGTCACTCACACGACTTTCTCTTACCCTGAAATTTAATACTATAAATACAGGTTGGAGATTAGGAGGTAAGATAACGATGTTATGTAAACGTATGTTAAACAATTCAAATTAGGCTTCGGAAGAGTTTTATATGATAATGAGTTCTGTGTGAGGGGGGCTACCGCCCCTTCAACCCCCCGTTTCATTAATGCACCTACATTTATATAGAATTTAATTCGGTTATTAAAAAATATTTCTGTTTAAAAAAAAATATTTTATTAAAATTATTATATCATATATATATATATATATATATATATATATATATATATATATATTATGATAATGCAGACAATTTCCATATTAGAGAAGTAATAAAACACTAAATATTCAAAAAAGTCCATTTTTTCTCAATATTTAAAAAAAAAAAAAAATCGATAACTTTGTTTAAATTATCGCATATCGATGGTTCAACCATTCGTTTTAAAGGTATTGACGAGCTCTTTTGAAAGATACCCATTATGAAAATTTACTCCTCTCTAGAGGGGACTTCCCCCCAGGGGGGAGGCGAGGCTTCTACATACACATTTTTTCCCCTGTTGACTATCTGTATTACAATATATATATATATATATTCCTTTCATTTGTTTTAGTGCAGTCTATAGACGTTAAACTCTACTTACCTGGAATTTCTCCCATAGACGTAATGTATTTGAATACTTTTGAGTGGCTCTGTCCACGAACCATTTCCTTCATCTCAACGAAAAACTTACTGTAGCATCCCTATATGATACATATTTAGAATACCGAGTTTGGAATTTCTGCTACTATTTGTTTTTGAGATATGCTGATAACAGACAGACAGACACACAGAACATTCACTAAAAACATGATTTCCGTGTTCGGGGGACCTCTGAACATGTAAATACAAAAAAAAAAAAAAAAAAAAAAAAAAAAGAACTCGCGTTCGAAAATTTGACCCCAAAACAATACTTTCTCGAACCTATAGGTAAGAGAAAGTAAAAAAAAAAATGGTTTTCTTTCGTAATCCTGTTTTCTAAAAATACATTAAAGGAATCAAACAGCTGTTAATAGTTCATTCAGAAGCAAATGTTCCTCCTCCCCGGAAAAAGCATTTATTTTTCTTCCTGCTAAATTGCAATAAAGCACAAAGGCAGTAGAGGAGAATTTTTAGAAATTGTTACCAGTCAAAGACATTTTTTAACAGCCAGCAATATATGATACAGTAAATTTACCATTTAGTTTTTTTTTTTTTTTTTTTTTTTTTTTTTTTAAGTCCTCAAAGCACTATTTCTTAGAGTAGAGTGTTCAGTATAGAATAATAACAGCTTAAAAGTTACCTATTCAACCACTGTTCATGCTGTTAGTATTTTTTTTACTGGTTTACAGAGTTACATTACTATTTTACATAGTTTTTTTGTCTGTTTTACGACGTTGAATATGGGAAACGAAACTGACTGTTCACTGACCATGATCGCAAGATTACGTAAGAGTTAATCAAGCATTTCCCCACCCTTGCGTAAGAAAAAAAAATACAGTAAAGAAAAAACTTTGAAAGGCCACAAATATTACTTTTTGGAATATTTACAATATATCTGACACGCCATCATCAGGAAATCGAATGTTTCAAAATTCTTTTCGATTGGGCAAGGAATTACTGAACGTGTTCCTATTTTTAAGTCATTGAAAAAAAAAAAAAAAAAAAAAAAAGAGAGTTATCAGAGAATTCTAATTGGAAAAAAAATCATGCTTTTAATGCGTCATTTTATATGATATAATCATCATACGTTTTTCAATAAGATATGATAAAAAATCATAGTTTGTATGTATGAAATGATTATCGTCGAAGCGTAACGTGAATGTATGTTTGTATGTGTAATTGTTATTTAAAAAATTTAGTTTTGAGAATCTACTGTACCCTTAAAAATAAATTTTATTTGTTCTCATAAAGAAATAGTAAACAGTATGGAGTAATTTATTTTGCCTTTTTTCAATGCATTTACAGCAAAAATTCACAATTAGTGCTTCAGCATTAATTGCACATAAGACATAATCAACATTATATTGACATAATTAACATAGCAAGAGAAAATATGTTTCAGAAAATTATATTTGTATAATCTTATAAGTGATAATATACTAATATTAGATTTGTTATGCTGTTTATTTTTCAGCAGCCTTCCTAAAAACAAATGTATTAATTGTTTTAGTGTCACATTTCTGTTTTGCTACATTTAATTAAGTGCTTATAGTTGCTTTCTATTTGATAAAAATAATAAATAAAATATAATGAAAAGCCATTTTCTAGAAGAATATAAAAAATATGATTAGTGCAACTATTCAATGCATGAATTTGTTAAAATAAATAAGCATTTAAAATATTTATTTTATTCATTAAAATGTAACATGTGAAAGTTTGAAACGGCGAGCTTTGTTATTTTATTTGTGACTGATTTCACAACAGCAATGTTCATACACCTAATCAAATGAACCACATACTGTTCTTCAACTAAAAATTCTCCAAGAACTTTCGCTGCACTGTTATATTATAAAATGTAATTAATTTTCTAAACATTATTACTAGAGTAATATTTAATTCTTGGTAAATGTAAAATTTTGCTTTATTAAATGCCAATACAAGAATTCAAAGCATTCACTTAAATCTGATTTTTTTTTTTTTTTGAATTAGAAATTAGCACAATTTCACAGTTGTCTACTTTCTATGAATAACAATGTAATGTAAAGCTAAACACATTATAAAACGTGTGAAAGAAAATCACAGTTTCTCAGACTTAATGAAACAAAATTTAATGGACACAGTCTCGAATATATATTTTCTATTTATTTATGAAATGTATTAATTTAGTACACTTTTATTTAAATTACATAAAATCCAATAAGATATAAGTTTAAATGAAATAATAAATGTGAAGCACAACAGCATGATCGGTAAAAAATAAGTAATACAAAAGAAAAATTTTTAAAGTCAATTCCTACATACAAACACTATCGATTTTTTTTTTTTTTTTTTTTAATAATTTTGAATTAGGAAATAAGCAAAATGAAATAAAAACTAGTATGTTGTGGCCACCACAAGACTTTCTTCTATATTTACCTATACATATTCAATCAGTAACAATATTAAAAAAAAAAAAAAAAAAAAGTACGATTTTTTTTTTTTTTTTTTTTTTTTTTTTTTTGTTAAAAGTGAAAAAAATCGATAACTTTGTTTTGAATTATCACAGATTTATAGTTCAACCATTCGTTTTAAAGGTATTGACGAGACCTTTCGAAAGATACCCATCTTGAAAATTTATCCCCCCCGGGGGGGGACCTCCCCCCCAGGGGGGAAGCGATGCCCCCCCATGCAGAATTTTTTTTTCCTAGTTACATACTACTATTATCAATAATTCATATTAATTTTACAATCACAAGTTTAAAACAACTCTAATTATGCACATTTATACGAATTTTTGTCCTATGCTGCCATGTTAAAAATTTAGATAAAATGCTATCACAGCGCCACCTGTTGAGCTATTGATCCCCAGACATAATCAGCACCAGTTTATGTCGGGGACCAACTAAATACCAAGTTTGGTTAAATTTCGTTAAAAAAAAAAAAAAAAAAAAAATTACGATATTTTTTTTTTTTTTTTTTTGTTAAAAGTTAAAAAAATCGATAACTTTGGTTTAAATTATCACAGATTTATCGTTCAACCATTCGTTTTAAAGGTATTGACGAGATCTTTCGAAAGATACCCATCTTGAAACTTTGCCCCCCCGGGTGGGAACTTCCCCCCCGGTGGGGGGGGGCAACCGATGCCCCCACATGCACAAAAATTTTTTCCTAGTTAACTACTACTATTATCAACCTGATCTTTCGAAAGATACCCAATGTGAAAATTTACCCCCCCTTGGGGGGTATTTCCCCCCTAGGGGGGGAAGCGATGCCCCCCATGCAAAAATTTTTTTTCCTAGTTACATACTACTATTATCAATACTTCATATTAATTTTACAATCACAAGTTTAAAACAACTCTAATTATGCACATTTATACGAATTTTTGTCCTATGCTGCCATGTTAAAAATTTAGATAAAATGCTATCACAGCGCCACCTGTTGAGCTATTGATCCCCAAACATATTCAGCACCAGTTTATGTCGGGGACCAACTAAATACCAAGTTTGATTAAATTTCGTTAAAAAAAAAAAAAAAAAAAAAAAAAAAATTGCGATATTTTTCTAAGTTTTTTTTTTGTTAAAAGTTAAAAAAATCGATAACTTTGGTTTAAATTATCACAGATTTATCGTTCAACCATTCGTTTTAAAGGTATTGACGAGATCTTTCGAAAGATACCCATCTTGAAACTTTGCCCCCCCGGGTGGGAACTTCCCCCCGGGGGGGGAACCGATGCCCCCCCCATGCACAAAATTTTTTTCCTAGCTAACTACTACTATTATCAATAATTCATATTAATTTTACAATCACAAGTGTAAAATAACTCTCTTTATGCCCATTTATACGGAATTTTGTCCTATGCTGCCATGTTAAAAATTTGCATAAAATGCGATCACAACGCCACCTATTGAGCGATAGATCCCAAAATCTAATCAGCACCAGTTTATGTCAGGGTGCAACTAAATACCAAGTTTGGTTAAATTTCATTCATTGGTTCGTGAGATACAGCGTCCACAAAAAAATGATACAGACAGACAGACAGACAGACAGACAGACAGACATTTTCTAAAAACTATTAATTCGTGTTCTCCATATCCCAAAACATGTAAATCCATCAAAAAGTGGACTTTGAAAATTTTCGCGAATCCAATACTTTCTCTATATTACATATAGAAGAAAGTAATAATTATAAGATTAAAAAAAAAACTTTTTATATACCATGTTTTAAATTTTCTGATGAATTATAGAGCTCTTATCAATGCGCAAAATAATTTTAAAGTGATAATGACGTCAATTTTTGTGAGATGCATAATTTAACATTTTATATTTTTTAACATTCACGTTTAATTAAATGCATTTATTTTTATGACTATAATCGGATCAAGTTCTTTTTTTATATAAAATGCTGTCTACTCTTTTCTTGATTAAAGCAATTATCTGAAGATTAGTGTGTATCGAAAAAGAGCTTTTTTTATATATTAAATTTACAATACGAGGGTTGCTATTTATATTTCTGGCCTTGGCAACAGTAAGTGTTGCTAGGCGACCGCAGACGATTTTAATCGAAAGTTTGATATTTTTAAACGTAAATTCAGCAGACGATTTACCATTATAGCTTTATTTGTGTTGTTGACAGAAAATTGCAAAGTTCTTCTCTTTCAAAAAATGGAATTGAATCGTGAAAATTTTCGTGCGATTATTTTTCATAACTTTCGACGTGGATTGTCAAGACAAGAATGCTTCGATGAACTTAATTCTTTATACAGCGATAAAGCGCCATCCTACAGCACTGTAAAAAATTGGTATAACGAATTTAATCGTGGTCGATGTTCGATCCAGGACGAATCCCGTGCAGGTCGTCCAAAATCCGTTGTTGTGCCAGAAAAGATCGATGCTGTGCGTGAACTGATAAAGCAAGATCGTCATGTGACATACCGTGAGATTGAGGCGTCTTTGGACATTAGTATGACTAGCATCAATAAAATATTGCATGAACATTTGAGCGTAAAAAAATTTGTTCGCGTTGGATCCCGCATAATCTGACAAATGCTTAAAAAAAGGCTCATGTCGATTGGTGCAAGGAAATGTTGGAAAAATACGTTCAAGGTACATCAAAGGCTCTTTAATTATTTTTGAATTATTCTTTAATTATTTTTGATGTATAATTCACCTACCTTCCTCTGTTAAACGTTAAAAAGTATATATATATATGTTTGTTTCTTGTTTAGTTAATTATGTAAACCATATTTAAAAAAAAAAAAGTGTATAACATCTACACAGGTGACGAATCATGGATCTATGCATATGAGCCGGAAACAAAACAGCAATCAACTGTATGGGTCTTCCAAGGCGAGGCAAAACCAACAAAAGTTGTTCGAGGAAGAAGCACACCGAAACAAATGATTGCCTGTGTCTTCGGCATTAACGGTCATGTGGCAACAGTGGCGTTAGAGCAACGCAGGACGGTCAATTCTGAATGGTACACGACCATTTGTTTGCCAGAAGTCATCGGAGAAATTCGAAAAAAGCAGAAGAACAGGCGAATCAGTCTTCATCATGACAATGTGAGCTCTCACACATCGACTCAAACAAATGCATTTCTGTCTGAGCGAAAGATCGAACTGATGGGTCATCCGCCGTACAGCCCTGATTTGGCAGCAATGACTTCTTCTTCCCACACATCAAAAATAAATTACGTGGACAATGATTTTCGACCCCCCGAAGAAGCGGTTGATGCATTCAAAACGCATGTTTGGAGTTACCTCAATCGGACTGGAAAAAGTGCTTTGATAATTGGTTCAAACGCATGCAAAAGTGTATTGATCATCATGGAGAATATTTTGAAAAACAATAAAACCAATTTCGATCCTACATATTTGTTTTTTCATTATTAGGCCAGAAATATAAATAGCAACCCTCGTAGTTAGGAAAAGTTGTCTTATGTTATTATTAGTATATATGAAAAATTTTGTTGATCTGAGTTAATATCTTCAGTTGCCTCTGGGGCCGTTCATTATACAAAATTCGTTAATTTAATCGTTTTTACAATATATATATATATATATATATATATATATATATATATATATTGTAATAAGAAACTGGAATCCTTAGTTCTAACTGTGCCGAAAGGTTGCCATATGGTATCCTTAGAGCGTGTGCAAATTTTTACTGATGTGGGTCAATGACTTCAGTAGCCTCTATGGGTAACTTCTCTGGCGAAATTCGCTCATTTTAATTATTTTCTTTGAGAAATATAACGACTGTTATTCATTTAAGTATGGTTATTTCTATTATTTTTTTCTTTATGAACAAATTGTGCATTTGTGCAAGTGTGCAACGCGTACATAATGAAACAGATACCACAATGATTCATTCTAATAATCTATATATTATTTTGAAACATGTTTTTGTCTGTCTCCACTATATTGAGAGAACTACTTGGCGTAAAAATTTGGTTGAGGTGTCTAAAAAAAGGTCTTGGTCTGTAGATGTGCTATGAAAAGAGAAAAATAAAACTAGTATGTTGTGGCCACCACAAGACTTTCTTCTATATTTTCCTATGCATATTCAATCAGTAACAATATTAAAAAAAAAAAAAAAAAAAAATTTTTTTTCCTTTTTTTTTTTTTTTTTTGTGAAAATTAATACATATTGAATCACTAACAATAATAAAAAAAAAAAAAAAAAAAAAAAAAAAAGAAATCGAATTTTTTTTCTAAGTTTTTTTTTTTTTTTTTTTTTTTTTTTTTTTGGTTAAAAGTAAAAAAAATCGATAACTTTGTTTTAAATTATCACAGATTTATGGTTCAACCATTCGTTTTAAAGGTATTGACGAGATCTTTCGAATGATACCCATCTTCAAAATTTAACCCCCCCGGGGGGGTACTTCCCCCCCCAGGGGGGGAACCGATGCCCCCCCATGCACAAATTTTTTTTCCTAGTTAACTACTACTATCATCAATAATTCAAATTAATTTTACAATCACAAGTTTAAAATAACTCTCATTATGCCCATTTTTACGGAATTTTGTCCTATGCTGCCATGTTAAAAATTTGCATAAAATGCGATTACAGCGCCACCTGTTGAGCTATTGATCCCCAAATCTAATGGGCACCAGTTCATGTTAGGGTGCAACTAAATACCAAGTTTGGTTAAATTTCATTCATATGTTCGTGAGATACAGCGTCCACAAAAAAATGATACAGACAGACAGACACACAGACAGACAGACAGACAGACAGACAGACAGACACACAGACAGACATTTTCTAAAAACTATCAATTCGTGTTCAGGACATCCCAAAACGTGTAGATCCGTCAAAAAACGGAGGTCGAAAATTTTCGCGAATCCAATACTTTCTCTATATTACATATAGAAGAAAGTAAAAAAGTCGAACGGCTTCCCCCCGTGTCTCAAAAAAGGTCTTGGTCTGTAGATGTGCTATGAGAAGAGAAAAATAAAAGAAAATCGAACGGTGGGGGGGGGGGGAGGACGGGTTAAAAACACGTTTACGAGCTTAACTAAGCTTCAAATTACTTCACGGTGAAGAAATTGTACATATGGGGACTAGAGTCGAATACTAAAAAATCACTTTCTGCAAATTTGGAATTTTCGATTTAAAGGGGGGGGAAAGGGGAGAAGTATATTTGGAGGGGGGGGAAGGGGGAAATTAGTTTGAGAGGGAAATCCGTTCTAGACCCACGCATGTAGCACCTCATTTAAAGGTCTTGAAATTTCATGTCGACTGGGGATGTTTGCATACAATATAGTGCGAACCCTGGTGGTGAAAAATGGAACTAGGTGATTTTGCTGCAGACCCTATCATGTTACATGTTATTTTAAAGGTCTTGGTATTTCCTGACCGTTGGTGATGTTCGTACAGAACACACTGCGCCCCCTGGCGGTGGAAAGTGCAACTAAAGGATTTTGCAGCTGACACCACCATGTGACACCTTATTAAAAGGTCTTGGAAATCCAAGGCGATTGGTGATAGAGGTCTTGAAATTTCATGTTGATTGGGGATGTTTGTATACAATATAGTGCGCCCCCTGGTGGTAAAATATGGAACTAGGTGATTTTGTAGTAGACCCTATCATGTTATATCTTATTTTAAAGGTCTTGGTATTTCCTGACCGTTGGTGATGTTCGTACAGAACACACCGCGTACCCTGGCGGTGGAAAGTGCAACTAAAGTATTTTGCAGTTGACACCACCATGTGACACCTTATTTGAAAGGTCTTGGAAATCCAAGGCGATTGGTGATAAAGGTCTTGAAATTTCATGTTGATTGGGGATGTTCGTACACAATATACTGCACCCCTTGGGGGTTAAAAATGGAACTAGGTGATTTTGCAGTCGACCCTATCATGTTACACCTTATTTTAAAGGTCTTGGTATTTCCTTACCGTTGGTGTTGTTCGTGTAGAACACGCTGTGCCCCATAGCGGTGGAAAGGGCAACTAAAGGATTTTGCAGTTGACACCACCAGTGACACCTTATTTGAAAAGTCTTGGAAATTCAAGGCGATTGGTGATGTTCGTATACAACATACTGCACCCCCTGGTGGAGGAAAGTGGAATTTGCAACGCGTGTCAGAGGTTCGTTCCGTTCAAGGTTAATTTTTGAGAATTTTTTATGTTATTAGCGGCCTGTATATACGCTGCCGCAGGCACCGGGTCACGAGCCCAAGTTCCGTTCTGTTTGAGGTTTTTTTTTTTTTTTTTTTTTTTTTGATGCTTTCATTTAAAAATAGAAATTCAAACAAACTCGAGTTATAAAATCATACAAATTTAAGGTTCATTTAAGGTATCATGGGTCCGGGCAACACCGAGCGGGTTCGTTAGGTTCCATGTTAATTTTTGGGAATATTTTTAAGTTATTGGCAGCCGGCGTATGCGCTACCGAAGGCACCAAGGTCACAAGGCAGAGTTTTGTTCGGTTCAAGGTAATTTTTTTGGTTACAGCTGATTGTTTTTTCACGATGCTTTTATTTAAAAATAGAAATTCAAACAAAATTGAGTTAAAGATGTAAAACCATACAAATTTAAGGTTCATTTAAGGTTATTACCATGGGCCCGGGAAACGCCGGACGGGTCAGCTAACATGTAGTCTTAGTATTAAACGAAATAGAAATTAAAAGATAGCAACTGTTTATTTGGAGTCAGTTTGACGTCACATTGACTGTACTTTGTTGACAGTGATGCCATATATAGTATTTCTATTTATAAGCATTTTTCTGACTTTCTTTTTTTTTAAGTGAAATGTCGTAAATTATATTAGATGTTTTAACTTGAAATACATTTAAATAATGATGCGATGTTTTTTGAAACATTACTGTCAATAAAATGATCGTCGAATTCGACGGATTCCAGCTAGTTATTTATTAAAATGCAAGCAATAAAGCATTCAGGTTAAAAATGATAGAATACAATTAAAGTATGGATCAAATACAGTTTAAAATTTATTCCTTTCAGTCTTGCTGAATGTTATATTCAGATTTTGTATTGAAACTAAGCATTAGTTTTCGAGATGCTAGTCTAGATTGCGGTACACCGCAGCGGATGTCTCCGTAACCAGTTTTATGTATCTTTCTACTGCCTGAGTGTGACATGGAAATTTTCCAACTTCAAAGACTTTACCTGAGTCAACCATGTTCTTCAGAGCTTCATCAAAAAATTTCATTGGAATTGGTGGCTACGTCAGCTTGCACGTTTGCCAATCTATCATGTCTATGTAGTCTGATGACTCAACGTTTAGTATAGGTATCTTGAACTGACGGAATCCTGCGGTGGATGACTTCATTCCTCTATTTTTAAAATATTTAAAAATCATTACGTCTCGTAGTTAAATTATATTTTAATCACATTAAAAACTGAGACAGATAATATACATTAAAAATATACATTTTAAAAGATTAAAAACACGATACACATATTTAAGCATTTCGAGACTTTTACCGGCTCCTCATCAGTAAAAAACATCAAACGTAAATGCTGAGAAGAACAACAGACTTCAATTAAGTGAGTACAACGTATTCATCAGGAACTGCGCATGCCTCATTAAGTGGTGAAAAATGTTGATTTGTGTACCAGCCCTCCAGGAAAATTCTTGAATGATAATTTAAACAGTTAGATATGATTATTTTAGTACTGTTAAAATCAGGTAAATGGTCAGTTTCTATGGCATGCTGTACAATTTTTGAACGTATATCACGGTTTTTGAAATTTGTTTTATGTTCCTTAATTCGAGTATGAAGAGAACGGCCAGTTTGACCAATATAAACCGAACTACAAGATTTACAAGGGATATTACAAATAACACCTGTACGGGAAAAAGGGGGGATAACTGTTTTAAAATTAGAAAGGAAATCACGATTTAGAAATTGCGGTTTATAGGAAACAGATAAATTAACAGTGCGTAAAACTTTGGCAATAGATTCAGAAATATTTTTCTAGTAAGGAATAGTAACGAACGATTTAGGTGAATTAGGGAATTAGTTTTATGATTATCCTTATTAAGGATAATCATAAAACAAGGATAATCACATTAAGGATATCCTTATTAAGGATAATCATAAGGATAATCATGAATAATCATTTCTCTTCGTTTTTTACTTCTGTGTATTACTTTTGAATTGTCTTCTTTTGTGAAGATTTTTAAATCCTGTAAAACAGCGCTTGCTAATATTGCAGCGTTTCTGTTTGAAACGCCTGTCCAGTCACAGGCCATTGTTAATGATGGCAAAGAGAGCCTCATTTGTTGTGTGGTAGCTTTACTCTTCCGTTTGCGTTTGTAGCCACGGCCATGGCTAGTCTCGAGAAAATTTTTATCTTTAACTTCTTCTGTATCTGTAGCGTAGTCCTCTTCAGAATCACAAGACTCCGAGGATGGTATTAAGTTTTCAAGTTGCTTATAATGTTGTTTAGATGCAGCAGCAGCACCTGTTTCTTTTCCCTTCGAACAAGTGAGTTTGTTCTGTCTCTGTTTTCGTGCCTCGAGTTGTAAACTTGTTTTAACATCAATAGCACTCATATACATTTTCCGGGAGGTTTTCTGGTCTGTGATTAATTCCTGCTATTTTATGGGTACCTTTCTAATTTTCGGAGAAATGCATCCAGCAATATCAACACATTTACACGCAGATATATCAGAAAGGGTTTCAGCTGCATTGTCTTTGAAAGCACCTACCTTGGCTTTAAACATATCTGTCACCTTTGGCTTCATTTTTTTTTCGAAAGTTTCTATATTCTCTCTGATAATCGTGAAGCATTTTAAGAACACGCTCATGAGACACACTGGGAATGGATGCCTTCATCGATAAGCCAGACGCACAGCGACATCTAGTGGCGTTCTTTTTAAAAAGATTGAAAAAAACGATAAAATTAGGGAATTTTGCATAATGAACGGTCCCACAGGACACTGAAGATAATTACTCAGATCAATAAAATTTTGCACACATGCTAACAATAACATAAGGCAGATTTTCGCACTATTAGAAGTAAGGATTACAATTTCTTTTTTTTTTTTTTTAATATATTGAAAAACAATAAAATTAACGAATTTTGTATAATGAACGGCCCCAGAGGCAACTAAAGATATTAATTCAGATCAACAAAATTTTGCATACATACTAACAAATAACAATAACATAAGGCAACTTTTCCTCACTATTAGAAGTAAGGATTACAATTTTTTTTTTTTTTTTTAATGTATTGAAAAACAATAAAATTAACGAATTTTGTATAATGAACGGCCCCAGAGGCAACTAAAGATATTAATTCAGATCAACAAAATTTTGCATACATACTAACAAATAACAATAACATAAGGCATCTTTTCCTCACTATTGGAAATTTGATATCAAAAAAAGTTTTTTTTTTCGATACACCCTGCTGAAGATGCCATAATGTTGTGGCAAAAAGCTTTGTAAACAATTTTTAATAAATTTTAATACGTGTTTTAAAGTATTTTTAATATATATTTATCACCTGTTATATTTTGTCAATATTTATTGCGATGACATTTTACTTTATCCGGTTTTTTTTTTTTATTATTGATTTTTGATAGTTTAACCCCTTAACTAACCGGGCGCACATATACGTTTTCTCGAAGTACAATCCTTCTTATTTTACTGCTACCAGTGAACTTACTGACATGGTAGGATAATGCAATAAAATAATGTTGAAAGTGTTCTTGACAGTGTTTTTGAAAGATTTACACAGTTCAGAGTTCAAAGAGGATGGTAGCACTTTGAAACGAATCTTGTAAATTTACCTCGGCAGGTAAGTGGTTAATATTAAAAGAAAAATTGAAACATAAAACATTTTGTTTGGCATTGCAGAAAATTATTGTGAATTTTGCATTTGATTCCAAGCCTATTCTAGATAACCAGATAGATGCATAACTGTAAATTATAATAAAAAATATCAGTAATTAAGATAAAAAATCAGTATTAAAAATATCAGTAATTATTCTTTAACCAGTCGTATTTAAGAATGGATATTTTATCCACAAATTAAAGGAAATCTTAAAATTCTTTTAATTCACTCTAAAATAATTTATATATCGATTAGCTAATTGACTATTTCCGTACGAGTATTTTTAGGTGCACAAAGTAAACTAATCTTAAAATAATTTCAACTAACTTTTAACTGATTACTTTGATCTTAAATCTTCAAAAGAGTATTACAAAGTTATATTTGACTGAAATTCGTTAAAACGAATTATCTAATCTAGTTTGATGTCATGCATTTTTTTTTTTCCTAAAATGCTAAAAAAACGCTAACATTCACAGACTGAAATTTTACGTGAAATTTTTGAAAATATATAAATGCAATTTATAATTAAGTAATATACACATTTTAGCACCTGATTGTTCAATATATAAATTTAGAATTAGGAATTTGGAAAAAGATTTCATTCAAAGGGATCCATTCTACACGAATGCAGTATCACCTGAAAAAGAATATTTAATTATGAATTCCCTGATTATTAAACGGTGCATAATTTCAGATTGCTGATTCAATAATGATAAATCTGGTTGATGGAAGCACTTTTGAAAAATGATTAAATTAGTTTAAATAACCACGAATTAAACATAAATGCGTAATTGTCATTTTTAGTTGTTTATGTAAATAACTAGAAGAGTATGAAGTTCTAACACGTTCTTTGTCCTGCGTGATTCGACTGAGTTTCTCGCCGGGCCTAAATCCGACTGCCGGAGATACAAAAAGTAAACACAGTCATAAGCGTTAAATAGCAGGGATGCAACTCGAGTAACGTTTTAACACCTACGATTTATTACAAATTATTCAATTCCTAAATGGGGACAGCGATGAACTTTTCGGCTAGAGACTGCCTGGGATCTCACTACAGCTTTCCCAGATCCTTCATTTAGTCGAGAAGCATATTTTTTTTGAGACGCACGTAAGTGACTTTTTTGTCCTCAAAATCTTCATCGGATGGCTTAAAAGTATAACTGAATTTCAGGAGAGTAATTATGAAGAAGTAGTGATTTTAGAAGAAAAGTGATAAATAGAATTTCATAGTATAATGTAATATGTTATCCTAAATATAAATTAATAAAAAGTATAATATAATGTGTATATTTTAGTATTTTTATGTTGTATAGCCTATATTTATATTTCAGTTCTTATTCCATTAAATTCCTTTTATAAATCCAACAAAAAATCTTATTAACTTGAACAAGAAGAGTGTCACCCATATTTGGGTGACGGGGCTCCCACGGAAGCATACCCGTCAGCCAGATATGGGTGACACGGCGACGAACGTGTTAAATTATAATCTAAAATAGAAGCAAATTTATTTGAAAGTTATAGAAAATAAATGGTTTCTAATAACTAATAATGGTGTTAACTTTAATATATATATATATATATATATATATATATATATATATATATATATACACAGAGAGTTTAAAAATATCTTTTAAAACAACAATGTCAAAGAAAAGAGGTTGTACTGAAATAAATAGATTTAACGTAGAAATGTAGATGCAGAAAAGCACTATGCAAGTGCTAGCGCATAAAGATTTATTATAAACAGATAAGTAAAAGAAAAGTAAAGTCAAAATATACAAAAAAAAATTAATGGTTAAACCTTTTTACTATAAGTGCTTAAAAAAAAAAAAAAAAAAAAAAAAAAAAAAAACGAAGGCGATATAAGTTTTACAGTTACAGCGAATGGATTCTCATTCGTTACTAAAAATGTCAGATATGTTACCCTTTTCTTTGTGTAAAAATCTACTTATTTAGTTTTATCAAATGAGTAGACCATTAAATGTAACATTAAGTCTCATTGACTCTATGTAATAATCAGAAACAAGACTAAAATACACTGAATGAAAGAACACAGATGTGTTCGAAAAAGAAATGTTTTATTCCGAAACTTCTAATTACTCGATATTTACACCATGGATACTACAAAAATATTTATCTTCAATGGCGACCTAGATCTTATATCTACTAATTCCAGGCTTCACACTAACAATTGCAAATACAAGATATGTCTCATGCGATTTTAGAAGATAAAAAAAAATATGCTGTATATTAAAATTGACCTCTATTTTCAGTTAGGCTCTGCCATTGAAGACTAAGAAAAATGTAATACGTGAGAAGTGTCGTTAGCGCAATGTTTAACCCATTATATTGTTGATCAGATGTGGCGCTTCATATATAGTGTTATACCGATTTTAAAATAACCCTGTCTAGAACACAAGATTTTTCAGAATTAATAGTAAAATTAATAAAATGGACTCGTTCATAGATAAACTTATTATGCAAATTATTCTTGGTACACAGTCTGGAGATATTTTATATATCAGTCTGCATACTCGTACCGTATTGGAATTTTCCGAATTTGTGTACGCTGTTTTTATTTTTTTACTCATCATCTGTCTGATACATACATATTATGTATATATATATATATATATATATATATATAATGTGTGCCCAAATGAAAAGGAGACCTTAGCTGTAGCGGCGTTACATCAAATCCCAGTGAGTTAATGTGTTGGTCGATATATGGCATGGCTCCGCATCAATATCCGCAGCATATGCTCCGCATCAATATCCTCATTGATGGAGAGTCATTTTCGCAGTTCGTTGCATGATGGATTCCTCCAGATCAGCACAAAAAATCGGCTGTGGATGAGCACATACGGCAGAATCGCCGGATCACCGCACGTGAAATTGCTGTTGAACTGTCGATAAACAAAAGAACTGCGCATCACATAATCGACAAAAAGCTTGTTTATGGCAAAGTTTGTGCACAACTAGTGCCCAAGCATCTGTGAGAGAATCAGAAGACGGAGAGAATGAATGTTTGCCTGACCCATCTGTTGAGCCATCTACTCTCTTCCTACGCGCTGGGATCAGTGTATCAAATGTCAATTATTTATAGTTGTATTATACCACATAAACTGTATTTATAATATTGTTATTAAAATTTCTTCACATAAAACTTTAGTCTCCTTTTCATTTGGGCACACCTTTTGTGCTGATCTGGAGAAATCCATCATGCAACGAACTGCGGAAATGTCTCTCCAGCAATGAGGATATAGATGCGAAGCCGTTAACTGCGCATGTGCATGTAGCAATACCACCATGCCATATATCGGCCAACACATTAATTCACTGGGATTTGATATAACGCCGCTACAGCTAAGGTCTCCTTTTCATTTGGACACACCTTATAAATATATATATATATGTGTGTGTATGAGTAAATGTGTGCATGTATGTATATATATATATATATATATACTAGTATATAACCCCGTCAAAAATGACGGAATGTGAGCGATAAATCTTGAAAACAATGTTTAGATTATGATGGTTACCACGTGATCATTTAAATGTATTTTCAATTTTTGTTTATAAATCAAATGTGTTTCGATATTTTATAATTTTCGTTCTGAAATTAAAAAAATTCTGCCCGATCAATAAATATGAATGACAATAAAAAAAACTGCTGGTTGACAAAAAATATAGGCCCGACAACACAACAGCAACAACACATCCCAGTGTTCCATTAAGTGCTCTATACGCAAGCGAAGTGTGACGCCACTGACCGTCCGTGGATGCAAGAAAATAATTTCCTATGTTATTCGCCCATTGGATTTTTTGTAATACATATATATATATATATATATATTATATATATTTTTTTATATATATATATATTTTTTTTTCTGCCAAGGATGACCGATATCAAATCTATTCCGCTGCAACATATTAGCATCTTATATCAGATAGTGTATTTAGACATTTGAAAATAAATTTCACTTCAAATTATGATAGAATATTTATCATTTTCCTTTTAATTAGTATATTAGTTGGATATTTATTGTGTAAATATCATCCTTTGAAATGAAATGTTTATGTTTTCAATGGAATATGGAAGGTTTTTTTTTTTTTTTTTTTTTTTATCTAGAGTTTTGAAATTTAAAATTCTAATTTTATCAATTTTAGAACAAAAACAACTTAATCTAACGCATGCACATGATAAGTGATAACTAATACATATCTAAACCTAAATATGGGGATTAAAATCGGGAAATAATTTCCCTCGATTTGTAATAATTTTTTACGAAAAATCCATTGGGCGTTTAACATAGGAAATATTTTTCTTGTATCCACGAACGGCAAGTGACGTCATCACTTCGCTTGCGTATTTAAAGTCCTCATAATAAGAAAAAACGATTCACTTCATTTGACCAAAATACTCTTTTTTAAGACTATCGTAGATCCTGTTTTCAAATTTTCTAACTAACTATCCAATAACTACAGACACTCCATGCTAACCCAAATTCACCTCTACTCGATACCTCCAACCAGCTATCTCACCCACAACATCGCGAAAATATTCAGGATCCAGCTAGGGACTTTCTCATTCTCAACCGAACATTTTACCTTGACTCGACATTATCACCTTAGACTACTCTACTTTCAATACTCATTTTAACTGGTGACTTTTTCTTGTCCAACCAAACATTCTGTCCCAACTATCATTTTACACTAATTTCAAAACTAAAATCAACTGGCGGCATTTACGTACTAAACTCGACGCCAATCATACCTGACAATGTAAACAAACAATGAAGTTTTATAAAAATATTTAAAGGCTTTAATGCGTTTTTACAAATATTTTAAGATTTTTAAGGCTTTAATATGTTTTAGAAATATTTTAAGCGTTTTTTTAATGAAACAGTCAAAGAGTCGTTCATTCAGAATTAAAAAGTTGTCTATTTGGAAGTTGGATTTTCTGATTGGCAACAGTTTTGTTTTTTTTTATTTGGTATTGCATTGTTTATAATCATGAAGTTACATAATTCTATTTATAGGTTCATGTTTATAATAGCCAGTGATCCGTTATATTTAATTTAGACATTTAAACATTACGATTGAATAGTTTTTCAATGTTTTATAGGAAATAAATAAAAATATGTGCGATACAAAACATGTATGAAAATGATATGTATGTTTCCTAAGTTGAATTAAACAAACGAAAAAAAAATGGCTGCCAAAAATTTCTGTTTTGAAGCGGTACTAACCGGATTCGTTCATGACAGATGAGGGTCATTATATATATTAATAAGCAGAACAATCAAAGCCAATTGACAGTTTAATCCCAAAACACATGAGGGCCTTCATCAGGGGAGCTCCCACATGTAGGGAAAGAAATATGAGAAGTTTCTGACGAAACGCTGGTAATTTAACCCAAAAACACGTTTCTAGCCCCCAACGTCTCACAGATGGAAGCAAGACCATACAGCAAACCAAATTTAATATGAAATAAAATTTAAATATAGGAGGGAGTAAAAATTTGAATTATTAAATAAATAGAACTAGAACAAAGTTTTTATAAACCAAGCGCAAATGCAGCAAAAGGGAATATAAAACTATAATAAATAAGCAAAACAATCAAAGCCAATTGAAAATTTAATCCCAAAACACATGAGGGCTTTCATCAGGGGAGCTTCCCTATGTAGGGAAAGGAATATGAGAGGTTTCTGACGAAACGCTGGTAATTTAACCAAAAAACACGTTTATAAACCCCAACTTCTCACAGATGGAAGCAAGACCATACAGACCATATATATATATATATATATATATATATAATAAAAACTGAAAATGAATGAAAGCAAATTTTTCTTTTAAACTTTAAATGAAACCAAATATAAAATAACAATTAATCTCAAAACACTGAGTTCATCGCAGGAGAGTCGCTCAATACAGCTAGAAACATTAGTATTTTTCTAGAGTTAACTAGAAAAGACAAAAAGTAGATTAGTCCCTTATATGCTAACATGAGAAAAAAAAAACAACTACTGTAGTTCACAATACAAAAATTAAGAAAAATAGTTAGAAAATAATTAGATTCAAAAAATATTTTTTTTTTTTAATACATAAACTAAATATTAGTAAAATAATAATATATATCTAATGAAAGCGTTAGCTTGGCGAAACACCAAGCGTCAATGAAACACAAACCTTAACCGTTGCAAGTGACAGCTAAAACACTAGAAGGTAAAATTTATTTTCTTTATAATATATATTTAAGTAAATTTTCGCTTAAACTTATTCATTTTAAACTTATATTCATTTCAAATTATATTCATTTTTAATGCATATATCTGTGTGTGTGATTGTATGCATACGAAGTGTAATTCTCTCTGGGAGAAGCAGGAGTGGGCTAGAGAGCAGTATGCAGAAACTACACAGCAGTTCGGCTTGGTCGTCGAGCTTTACCAGGAATCGAACCAGACACTTTTTCCGCCCTTTTAGTCTACCAGTTCAAGATCAGAACAGTTCGACTACTGGTGAAGCCTTGATTGTAAAATGGCAGATGAACATCCACTCTTCTTGCGTTTACAACTTTTGATAATGAAAGAATCTACAGAAAGAATGTTTTACAGCACAATTAGTTATTGTGCTTCTTCTGACGTACATTTATTAAGTACTTCGATAATTTAATTTATAGTAATTTGTAAAAAGATGTTACTAACAATAATAATAATAATAATAATAATAATATAATAATAATAATAAACTACTTTTTTTTATCATAATAAACAAAAATCAGTCGTTGAATGTGGTTACCTCCATCTTGTTCTAGCATGATTGAATTTCTTTATCGAATAAATTAAGTAAACAAAAAACTACACTACATTTGGACGGACATCATTTATGGGTATCGGTAATGCTGGTTCGATCATCGGCCTGCTAGATCACGCAATCTTTCAAAATACTTAAAGACACCATTCGGCGCCGCCGTGTAAGTTCTGGCTTATATTAAACTATATACTTAAGCACCATAAATTAAACATTATTTAAGCATTTTTTAAAATAGTTGAAAAGTTTTTTTTTTTTTTTTTTTCTTTTTGGCCATTCATTGTTGTAATGATATTTAAAAATTGTGTATGTAATATTTTTGGAAAAAGTTGTTTGTTACTATATTATAATGAATATTATTAAAAATAAATATATCAACAATTAATTATTGACATTTTACAAGTATACGACTTTATTCCCGGAGCTTTATTTTATTTTACCGAAAATAAACGCTTAGAGAATACGTTTTACTTCAAATGAACTACCATTGCGCTGTTAATCGGCGAACGCAATTTTATGTTATTTTTATTGTTACTTTCAAAATATATGTCCCATACTTCTGTTTTTTACACAATACCACATCTATTAAAAGAGATTTATTGGTTATATGTACGACCAAGCAGAGAGATTAAGTTATTATTTCTTAATATGTAGTATTTTTTTTTTCTTTATTGGAGGTAAAATAAAATTATATATTAGGTGCTTTTTTTTTTCCGGGACATAAGGTTTATAGAAAAATAATTTTTAGCGTACTGAAATTCTATTAAATCTTATTTATTTATTTATTTATTAAAGTAAATAAATAAATAAAAACAAAAATTCTAAGAAAGAATTCATATAAAATAATCGTCAGAATATTATACGACTCATTAACTCAATCTTAATATTGATATTAATATTTATAATCAATTTAGCTAATATAAAAGATTTTCTTTTGATTAATTTCTTACCTGTATAAAAATAAAACAAAATAAATGTAGTAGAAAGGAATGACTTACAAGTATTTTTCTTTGATAAATGCAGTATACATTACGAGAAAAAAAAATGAAAAAGAAAAGAAAAGACAATGAATACTCTTTGAAAATCTCATAAATTTTCGGGTATTTCATCTACAAAATTAAAATAATTCAAAAGATTTGAAATTCTACATCTGAACAAATTTACGTGATATAATTCTGTACGAGGTACAATAAAGACAGTTACAATTTCCTTAGCTTCAAATATCTAAAGATAAACATTATAAGTTCAGTAAAGAATCTCATTGTATTTCCAGAAAGAAACGTTCCTGAAAGTAGCCAGAAATACTGATTTTTTTTTTTTTTTTTTTTTTTTTCAACATTTTATTAAGGCGATTTTATGTAAACAAGCAAAAGTTTCGATTTCAAACTAGTATCAAGAAATGATTGTTGTTATCAAACGGAATCTTATTTCGTAATTTTACTTATTATTTTTATTTATTTATTTATTTATTTTATATAAAGTGAAAACAAGTTATTGCGTGATGGTTACATGTTTTTATCTTTTCCACTTCTAGGAATAAGTTTGCTTGTAATGCCAC
Source organism: Salticus scenicus (assembly GCA_963930645.1). Lineage (NCBI taxonomy): Eukaryota > Metazoa > Arthropoda > Arachnida > Araneae > Salticidae > Salticus > Salticus scenicus. The sequence continues at coordinate 62,590,539 of OZ005648.1, forward strand.
AGTTAAAAATTCACTCTCCTTGCGTCGCGTTAACAACTTAAATAATATATTACATGCAGGAATCAACAAAATATATATTATATGGCACAATTAGTTATTGCGCAGTTTCGAACATACATTTCTTAAGTATTTCAAGAATTTAATTTTTAGTAATTTCGAAAAGTATATTCCTAATCGTATAAAAATATTACTACATTCTTCGATAATATTAAACAAAAATCAGTTACTATATAATTCTAAATCTGAAATTTATCGATAGTTTATTTTGTATGTTTGAGATAATACTATCCTGTTTTATTTATTGAGGTGCCTAATGAAAGCGACAGTATGTTAAGAACTTAGATATTTACAATAAATATTTTTATACCTCTGTAATTCATAAGTTTTTATTTAAAAAGCTATCTTGTAGATAAAAGGGTTTAGTCATCAATGCTTTTTTTTCTCATATATTCTATGTAGCCTAGTTATATCAGGATTTTCATGACCAAAATCGTCGGCAACAAACGGTAGATTAATATATTCATTTTTAATTCGAAACATTTATTCGTTTTAATTAAATAAAAAAGTTTTTTTTTTTTTTTTTTATTTGCCTGATTACAATCTTTTTTATTAAATGTTTCGTTTGTAAATAAATATTTATATTTTTGAAAATTGAGTTTATTAAGCTATGTGGTTTTATAAGATATGGGGACTACAAGATCATTGTAGCTTGAAAAAAGATTAAAAAACAACCCTTGTTAATTGACAGGAAAGAAACATGAAAGATTTTGAAAATTATGTTAAGCTATGTCTGTATGATTGTGGATAGAAATACACATAATTTGGAATAAAATAAAAACATAAGGTATAAGGAGTATACAGTCGTTTGTAAAAGTTTAAGACCAGTAGCCGATTTTCAGTATTTCAACATATTGTATCATTTGCACAAATTTTTGCGTCATCTCCGGTACAGATTGTATTAGACGCATTCTACTGCTATCAATAAAGATGCCCGGCACGTTTATCGCCGGTTGTTTATTGGATTTTTTAGTAAACAGTTCTGTTGTGTAATTATTGTAGTGGTTAAACACCTTCACTTACTGTTAAAAAAAGGTTAGAAATATTTACCCTGCATAAAATTGGATTTTCTGAACGTCGAATAAGTTCGAGAGTAAATATGAACAAGACAGTTGTGCATCAATCTATAAGTAAATTTAAAATTTCGGGAAAATTTGTGGACTCTAAGAGTCGTTTCTTTTTCATACTTGGAATAAGTCGAGGTTTTCTTGCAGGTTTATGGGATGATAAACCAAAATCTTTGGCCAAATGTCTTGTAATAGTACTCAAACTGACGTTGGTGCCTTTTCCAGCCAGAGAATGTCTAATCGTATTGCAGAAGGTTTTTGGATCTCGTAGGACCATCCTTAACACATGATCATCACGTGCACTTGTTTTTCAAGGGCGACCGCTTCTTTTAAGGCCCACAAATTTTCCCGAAATTTTAAATTTACTAATAGCTTCATGCACAGCTGTCTTATCACATTTACATTCGAACTTATTTGACGTTCAGAAATCCAATTTTATGCAAGCTCATTATTTTATGCAGGGTCTGACCTTTTTGTAACAGAAGTGGAGGGTTTACCCATTACAATAATTACACAACAGGGCTGTCTATGACAAAATTCAATGAACAACTGGGGACAAACGCGCCGGGAAACTTTATTTATAGCGGTAGAATGCATCTGATTCAATCAGCACAGGAGATGACGCAATAATCTTCACAAATGAGGCAATTTGTTAGAATACAGAAAACTGGCTACTGATCTTAAACCTTTGCAAATGACTGTAATATTAATATTTAGCGTTACTGAATAATATGAATATATATATATAATAACTTTCAAGCTAATCTAAAGTCTTTTATCACGTATAGCAAAAATATATTTTTCATATAATACATTTTTACCTTTTTGGAGTAAACTTTAAAATGTATTATTATCTTTCCACTATCAGTTGTTCATTTATCACTATTATATTATACGTTCTTCTTTTATCCATTTTAAACTATGTTACTAACATTCGATATAATCTTTTAAAATTTTACACATACAACGATTTTAAGTTTGTATATTTGGGAACAAAGCTACGTTATTTGATATTGATAAGATCTTGTGTCTGTAAATTTATCAGCATACGAATATATAAGCGCATTCAGAATTCATATAGATCCAGCAAGGTTTATAAATTTCGGGGATTTTGGTGATAATGATAAAACCCTGAACGAAAAAGAAAATATACGTCAATCAGACAAGATAAATGACTTTCTAAACTAAAGACAGAAATAAATGATTTTCATGTTTGCTACGTTCCTATTCAGTATAAAGATAATATTTGAATAATTAATTACATTTACAGACAAAGTTATTTCAATTATTACTTACATAAAAATGAAAATAGCATATTCTATGTTATGTTGTTATTACAGACGAATATTAACGGTTTGATTAAAGAGGGCAGTAAAGTTTGAAATGTAAGGGTTTATTTATTTCATTATTATTATTATTATTATATAAAAATGAGTAACTAAAAAATGTATAAGATGTTATGGTCATCACAAAATTTTCTTCTACTTTTATTTTCTAATAATTCACATAGTACAAATAATTTATTAAAAATGTTATTGATTAAAATTTCTTTCCGTAATCAATTTTCTGCCCTAATGATGACATTTGAGGAAATGCATTTTATTTTATTTTATTTTGTTGTTCTTGTAAAAAAAAGAAAAAGAAAAAAAAAAAAAAACTTGGTAATTTTGTTTTAAATTACATAAGATCTGTGATCCAAACGTTAGTTTTAAAGGTACTGGCGAGAGCTTCTGACAAATATTATTACTGAAAATTAATACGCATACACAGGAAAGGGGGGATGCTTCTACTCGTACAAATTAAAATAAAATTGTCCATTACCACTATAAATATTATTTTTTTACTTACTCAATGGTTTGTTGAAAATAGTTGTCATTGTGCACATTAATACGAAATTTTGTCCCACAATTAATTATTTAAAAGTTTAGTAAGTCAGGATGGCAACATCCTGTGTTAGGGATAATTACCAAAATTGAAAGGAACATATATCATGGTAGAAATATATAATTTTATATAATATTAGATAAATAATTTCTTGAGTTAAAACTGTCGCAGAAAATTTTCGCACACTCCCAGCCTCATTGGCACAGACTCACAGACAGACAGTTAGGCAATTTATAAAAATGGGGTAATTATCTTTTGTGTCTCTCAAAACGTGTAAGTTTTTTGAAAACTGTAAGATGAAAATTTTTATGGATGCAATAGTTTTTTCTATTTTTTATAGGAGGAAATAAAAAAGAAACTGTTTCTAATATTTTAATTAAATAAGTTAAATAACAAACTGTATAACAATTTATTTTTTAGTTTATAATTCAATCATTCAAAACAAACGTGAATTTCAGCAGCATTGACGATATTTTTTACAAAATAATTTATATTTAAAACACTGCGGCGCAAAAGTTTAAGCACAAGCGAAAATTTTACTATTCTTCGAATAACTATATCTAATCAATTAGATAACAAATTCATGTTTCAGATTCGGAAAAATTAATTGAAAGGAAAATAATAAATAAATAAAAAAAAAAAAAAATCAAAAATATGATGTTGAAAAAATTTAAGCACAAATGATGTTTTATGCAAACTTCAATGCAGAAAACAGTACATGTATTATCCTGACGAATGGATTACTGTTATTTTCTCTGATGAAATAAAATGGAATCTAGATGGTCCAGATGGGTTCTCATTCTATTGGCGTGACTTGAGAAAATTTCAGAAGAACACATTCAGCAGGCAACAAGGTGGTGATCGCTCATGGTATAGGACGCTTTTGAGGTAATTGTCTAGTTCATTTTTTTTACTCATACTTTTTCACTCCGTATAAAATTCACTGTTTGCTATTCAAATGTATTTTGTTTCTTGTATATAATTTTTAAAAAATGCCACATTAATTAAATCAATCGATTTGGGAAGGGATGCTTGTGTGATAGTTGTACTTTTTATTACTCATGTCTGTCCCGATAAAGAATAAGATAAAACACCGCAACCACGACCAAAATATGTCATCGTTCATTTTTATTGATATCCATTTGTTTTATGCATTAGCGCGTTCAACCAGTAGTATCGTGTGAAACGTATATATATATATATATATTGTGGGTTACAGGAAAAAAAAAATATATTGGAAAACTTGAACTTCCAAAATTATATTGGATAAAGAAAAACATAATAAGTGTTCTTATATATTATTGTTAACCGACATTATATTCACTATGCCTAAAAAGTTAGTAAAAAAATTAATAGAAATAAATGCTTATAATTTTAAGTAAGAAAAATTCTGATTTATCAAAACTTTATAAATTAACAAAAACATAATGATTTAACGGGGGGGGGGATATTAAGCAATGAAAAAATTAAAAATTATTTCTTTGCACAACTAAAAAAAAAAGAAAAAAAAATCTGAAAATGTGGCTTCCTCATATTAAAAGTTTTACTCTCAGAAATCTGGCTACATTTTTAGCTATGCAGCTTATTATTTATCATGTTAATATTTTTTGCAATCCCTCAAATATTTTTTTGGTGAAATGAATTTAACCTCTACGTTCAGAAATATTTAGATTGTTACAGCGATGACCTAATGTTTGTGCATATTATCATCGTTAAAATGTATCGACAAATTTTGTAATCGATTTTTAATCGATCTTTCATATTCGATCAAATTATGCTTAATTGATATTAAATGATTTTTCTACGAAAAAAAAATCTTATAGCAAAATATTTTTTTTTTCGTTATAAAGACACATTTAAATGATACTTTTTGAAATGATATTTTTTTGATAAAGTTATACTTTGAAATGATATTCTTTTTTAATTTTTTTTCCAACATTTTTTTTTTTTTTTTTTTTTTTTTTTTTTTTTTTTTTATAGTTTCGATAGAGTATGTATTGTAATAAGCTAATATTTTAAAATATATAGCAAGACACGGCATTTATAGCATCATTAGAAACTGGACTTTTCAAGATAAAAAAAGTACCAATCACTCCTTAAGAAAACACGATAATTTTCTATTTTACGAGTGACTAATCAACAGAAACAGTTTCTTCTGAAAATTAAGAACTTTAATAGCTTAAAAAATATCTTTTTAGTATTTTAAAGATTTTTAACTGTCAATTTATTTATCAAGCATTAAACATTTATTTTTTCACTCATAACAATCTCTAAACCTTATTTCATATGAAACTATTTTGACCTTGAACTCAAATATTACTATATGATTTAACACAGATACGATATAATCCCTTCAAACATTTCTATTGTTTTGAAATACAATTTCATTTAGGAATTTATATAGATTACTCAAAAGACTGAAAGTCAAGGATTCAAAAGATTTTGATAACATCAAAAATAATAAGGGGAAAAAGTCAGAATGTTATCTGAATAAAGGAATTTTCAAACTTGAAACAAAAATAAATGACTTTCTTTTCGGTATATTTATATTCTTGCCACATTCCACATTAATATCTGGAGATAACATTTGAATAATAAAAGTTTTCTATTACATGGAAATATATTCATCCTCATTTTGAAATGGTTATTGAAAGAAGAATAGAGATTCTTAATAATAACTACTTTGTAATCTATTATAATTTAAAACATGTATTTATGTGCTACCTTGAAACACACCTACAAATAGAAACAAAAGAGAAACTTAAAGAAATAATTATCTGCAATTTAACAGGGCGAGTTTTACCTTTTTCTTTATTGTGGTATGAAATGGATTTTACGTCAGTAGTAAATTTGCACCTCTGTTTAACATACAAAAAAGTTCAATCAACATAGCTTCTCACGACTAATATTCCATATATGCAATTTATTGATATTTTTAGTGACAAATGCTGAGATATAGATTTCCTAAAAATGATAGAAAATGATATCAGTGACACTAAAAAGATTGGCCTTGATATACATCGAAATTTAATCAGCACGATTCTTCATATTATATAAATTAACATACCAAGGTTAAATTTTATGACAAAGCCCAGAAAGATGATAAAATTATTTATAGAGGTTGCTAAATGTTACATGAAATTTTCTGCCATACAGTTTCATTTATCTATCTATATCAATCAATCTATAAAACCATAAACATTATATATCACTAGAACTATGTGTCTATAAAATAACACATAATACTTAGTTAATGAATTTCGAAATCGGTATCCAATTTAAAGAAATCTTTTTTCTCGAAAACATAGCTATATTCATTCATAAGATTTTCGTTTTATTATTATTATTATTATTATTATTATCATTATTCGAAGTTGGAACCATATATTTTTTATTGTCTGACCGAAATAAAAAATGTTATCGCAGAAAATAATATTAATCTTTAATATTACATGTGAAAAGCCAAAAACGTTGAAATTAAGTTTTATATTCAAAATTAAAAGTTGTCATATTTTTACAATCTTTTGTGAAAAAAATATAAATCTAAAGAACATGGAATATATTAAATATATTTAATATATATTATATATATTAAATATATTAAATATATTTAATATATATTATTTAATACATTACAGTCCCTGGCCAAATTATTAGACGCACTGTAAGATTCTATGTAAAATCTTAATTATCAGGTGATACTATCCAGCTTTATTGTTTTTACTAGATACAATGTATTTTTTTTTATTATTATCCACCTTATTACCTGTTTTTTAACACAAATAAAATACTATAGTTATAGAAAAAATATGTATTTATTAACTCTTGAAAAAATTTGAAATTAATGCAATTAAATGTTAATATTTTGTTGAGCCACCTTTAGCAGCTATGCGAGCTTCAATTATGCATCTGAGGATGGTGATTCCACACATGAATGACCTTTTCTAAGAGTTGCGTTTTGTTTATGATCACACCTTTAGCCACTTCTCTCGTCATCAGCTCCCTCACGTTTTCAGTAGGTTTCACATCTGGGCTATTACCCGGCCAATCCAGCAAGGGATTTTTGGCACTTCCAAACAATCTTTAACAGGCCGTTCTGTGAGGCAGGGAGCTCCATCTTGCATAAAAATGAATGCGGTTATCCATTTGGAAACCATTCTCTGAGCTGCAAAACATGTAATTATTAAAAAACTATAGTGCGTCTAATAATTTGGCCAGGGACTGTAAATAAAATTACAATACAAGGTAGGCGAAAAGGTTTGCAAGAAATGAATGCCAGTGAATAAAAATTTAGATAAAAGAAAAATGCATAGAATAAATTTTATTGCAAAATAAATAATAATTTATATTGAACGAAACTCAAACAAATTCGAAACACCCGCTTTTCGTTTTAAGACAAGGTTTTAATCTCTTTGGAAGTTCTACCAAGCCGCCGCACATTTGCTCCCATTTGTTACCACACTGTTAAAAATGGTTTCTTAAAAATAAGCTAAATTGTCTCAAAATAGCTCCGAAACAATACAGTCGTCTGCAAAATTATTCGAGCACTAGCCAATAATGCCTATATTTAAAAAGTACACTTAAGACTGTTTTGCTAAGTAAATCCTTGTCGAATCATGTTCTTAGACTGATTAAGAACATTACTCGACAAGGATTTATTTAACAAAGCTGTATTAAGTGTACTTTTTTTTTGGCAAGGATTATTGCTAGTGCTCGAATAATTTTACAGCCGACTGTATATACTTAAATTTGAAAACCCGTGTACTCATTTTTGAGTATATTTACATGTCGGACATGGGGATATTGGGATTCTTATTGGTCAACCCCATTTTTGAGCATGTCAGTATACTCAAAAATGATTATAAGAGATTTCCAATTTATGTATATATTGTTTCGGAGCTATTTTGAGAAAATTTAGCTCATTTTTAAGAAACTGTTTTTTATAGTGCATGTAGTATTGAATGATTGCTTGAAAGCCTAAATATTACGATGCCTCTTTGAGCAATTTGTTCTGTTTAGAATAGGTCGCCTACAATAATACTTATATTGAGTTTAAATGCGACAAATTTGGATGTCATACTGTGGGCACAAAAAAGCCTAGAAAATGTTCTGTACAAAACTGCTGCTTCATTCGGACTCAGAGTGCAGATACAGGAATGCCCTCGAAAAACGATAGAAGTTTAGTGTAGGGTGCCTATATTACTAATTCCTTTATCTAGGCACCCTAGATAAGTGATCTCGGAGAAGTTCAAGAATTAGCTTTCGCGGTGTATGTCCGTATCTATTTTTCCATTTTGAGGAATGAGAGTAGAAGCACCTTTCCTTGCGAAGATTTTTCTTCCCAAGCTATTACAGAATGTGAATGTGGTTGTTTTGGTATAATTCTTATTCTATCATTTGCAGTTTGGAGATCTGGGAGTAAAATTATATAAAAAGTATATATAAAAATAATATTTATATATATATATAAATTTTATTATGTATATAATTTTTATTCATTTATTTTCATTAAAGTATATCTGAATTTTCTTATCTAATCTTATAAAATTGCCTATTTTAGATAATATACCACTGCTTTTGCTCATGTTTTGCGTGTATATCTCAAAATAATAATTTAACATATAGCTGACAGCCTTTGTTTTGAAATTCAAACAGCTTATATTAATTATTTATTCAGAAGCTTCTATAGTTTTAAAATGTAAATAAAGAATATAATTATTAGATTAAAATTCATTTTTCTATCATTATTAGGGCGATTCGATTTAATCATCGCTTTTGTATTCCTTAAGAGGATAAAAAGTTGTAACATATAATTATAATCATGATTATAATGCTTTTAAACTGTACGTTAAGAACGTTTTTTTTTTTTTTTAATTGGAGCATCTAATATATACATGTATATCCTTAACCATGTTTCTGTCAGTACAAAAAAAAAAAAAAAAAAAAAAAAGCTGTGTACACTTTTGTGTATATCAACAAAAAAATTATAAAATAATAAAAGACAATAAAAAAGGTGGCAGTTGGGTGGGCAGATGTTTGATTACGGAGGTGGGGTGGTGTTGTAAGGCTGGATGGTTGGGTGGGTTTGTGAAATTAAATAATAATAAAAGAAAAAAAAAGCACAACGTTTCTTGCATTTACTTTGTATTACTATGCAAACTTTCTTTTTCCAATAAAATTTCAGTCTCTTCCTTTTTGAGTTGTCAACTATAATTAAAATTGTAATTATACTATTAAACACAATGTAATCAATCGGCGAATTTCATTGTTGCTTCATGGTTTCATTGTTATTCATCTGCTTTAAAATTTTGCTCTTTTAAATCCATATGGTTCCTGTTCTGGTCGTGGCAGGCTGGGGGAGTGTTGCCGGCGTGAAACTAGTTTAACCCCATAGGCAGGTCACAAGTCTTGCCGCCTGCCTCCTTCCTTCCTATCTTGTGTTTCTTAGGTTATTTTTTCATTAATTTTGATAAATTTGCGGTTTTAAGTTGGGATTTGTTGTGTTACTTTATTGATTCGCTTGTTTTGCGGGCTGTTAATTAATAGATCTTGTTTCTTTACATTAGAGTATTTCATACACTAATTTTTTTTTTTTTTTTATCTTATTGGTCATTGGTGTTTCAGTGATCTTGTATCTGTTGCTTGGCTTCTACTATGCTTAATAGATCATCTTTATTATATATATATATATATATATATATATATATATATTTATATGTGTGTGTGTGTGTGTGTGTGTGTGTGTGTGTGTGTGTGTGTGTGTACACGTACTAGTATATATATGTAATTAAAAGTAGTATAACTATCCTATGCTTCAGATACAAATATTTCAAGCATTTTTACAAGGTTCTCCCAGATATGTTTTTAGTTTAATTTGTAACATTAATTTGCTTGATTGAAAACGTTAGAACATACAGTATATTTTTATTTTAATTTCAAGGCATGATTTTTTTTATTTTTTTATTATTTTTTTTAATTCTCGCTATTTTATTATTATTATAAAATATTGATTTCCTTTTATTTTTATGCATCGCTATTAAATATAATAGATTATAATGATGTTTTTTTTTAACCTTTTGAAAGGGGTTGTGATAGTAAAGTAAGTTCTAATGATTTTACAAAACCTTGCACCATTTATATAATTTTCTCTCATATATCTTGCTTTTTATTGATTCAATACTTGTGTTACCATTGCATTTTTTAAGAACAAAAATATTTTTTTATGTTCTTTGAACAATTACACAGAAAACACGTAAAAATAGCTTTTCTACATTATTAGCAAAAAAAAAAGAGGATAGTAAAATGTTTGCGTATATCTCTTTAACCGATAAAAGAGTGAAAACAATAGAAATACAAGGGCCTTTTTCTCTCCCAAGTTAATATATGCATTTGAACATTGCAATGTGTTAATCGAATTGCTTTCCTTTTCCTTTTAATGCATATAATAGGATGTATATTCTCTTAACAGTATGTACTCGTCTTTTGCTAATAGGGTGTGACAATATTCCTACTTGAACATCTTACGTATATATTTCTCTTAGGAAATAGATAAGGAATATTTTTACATAAATATTCTTTTAAAGTTTCCAATCCAATATAAAGAATGACAATGAAAGATAGTAGCTATTCAAAAAAAAAAAAAAAAAAAAAGAAGGAATAAAGAGTATAAAGGGAAAATATGTTTTAATATTCAAACGCATTTGTAAGGATTTTCCTAAAACTTGAATGATAATGTTTCAGCCTCAATTGGATTTGTGTGCCGCTGCAGGTTTTTTTATTTAGTAATTTTTCCCCTTAGTTGTTGTTTGTTAGTCAAATTAAGAATTTCGAAAAAATTTGTAAATATTTAGTGGTTTATATATATATATATTTTTAATAGCTTTGTAAATATAATTTTTTGGCAGTGCATGATTCATACACATACACTTCTTCACCAATTGCAATGTATGAAGCTTTTATATAACTTATGGTTTTTCTTAAACACAGTACCTTCATTCATAAAACTATATACTACATAGTGTATTACACCATACTACTACATGTTTTAGCCTATATAGCTAAACTGAATTGTGTTATTTTTATAGGTGTAATAGTTATAAAATTTAATAAGATTGGTGTTTTGGTTCAGTGTTTAGTTAACATCTTTAATAGCATCAAAAATCTCTTTACTTATTTATTTATTTTTATTTATTTATTTATTTTTTTATTTTTTTTAATCAAGCAACATTCAATGAAAAATATAATTTTTTAATTTTTATTCGGGAGTCACATTTAGTAAATTAAAAATGAATGTAAAATAAAATAAAATAAAAAATAAAATAATAATAATAATGCTTAACTTAACCAAAACAAAAATATCCAAAAGTTCTACCTCAGTGTTACTAGAGGTCAATCGAAGACATTTTCAGAGTATTGAATACAGTATAAATATAAAAGCATACAATTCGAGATAACTCGAAAATGCTTTACAAATGAATGGAAACAAAATGAGTTTACAAGCAACTTTACAAGAGTGTTGTAGTAGTCATCTTGTAGTGCTTATAGTTGTACACAAAGAACGATTTGTCATATATCTTTAGGACTTATTATATATATATATATATATTATTTTAGGAATATTTAAGCAACAAAAGAAAATCATGCATTTTGCGTAGATTTGAACATTTTTCAACTGTATTTAATAGTTATATCGTTTAATCTACAATTGTGTTATCTTCGGGATGAAATTGTGAATTTATTTCTATTTGTTTTTGCCTAAATAATGATTTATGACCAACTTACAATCAAAGTTTAAAAAAGTTATGATGGTCTTATATTTTTTATTATTGCTAAGATGAAGTGATATGCTTATTTTTTTCATTGTTCATATACTTGTAAAGTAATGTAATTAAAAAAGATTTAAATACATCTTTTTTTTTTCATATTGTCATAAGCAGAAGATGAAATATAGTTACCACTAAGTTTTTTAACGATTAAAGAAAATGTAAATTTAAAACGATGCTTTCATTTATCTGTAAGTAATGCTTTATCCAAATCTGTTTTATTTCTTAATAACATTTTTTTTTTTTTTCGATTTTATGCATATAAAATAGGAAAATTATATTTGTACTTTAAGCAAATAAAAGGTATGCTAAAATCTCTTAAGAAATTATGTAACTATATTTTGTGATAAATATTGAATGCCCTTTTTCATAAATATTGTAGACTTCTTGCAGAATTATTGTCATGCTAAAGTTCAGTTTAAAACTATTCAATTGTAATTAAAAGAAATATAAATTTTGCGTTGTAACTGTTATTAATAAATACAACTTTTTATTTATTGCTTCATAATGTATGCGCGAGTATTTATTTGATTTCATTACGAACTGCTGTTAATTTTTTCAGGCCTTTCAACCCGTTTGTTAATTAACGATTTCTCGCATAATGACTGTTTGCTTAAGAAGTATTATATGTATAATATATTCTATAGAAATGTATAAGAAATATTATCATTTATTTTCATAAATCCAAGAGTAAATTGGGAAAAAAGAACCTAGATTAATTTTTTATCTATTTGATTTTAATATTGAGAAAATAATGACGTAAACGTGTTTAAATTTATTTAGAACGCCTTCAAAATTTTTGAAAATTATTAAAAATGTTTCGTTTGGATTTTAAGAACTTTAAAAATATTTATTTGTGCTTTAAATGTTTTTAACAGAATAGTGTTATTTATTTATTCTTATAAAGGAGTTCCACACAATTTCCAAGGCTTTTTTTTCCCCTGAATGGTTTTGTTATTAAAACACACGTTATTCTATTCTTTCAAAAACTCGCAACTTGATTTTATGTTACGTTCATGAAATTACTGATAAATACGGGGAAAATTTTATTGATTATTTAAAAATTACACTGTTCGGCATGCAAACTGCCTGTGACACCATTTCAGCATATTCTTATGAAAAATGACCTTCTGATTCCGAATATGGCCACCATTTTGCCCAGTCACCCACCGTTTTCTAGATACACCCCCTCCCTCATTTTTATCATTGTCCAAAACATTTATCGTGGGAATTACTGAAAGCAAACGTCGTACATCAGTCAAACTCCCTTGGGCTTTACACCACTCACCATCTTTACTTCAATCACCAACATTTTGAAAGCATTTTCACTGTATATTTTTTATTATTTGGGGTGTTTTGGTAAGAAAATGGCAAAATGGAAGCTGGAATATGTAAAAATATAAGTCAAATATTGCGGGAAAAAAAACAGAAACTGATTGTTTTATTGATTTTTTTTTTTTGTTGTTGTTGTTTTGTTTTCTGGGCACAAATTCCCTCAAATTTCCTCCTTACTACAAATGTTTGTGTTTTAGAAATTTCTACCTCTGTAGCTCCTCAGATCAGAAGACGTTTAACGGTTAAAATAATCATCGTTCCTCACCAAATCAAACTGATGGGTATAAAATTACCAAACAATGATAAAAATGAGGGAGGGGGTGTATCTCGAAAACGGTGGGTGATTGAGCAAAATGGTGGTTATATTCGGATTCAGGAGGTCATTTTACATACAAATCTGAAAAAATGGTATCAGATCTCGATTTTTTTTTTTTTTCAGAACAGTGTTATTTTTGAAAATTTAATTATTGTGTACAAATTGCCTATGGATAATTTCCTTAGATTCTCATTATTTAAATAACATTATATTTTAAAGAATATTTTTATTAATGTTTAATTACTTTTCATTTTTTAAACTTTCAAAGGGTAAATGAAAAAGAAATCCTAGTACAAGATATAGAAAGTTATATAAATTCTTCAATTTTATTATTTTAAAGTAGAAAACTTTCAAATGGAGCAAATTAGCAATTACATTCATACGTAACTAAGGCAACAGGATATGTATCAATTGACAAATGTAATTGTCAAATGTAATAAAATTGTCACCGAAAGAAATTTACATTAAATTTGTAAACGGGAATTTTGCCATATATATTGGAGTAAACACATAAAAAAAATTAATTTGATTAAAATAACTTGATAATACATTTATATAAATTCAACTTTGATATAATTAAAGACTTTTCTGTAATTGGATCTTATTAACATACTGTTCAGTTATCCCTTCCCCGTGTTATTTTCAGCCATGCGAAACTATGCAATTCTAAGTTCTTTTAATGTGCCATATTTTATGTTAATGTTTGTATATCCATTTGTAGGACTATTAAAATTATTAGTATTAGTATTATCATTACCTTCCAATTTGTTTGCAGGAGAGACATTCTTTGTATAATTAAACATATTTTTAACGATTTGATTTAGCCTTCAAAAGATATCATATTACAAAATAAATTTTTAAATAACTACAAAAAATATAAATAAATAAATAATAAAAATAATTAAAAGCAGTGACGTGAAATTTCAGTAAATTTAAATTTTATTGCTAAGTTACTGAGTAAATCTAAGTATTTCTAGTATAAAATTTGAGTAAAGGAGTAAAGTTTAAAACAATATCTTATCACGCCATAGTCTGTCGTAAAAAACGTTTTCAGAGCTGCTAAATTTTTATTTCCAGCCTTTATTTTACACACCATTCTTTGTGCAACTCCCTCAATATGTAATTATGGTTAACTAAGAAGAAAATAACACTTTTAATAAAGTGTTATGAAAAAAGACGGGTAGGTATGTAGTTAGGTAATTTGGTTGGGTTTAACGTCACACTACACTGCAAAAAATAAACTCGTAAAAGTACAGGAATAATCTGGCAGCTGGGGTGCCAGTATTTCTCCGTCAAATATACAGTTTAAAACCGTAAAATTGTATCACTGGCATATATTTTACGCAGGAATGCTGTAAATCAAACAGGTTTTTTGCTAAAAGTGCAGTTTTGTCCTTTATGTTTGATGGAAAAAATACTGGCACCCAAGCTGCCAGATTTTTCCTGTACTTTTAACGATTTTTTTTTTCTTTTGCAGTGTTGTACTGCGCTATGGGTAATCGGAGACGGTCTGAATCACACCCCTAGAGGTGGTCCGGAGACATGCCATCAGAATTTTGATCCTCCACTGAAAAAGAAAACGTGTATTACGGCGCTTTTTTTTATGGCCATTCTGTGATTTTAACACGACTTTATATTCCTAATTTTTATTTCAGAATGATTCTATACAGAAAAGTAGTTTGTAGGTTAAAAAGAGTATACTTTATGTAATTAAAACATTTTATAAAACTCGAAACTGCGTATAAAGTTATAAAAATTGATTAGATTTTGTGTCAAACATTTATTTGTTCGTTGAAAGTTTTCATTAAATGCTCGCCAATAATATAAAATCTTTTATTCAATATCCCACGAGGGAATATGGACAATCTATTTTACCAAACAAAGATCAATGTTTATAAATTTTTTTGAAAAGTTTCTCTAAAACCGTTCAGAATTATTTCAGTAAAAAAAATATATCATTTAATTATTTCTTTTTGCGAGAAGAATGAATAAATCTTTGATATAATACTCCCAAATGGCATTGTTTAATTTTTAATTTAGATGATAATTCAACTGCGCATAATGCTAGATTATTTCTATCATCCTAATGTATAATGGTAAATAAATTCAGAGTTAGTTTTAATTCTTTAATTAATTATAATTAAGGTCCAACGTTTATTACTAGTAATAAAGACTTTAATAGCAAGTGACTTTAAGGTTTGAAAATAGTGATTTAAACTTTTTGTAAGCATTTTGAAAATATTGTCAATTTTCCAAAATGTTTTTTAAGGACTTTGTTTTAATTTTAAATGAAGCAACATATTCATAGTGTTTCATAGTGCAACATATTCATAGACGTTTAAAATATATATATATAAGTTTTTATTTACTTTTTTTTTCTTTTAGAAAAAATAAAAAAATTATTTAGAATAAGTTTTGAGGAACATACAATATTTTTGCATTGTAGAGTAGATCAAGGGAAAGCGTAGTTTTTTTTTTTTTTTTTTTTGTAAAATTTGTGTACAATCCTCATTGTATAAAAACAATTGGACATACAGCGCAACCACATATTCTAAAACTAGTAGTGAGGACCCATTAAAAATGTTGGAGGGATGCCAGCTTGAAATTTGGAAAACATCCAGCAATTCCGTGCTCTATTATTGCTCCTTTTCTCCGAGTCAGTTAACTGTCACCCCTATTTCAGCATTGGACTCGTTGATTTAGCGCTTGCGCAGATGCTTCCATGGTTTCATCAAATGTGGTCGAAGAATATTTGTTATTTTTTCAATGTATTTTCAGAGCATAAATTTTTATATTGGTATTTTTTAAAAATACGTCAGAGAATGAATGTTCATTTTTATTTATTTATTTATTTATTTATTATTTATTATTCTCACTTTGTCATCTTTATATTGAGATATTAATATTTTTTTCTTATTTTACTTTATCATCAAATAAAATAGTTTGTAATTATGTTTTATAAAGGAAAGTATGTATATTTTAACTCTACAAATGTTTGTACATTTACATCCTTTTTCTATCATACATCGGGGTTACATGGATTTTGATGGTTGAATAATAAGCAAATGTATTTTAAGTGTAATCAATGCATTTTTCAATCAAAATCTTAAGTATATAAAGAGTAAAATATAAACAATACTTTATAAAATTTTCATTAAGAATTTTGGAAAATTCAGCTGGTGGTGTCTAGTTTGCAGAGACCCTTCGGAAAAAAGTGTCCACGCAGTGGACCAGGATGACTTACGAAAACTTAAAAAAAATAATAATAATAATAATAATAATCTTTTAGTAGATAAATATAACTCGTATCTGTACGATGAATATTAAAAAAAAATTAAAGTTTTAATTTTTGGCAGAATTATGTGTAAAAACAGTAAAATATTTGGCATATTTTACCCCATGTATGGCCTTTTAAAATAAGTTGTAATCGAATTAATAAAAAAAATAAATACAAACCTTCGTCTTCAAGCACTATTTAGTTCTATTTTTAAAAAGTAGCCAAAATTTCACTAATACCAATACATTGCTTTTTGAGAAATCGTGTTCACCGAATTTTAAAATGGTATTTTAAGAAAAAAAAAGCTATTAAAGTTTAAGTAGGAATACAATGAACCTAATGTGAAAAATTTCCAAAGGCTTTTACTCCGATTGACTTGAAATTTCGGGATTTTTTTTTTTTTTTTTTTTTTTTTAACTTTTGTAACCCTTTAAGTAGGCGTGAAACAAACATTATAAGAATAAATTTAAAAGCTCTCTCTCTCTCCTATAGATTTGCTTGGATTGACTTGAAGCTTTGGAGAATATTCTAGACATATTGTAATATTGAACAAAAGAAATTTCATAAAGAATATATTTTTAAAAGTTTTAAAACACATGTATACCCTTTTTTTTTTTTTTCATGATTTCAAAATTATCATGTCATAAAATTTATCATGGTTTAAAAATTTCATAAATAAATAAATAAAATGTAAAATAGGGTAGTTTTCTATGTTATTTGCAAAAAAAAAGAAAAAAAAAAAGATTAAATTCCAGCAAAAGCAGAATTTAAGTTTAGGACGGAGAACTATTATTATTATTATTATTATTTTTTTTCATATTATAACATTGCTTTCAAATTATTCAATTATATTTTTAATAAATTTTAGATTTCGACAAATGTCCAATGATCGTAAAACTGATATCGTAAAAATCCACAGATTGAGACTAATAGCCATCAGTCCTAATAAAGAGTGTAGAAAAAAAAGTGTGTATATTTGCGGAATCCCATTAAGAGATGAAAGAATATAAATATTAGGTACATAAAAAGGTTTTTTCCTCTCCCATGTTTATATCTATGTTAAGATTGCAATATGTTAATCGAATTGTTTTGCTTTCAAGTTTAATGCATATAATAGGATGTATATTTTCTTAACAATATCTGCTCGTATTTTGCTAATACGCAGTGACATTTTTCTTATTTGAATATCTTATGCACTTTCTTTCCTCATTCTAAACAAGTAAAGCAAATTTTTACATAAATGTTCTTTTAACGTTTTCAATTCAATATAAAGGATAACAGTAAAAAATAGTTCTTATTAAAAAAAAAAATGACGGAAATTGTACACTATATATATAAGGTTTGAATAGAAATATATTTTAAAGTTTATACGCATTTGTAAAATATGCCTAAAACTTGAATAATAAATATTTATATAAAATGTAAATTTACGTTATATATCAATGCCAATATTTTTTCTTTGGTATGTTGATTTTTATTGAGAATGAAAATTTGAAAATATTATGTTTTTACGCACTTAAAGGTTTATGAAAAATTTTTCACAAATCTTTTCGAATAGCTATTTTTTTTAATTATTTCACTTTATTTTTTTTAAGAATATTTTGTATTATATTTTATGCAGAACAGACATTTTTTATTATGAACATACACTGTTCCCAGTATGTTTTTTTTATCAGTCGATATGACATTTAGTATTTTTTAGTTTCCCATCATACTATACGTATGAGGAACTTAGGTAATCAGGAAAATGTTTGTACTCGGTTTTTTTACTTTTTTTTTTAAACCTTTCGAGATTTTATAAATCCAAGAATCACAAATTCGACGTAGTGTCCTTCTGTATCGTGTCATTTAGTTTGTAAGTGTGTTAGTTTGTTATTGGGTTTGTTTTTTTGTCCGTGTTCACGATGTCTACAGAACAATTGGTTGTGAAGGTGTCGAGCAAGTTTTAAAATATCAATTATGACACTGACAATAACCTAACTGATTTGATATATTCTAATTTAGAAATTTTGTATATTATTTGAAATTTACGAGTCAGTTAACATGGGTAATTAGGGCAAATAGTTGGAGTAAAAGAGTAAATAGTGAATAAAACAAAAAAAATTACTGTAAAGATAACAAACTAGCTTTGAAATAACAGTTGTGAAGCTTGCATGAACATCATTAACTATAAAAATTTAACTTTGAAAACTTCGTAAGTTTTTTTAGATTTTTTAATTTCTTAAACATGTCAATGTAGGCCAAAATTTCGTATAAACGTCCATTAAATGTATTTCCAATTATATATATTCCAGTCAAATTAAATATATTCCAAAAAATGATTAGACATAGCCGATTTGTTGGTTTCTTGTTTCTGGACGTCAATTATATGGTCTTTTAAATGTATTTTAACCCTTTGCGGCGCAAGACAATTCGTATCATTTAAATTATACTGCCACCGGAATTCATGAACTAAGTGAATCTAAAAGAAATTTTAAATTTTAAGGTTGAAAAAACCGGCCTTTTCTGTTATGTTATAAACGTAAATTTTTGCTAAAAAATTTCCGGGATGAATTTTTGCAGCTGGATCTTAAATTTGGCGTCCTCGCAGCGAGGACAGCGAGCGTTAAGGGGTTAAGGCTATGATTTGCTTAACCATTATAGAATAAACCACAGTTAAATTTAGGAATGATGAGATATTTTAACGATTATAGAAAACGTAAAACAAAATTGTCGATAATTTAAAAATAGTGTTATTATACGATGTTATTTCAATTCCTAATAAGTCACAATTAATTTTCACGATTTTTTATATAAATAAGCAAAGTACATTTGATATTATTTTATAAACTAATAAAAGATTTGCAAAAATCTTTTAAGAAATTATGTAACTATGTTTTTAGAAAAACATCAAAACTCCATCTTACGAAATATTATGTATTTTTTAATAAAGTATTCTCATGTTAATATTCAGCTTAAAATTATTCATTTATAATTAAGAGAAATGTGAAATTTCTGCCGTAACTATTATTAATGAAGACGAGCTTTTATTTGTTGGTGCATTATGCAAGTGTGTGTTTTTCTTTAATTGCATTATGAAAAGCTCTTAATTTCCTTTTCAGACCTTTTTACTCTTTTTGTTAATTACCAATATTTGTCATGCAGCGGTGTGTGTAATTAGTGTTTGCTCAACGAAAAACAAGAAATAGTGATTTAAATATACAAAACACTATACAGAAAATAAAGAAATGATAT
This sequence comes from Salticus scenicus, assembly GCA_963930645.1. Lineage (NCBI taxonomy): Eukaryota > Metazoa > Arthropoda > Arachnida > Araneae > Salticidae > Salticus > Salticus scenicus. Next base: position 62,610,531 of record OZ005648.1, read on the forward strand.
CAGTTATATTCATAGTGATAACATTACGTAACAGTAATAGAAACTTATATTAATCATCGTTGTATTAGTGTTTATTAATCTGATTGTTTTAGTAAGAGGAAAAATAAAAATGAAATGAAATAAAATGTTAAAATTAATTTAGAATGACATTGGCTTTTAAAGGATTTTGATAATATATAAAATTTTATTTTTTTAAATATGTGTATTTTAAAAAGATTATTTCATTCTTTAAATTTTTAAAGCTGAAATAAAAAAAAAAAATATTTTCTTTATTACAAAACAGTATTAAGCAATTTCCCGGTCTGAAAAGAAAATTTTGGTTTGCAGATTTTTTTAATTCTTTAAATACACTTGGTTTTATTTTATTTATTTATTTTATTTATTTTATTTATTTATTTATTTATTTTCTTTCTTTATTTATTTTTTAAACTTTAAATTAGAGTTTATGTTCAGCTTCCAAGATTACAAATTTCGCATTTTTATTTTTATTTTTATTATTATTTTTTTTTTTTTTAATGAAATTCATTTTTTATTTCAAAAAGGCCACGACCTCACTATTCGTTTGTAGCCAAAAGTTTCCGATTGCGGAGCTGCTCCACAGAAGGTACCGGATTAAATTATACTTCCCTTCCTTCTAGTTATTCTGCGTTTTCCGTAGTTTACCCTAAAACTAGAGTATATAATTTCCAACAAGTTTGAAAAGTGTCTGTCTGTCTGTCTGCGCTATAAATACCGTAAATACTCATAGGTTTCTTGACACTGATATATATCATTCAAGTTCACTATCAGATGTTCCCTGTTGAAAAGGGAGTGAATACCTCTGTTGGTTTGTATGCTTTCCAGCCCTTCTTCCTGTCCGTCATGTGATAACGTAGGAAAAGGACATTGAAAATTATATAACGAGTACGTACAGTAGGAAATTGTTAATAATCTATGCGTATCGCATGTTTTTTCGTTCTTGTTTGTTTTACATACGGAAAATTAGTATCAAGGCTCGATTGACAGACGCTAAGGGATAAAATTGATTGTAATTCCTCGGCTGTGTACTAACATCATGACCTATAATTCGGTGGACTGCTAGAACGGGAGCATTTTATTTAATACAAGAATTTTTATGATGTGCACTATTGAAAAAATCCCTTGTGTTCGAATATTTTCTGTTTTATCCTGTAACGCAAAAATTTCTGTGAATGTGTTTTTCCCATAGCACATGGATATTTTCTAGAATTTTAGCTACCAGGAAATTTATGTAACGAAAGAGGATATATATATATATACATACATAGTTTTTTTAAAACAGTAAATATACAGGAAAATATTTTTTTTCTCAGTAGCGTGATACTTGCGACTAAGCATTGAGTGGGGGGTCACCAAAATTATAGCAATCTGTGAAGGAGCACCCAATGGGCACCCATCGATACACATAACAGCGATAAAACAATCCATGCCTGATCCGGGATTCGAACCACGGACCTATAGTTTGAGTGTTAGTGAAGCTAACTACCACACCGTATGTGTGGTGCAAAAAAAGATGTAACACGTGCATTTTACGTTTTATTATGTGTCAAGTTTCTAGTTGAAAATTTTTATAGTTTTCATATTGTCATTTTACATTAGATTGATTAATTATTGACATTTATTTATTACTTAAATTTAAAATTATATATAATATACTTTTCTTTCAAATTTAAAACGAAATTGGCGTTTAATTGTAAATACAAAGTTCATTCACTTTTTGTTGTAAAAAATAAAAAATAATAATAATTATATATTTATGTGGCTTAGTATACGTACTTCTCTTTCACGGATGCTTGCATATCTGTACAATAAAACAAAGAAATAAAGCGTATTTGTTAAACAAAGTTTTTTTTTTTTTTTTTTTTTTTTTTTAAGTACAATTATACTAATTAGTAAAATATTTTTTTTTTTTTTTTTTTTTTTTTTTTCTGTATAATTTAACTTGATAATAAATTAATTCGTATCATACAAAAATTTTTATAAGGTTACAAATAAAAACGAAAATAGTGACATGAAATCAAATTTAGTTTGATTGTATTAATCAATTCTAACTTATTTTTAATATACATTTTGCTTATGGGAATAAACTACTAAACTTGCAACGATTCATCATGATGTATTCTACCCAGACAGAATTTTTACAACACTATTTATTTCACCGTTTTACTAATTATTTTTATTGCAGCAAGTTTCTATACAAAAACACAGCTTGAAAAGAAAGAAAACATAACTTCAGTTTATGTAATTATTAAACTTTTAGTGGGAAAATTGCAATGCCGTTCAAACATTTTTTGTACAACTGCAAACTGTATGAAGATATAAAAGGGGATTATATGACTTTTTTCTTAAACTTTTATTTATTCTTTGAAATTTTTCTTAAATTGCTTGCCATTAATATCAAATATTATCTTCAATTACTCACAAGGGAATTTAGATAATCTATTTTGGTAAATAAAGCTTTGTGTATATACATTATTTTGATTAATTTTTCTAAAGACATTTGGAATGACTTTTATAAAGAATTTTTTCTGAAATTAAATCCTTTCGTGAAATTGAAAATTAAAGTTTTATGGTAGTAGAATACACCCAAAGGCAATGTTTAACTTTTAATTTAAATTTTAATTCAACTACTTAGAATGTTCGATTATTTCTCGTAATCCTATTATATGGGAAATAAATTCAAAGTTAGTTTTAATTCTTTAATCAATCATGATTAATGCAAAGTATTTATTATTCATAACAAAGAATTGATAATGCAAATGACTTTAAGGAACTTTTATAATGATTAAAATTTTATTACACGTGTCGCAAAAAAGTCTGTTAATTTTCCACATTTCAGAAAGTTTATGTTTTATTTTTAAGAGTTTTATGTTATTTCAAGTAAGTGTTTGTTTCATTTTAATGATTTTTTTTAAATGTTTTATTTTAATAAGAATTTTAAATTACTTGTTAAAATATTATTGATAATTAACTACCAAATTTAAAAATGATTTACATAAAAATTTAACAAATATTAAAATGAAAATTATTCAAAAGCAAAATACAAACCTGAATATTTATTTTAATAATAGAAAAACAATACAATAAAATTTTTACTTATTTTCAGAAAAACGAATTGGACATTATATATAAAAATATGTATAAAAAAATCTAAACAGGAATCCGAAAACAAATATCAGAACAATTGAACACGAATTTGGTCTCCCACTCACGAACATATTGCATAAAGACCCGTTACACCCCTACCACATCAGAAGAGTACAGGCATAGGGTGATTATTCCCAACCTATTGCATTTGCATGGAAAAGATGTGCAGCCAAAATTTTTATCGTGGTTTCAATTTACCGATTAAGTTACTTTTACACGCGTCAGTGTTCTCAACTCGCACAATTTGCATGAGTGCACGCAACAGAACCCCTGGAACACACATTACCATGCACACCAACAACGCTTCACCATAAATGTGGGATTTGGTATTCTAGTCGATTTTTTAACTGATCTTTACATACTACCCCAATGCCTTAACGATCCAATTTATTGCATGTTTTTAGAAGAGGTTTTATCAAATTTCACGGATGGTCAGCCTTACACCGACATATCAGGTTTAAACACGTTGGAGTGTCCGCGCATTTCAGTATAAATAACATAGAATGTGCTTAGCTATCCGATAGGGCCTAACCTCATCGCTGGATTGATAAACATGAACTACTCGCATGGTTTCCATAATTCCTTGACCTCACCCCCAATGAATTTTTTCGTGTGGGGATACATAAAGTGGCTGGTATAGGAGACACCCATAATATCTGACATCGACCTCGGTCCAAGTATCGTGGAAATGGCGGCAAGTGTCCGTCACATACTTGCGCAGTTTGAACGAATCCACGAATCCATACATCAGTGTTGTGAAGCACTGTCGTAAATGGAAAGAATTTTAAACATTTTCTGTAAACATGATTATTTCCTTCATTCCTGTAAATAAAAGGGGTTTAGATATTTTTTCTCTTATGATGAGACAACTGCATAATGTGCAGGCGATTCAAAAAGTAAATTTCTAAATGTACTTTTTAAAACAATAAATATTATTATAAAGAAATACTTAAAAAATAAATGTGTTATTGAAAAATTAAAAATAAAAATTCATCAAAAATAGATTTTTTAAATTTTATTTATTTTTCATGAATATAAAGGAAAAAAATATTTTAGCATGTGTATGAGAAAAAAATTAAAAGTTGTACATCTCTTTGAATCCAATTTTACGCATTTTAGAAATATATATATATAATTTAATTTGTTTGAAGTACTCACTTTTAAATTTCAATGTATTATTACAAAAGAAAAAAATACATACTTCAATTATTCCATTATTTATTATATTTTTCACATTACTTTAAATTAAATAATTTCGATTCGATCTTTAAATATAGAGCAAATTTATTTCTCCGGTGTATATATATATATGTGTGTATTTATTTTATTATTGATTCTAAATACAAACTATAAAAATTCACTATATAATCTAAAAAATGCTAAATATAATAGAATTAATTGGAGATAAATACACCTCCATCTCTGCCTATTTACACAGAAAATAATATAAGCGAAATATCTTGTAAAATTGTGCTTTATAGAAAAATAAAAACGTTACGTTTTCAGACATATAATTTCTATTTTACTCTTAAAATTTAATTACGGATAATAATTAACTGACGGTCTTTTTTAATCACTTTATTTTGTTTTAATTATAATTAGTCATATACATAAATGTAGTAATTCTTAAAAGAAAATTTGCTTTCACGTATTAAAATATCAATAAATTTTTATTTTATTGAAAGGAAATAAAAATCTATTTACGTAAAGTGATTTTATTATTTTAAAAAATCAATACATGCATAAAATACACACCAAAACAAAACGTAAATATTGTAGGATATCTTTTGAAAGTTCTTAAAATACAAACATACATTTTGAATATAAGATGCATACCTGCAACTTGCGAGATAAATATTTCAGTGTAAATGGGATTTATATATATGTTGTCACTTAGGATATTTTTGTGTTTGATATAGTTCTTAAGCTACTCTGAAAAGTTTGGAATTCTTCTATTCTATTGATATTTAGAAATGTTATAAAAAACATTTTCAAAAGAAAATATTTACTTCTAGTTTTGTTTTTAAATATCATATCGAAAATTTTTATTTATTTCTTTTTTGATACATCATGAATTTTTTATGTATATAAATCCGTCATACAGTAAGCAATATGTAAGATTGATATATTTTGTTATGCTCCTAGTATATTTTTTCAATCTCTTTTTTACTTTTAATGTTTTATAAAACCATTTTTTTTTTAATAAAATTCGTATTTTTTATATTATTTTCAGAACAAATTATTAAACAAATAATTATTTAATAAATTTATTAAACAAATAATTAATGTTAAAAATAAAATTTTCATTTTACTTAAATTAAATAAAAGAGTATAATTTAATTCAATAAGTATATAAATTCAATTTTATTGTATCTTTTTAATAGATTATTTGTTTTATTTTAAAACTAAACATTATGTTATATAAAATTTTTATTGTGTATTATGAAACAATGTGTGTGATAACTTACCCACAGCTTCATATCTTAATTCTGAATATTTTTTTAAAATAATTAAAAAAAAACACAAATTTATACAACTCGATGTTTGTTTTTCGAATAATATATATATATATATATATATATATATATATATATATAATTTATTTAAAAGAGATGCTCTTTCTAAATAATTTTATTACATTAAAATATAAATACAGATTAGAAGACATGATCAAATTTTCAAAACAAATTTAAAACGTCGGTGATTTTCATACGAAATAGTAATCATTTATAGCAATAACATTTATATAAAATATTTTTTTTATAAAAAGAATTTAAAAAAAAATTACATATTATTAAACAAATATTTTATTTATGAAATGAATTATATTTTCTTTTATTTCCCGATATGGCTTACGCCTTTTATTTTTCTTTGTTTCATTATGAATTAGTGTTAATCTCTTTACAAATCTTTTATTCCGTTTGCTAATTGCCCGTATTTGTTATGCGATAGTGTGTGTAATTACTATTTGCTTAAAGCAAATAAAAGAAATGCACTGAACATCATTTATTCAGAGAGAAAAGAAAGACAACTTATCATTCATTCCGAGGGAGATAAAAAAAGAAAAAGAAAAAACATTCACAAAAAGGAACAAAAAAAAAAAAAACGTAGACAGATTAACCATGCTTTGTCATTGTTTTCTTAAACTATAATTGATTAAAAGGGAACAGAAAAAAAATGTTTTAAGCGAAAAAAAATGAGAGGGGAGTAACGGTTATTTATTAAATTTTCGTTTTAATGTAATTTCGTTTTAATGTTTTAATGTTAAATTTTAATGTATTTTTTTTTAAATTACTTTAATATTTTATTTAATATAAAAAAAAAAATACAAAGTACCTATTTTGCCCATTTTATAATTATTATATTCTTAAACGTCCGTAATTGTAACAATGATATAGCTTAAATCGACTTTGGTAAGATCCCGTTTTGGTAAGTTGCTATTATAGTTACATCTTTCAAAGATTTTAGTCTTAAACTACATGACTTAAATTTTTTTTTCCTTTTATAATTTAATAATATTCCACTTAATTTGGTTCCACTTGTCCCGTGGTTTGGGAAAAGATTAATCACGACCTACTATCCTGATATGCAGTACCTTTAGAGATGGTAAGTGAAATTTCCGGATAGCGAAACCCTTCATGAGTTTAGGAGTATAATGTATTTTTGAAATATCTGAACTCGTTACAGACTTTCCGTACGCCTCCAACTAGTCCTTCACAATTTAAACCTTTTAACACAGAGATCGAAACCTAAAAAAAGATCTGAAAATCATATTTAATTAAACACTTAAAAAACAAACATAAAAATCGAGGTACTTGGGACAAGTGTAAACATCGTGGATGCACTTGTTTCACATACAAACTCTCGTGGTGACTGTAACAACGGATGACAAACCAATAAATTTAAGAATTAGAACAAATCCAAATTCATATTCAAATTTTAGCTTCAAAATTTAGTTGCCTTATCAAAAACTGTGGAGTTTATTTCATAAGTTCGTAAATGCAAATTTCGATTTTTTTGAAGGGCAGTCTCGTGAAGAGGAAAATGTAAATAAATTTCCAAACTTCCAAATATATCATGAAGGGATTGTGTGTTTAATTAAGAGAATTAATAAGTTTAGTTCAATCTAATAAAAGAGATGATTTTATACATTGTAAAATCATATTATTATCGGAGAAAATAAACGTACGTGATGGACAGAAATTAAGTCAGTTTCTCTTATTTAGGATCCCTAGAATAAAGAAAAAAAAACACGCAGGTGATTTTATTTTATTTAATGAAAATAAGTATAAAATGTTTCAAGTAAAAAGTCCCGAAAATTGCGTAATATCTTCCATTTTATTTTTTCTTACACTCCTTTTTTTTTTTACATTTATTCATTTTTTTTTTTTTTTTTTTTAATATATATTAAAACGGATAACTAAAAAAATATATATATGCACCATATATATATATATACATTTTTTTTCGAAGTATAATAAATAAACCATATAATCAGGAAATAAAAATTTGCAAAGCTTGTTTTGATAGATAACAATCAAGACATTTTGCAATTAGCGTTTTATAAAAACTGGATAAAGACAATGTTGATTTTTCTCAAGTAATTTAATCAAGTTTCCCTCAATGTTATTTTCGCTTAGTAATTTAAAATTCATTTATTATTATTATTATTATTCATTTCACAATTGTTTATGTAATATAATACATACCCTTACAGCACACTATATTTCAAGTGCATTGCAGATACATCACACCATCCCGTTTATTTACCACCACATCTCGCAGTAAATAATAAATAACTGAGATAGCGTTTTGACAGATTCTTACAACTTTCTCTTCAAATAAATTGGGCTCTGAAAAATATATTTCTGAGATTGTTCGATATATTCGATATATTCGATGTTCTGATATATTCGATATTGTTGCGAAGTCTTATGTGTGCACCAATGCGACATGTATGCGATGTCGCATTTTATGTTGCAAATAGAGGTCATTTCCACGTTTGTATAACCCCAGTCAAACTAGGAGGGAGAGAGGGGAGATCGAATTAGGCCATGGCACAACATCCTTGAGATGTAGATGGAGAAATGTCACATACATAATATACAGTCGGTAACAAAAGTATCCGACTACTAGCAAAAATTCCTATATAAAAAAAGTAGAGATAATACTGTTTTGTTAAATAAATCCTTATCCATAATCATGTTCTTAGACTGACTAAGAACAAGATTCGACGAGGATTAATTTAGCAAAACAGTATTAACTCTACCTTTTTTATATAGGAATTTTTGCTAGTGGTCGGATACTTTTGTTACCGACTGTATATATATATATATATATATTATTTATATATTTATTTATACACATATATATATATATATATATATATATATATATATATATATATATATATTATTTACATATTAATTAAAGTATATTTGCATTAAAAAAAAGGCGCCAAAGTGGGGGAAACATGGCAAGCTAGCATATCTTTCATTAAGTTACTTTTATAACGCATATTAGCTATATATTTTTTTATTATTTAATTGAGTTTTTTTTTCACAAGCATAATTGCTACAGTTATATCTATTTTACTATTAAGTTAATTTTGTTTTAGGATTTCGTCGTTAAATGTTCTTTGGGAGTATTCTGGTTTCGCCATGTTTCCGATATCTGTTAGGCCTTTTTAATGTTTTTAATAATTGTCTGTTCTGCTGCTACCACCCACTGAAGAGGAAGCGGAAGGGTTTTTTTTCACATGAAGTGCTTATTTTTACAAACGTTTTTTCGGTACTTTAATTCGTTATTTTTGTTTTTATTAACATTTTGTTAACCACGCCAACTCATCTTAAACTCTTACACCTATTTATTACTTTCTATTTTAAATTATATATATATGTGTGCGTGTGTGTATATGATTTTTAAAATTAAAAATTGACTGTATGATTTACCTCTTTTAAAGCTACAAAATATTATTCTAAGATTAATTCAGACCGTAGTATTTTTTTTTTTTTTTTTATCTGACTCTGTCACTATATTTGCATAGAAATCTTCTAAAATATGCATATAGGATCAAATAAGTGAAAAATTGTATTAAAATCACAGTGATAAACGACACAGTAAAAAAGGCGGTACCTTAGCATCACTATTATTGTCAGCAGCAAAGTTATTCGAGCGCTAGCAATAATTCCAATATAAAAGAAGTACACTTAATACTGCTCTGTTAAATAAATCCTTGTCGAGTCATGTTCTTAGTCAGTCTAAGAACATAATTCGACAATGATTTATTTAACAAAACACTATTAAATGTATATTTTTTTACATAGGAATTATTGCTAGTGCTCGAATATATTTGCTGATGACAGCGCATTCATCTATTCATAAACTTTTTGCAAGAAAATATTAAAATATTTTCTTCTGTTGTTTATTACGTTAAAGCTTATTCGTTTCGCATTTAAACCACACTTTTAAACTTTTAAGGTTTTTTTTTTTTTTTTCAATATTTTTCCCCTTCTTTAAATCAAATTTTAAACTTTTGTTCCTTCTTTGTTTGTCAGATAGCAGCACTACCCCCATTACTTAGCCGAAGTTGTTTCAGAAAAAGCCATATGAAGAAATAAATCATTTTAAATTTTGTAGTATAGGTGCATCTTGCTGCTCTGATAACGCTGCCTAGTTTTTTTTTACCTGTCAAAGGCCCGTATTTGTATTTTGAACTGAAGTGACTGTTGCAAGTTCTTGTAAATTAGGGTGTTTAATTAAAAAGTTATTTAATTATTACGTCATTGTTATATATATACATACATATATATATATATATATATATATATATATATATATATATATATATATATATATATATATATATATATATATAGATAGATAGATAGATAGATAGATAGATAGATATAGATATAGATAGATAATCAGAACTTACAGTAAAAATATAATATTATCAGTATGTACAGTTGGAATTTAAAGACGATTTAATATCAGTATTCAAACAATTTATATGATCAAAAACCAAAGACCACCCAAATGAAATCAAGAAAGAAATAAAGTGAAATCTAATTAAATTAAAGCAAATTGAAATAAGATAACAGCAATATTTGTATTCTAACGTTATCAAGGGCCTCGTAGAATGAAAACTTGCTAAATAAATGAATGTTTTTCTGTCACAAAGATAGCAAAAACTAAGTATTTCTTTGTACACAGGCCCGAAACATTCATTGGAAATAAAAAGAGGAAAGACGTACATCAAAATAAACTCACCATAACATGTGAGAAAGTAATAAAATTGTGAAAAAATTGAGAAAAAATTATGAGTGAAAAAACACCAATAAAATTTGTGATTATGCATCAATAATTTCAAATGAAATATTCAAGAAATAAGCAACATAAAAATATAAGACATGTGTGTCATATGTAAAATTTAATAACCAGATAGCCGTTAAAAGTACAGTTAATGTCAGTTCAATAATGGCAAAAAACCGTGGAGTAAATATATATGTATTCAGTGAACCGAAAATAGGTGAAGAGCTCAAAATTAATATTTAAGTATTTTTAATCATAATTATTATTAAGCGTGGTCTTAACTAAAATTAACAAAAAATACTTATTTAGATGTAAATTTATATTCTATATATGAATACAGCGTAAAATACAGTGTGCCTCTTCACCAATTTTCGGTGCACGAGCCGCCACTGATATATATATACAGGGGGATGAGTTTAAAAGAGTACCCGATGGCTTTTCTTATAACCCTTAAATCCGACAGATGTGGCAACTATTCTAACTTTGAAGTATGATTATTTGAACCTCGTTTAAGCTTGTGAGACAATTTCTGGCACTGTTGGACTGTTACAACTTTGTTTGTGAGGTAAAACAGAAATGAAGACGCACATTTTTTTTAATCCTGTAATAATTTTATTTTTGAAAAACAGAATTTAATTCAATTTTTTTTACATTATCATTCCTCACCTCAAATGAAAAGACATTTGCCACCATTTTGAATGCAAATATGAACACGTCGAACCAGGTTTTTGACACATTTCCCAGCATTGTTGGTGTTATTCACAAGATTTCTTTAGTTATGATCAGCTTTAATTCATTGACGTTTGCAGGACTTCTCTGGAAAAGCCTATGAAATGATAATGTAAAATGATAATTATAATGTAAATTAAAGGTAGGAATGATAATGTAAAAAAAAAATAATTAAATTTTGTTTTTCACAATAAAATTTTTACAGGATTAAAAACATTGTGCGTCCCCATTTCTGTTTTACCTCACAAATAAAGTTGTAACAGTCCAACAGTGTTGGAAATTGTCTCCTACACTTAAACAAGGTTCAAACAATTATAGCTCAATGTTGCCATATCCGTCAATAATTGCCATATTCATCATATTTAAGAGTAATAAGAAAAACCTCAGTTATTCTTTTAAACTGATCACCCTGTATATATATATATATATATAATCATGTTAAGTTACAGACGTTTCAAAATAAAAATTTCTCGATTTTTTTCTTCTTTTTTCATATTTATGACCAGCTATGTGCTTAAATGCATATTTTTAAAAAAATTTAGAAAATTAAAAAAAAAAGTAATATATAGCGAACGTTAAAGTGTTTAATGCATCTCTTAAACTACAATTTTAAATGTTTATGACATAATATATTCTTCATTTAAATAAAAAAAAAAAGTTCTGTGTAAATAATTGTTATGAAGCAAAGTTGTATACTATCTAATAATTTTTCTCAATGCAAAAACTTATTTTTTTTTTTTTTATGAAGAGCCAACTAATTATCAAATCGTACGCGTTTTAACTTTAAATCTTATGTCATTTCCATTATCTACCTCGAAGACGTCTTTAGACAAAAATCTAAATTAACTAAGATAACTAATCATCCTTTGTTCTCATATAATGAAGTCTGTTTTTTAAAGATAACTTTAACAAGCCGAATTGCAGTTTTTAAAATGTGAAAAACTTTGAGTCACATAGAATGGGACTTTTGGGATGTCTTTGGGGAATTTTTTTGATATGGTAATGAGGTGTGACACTATTTACGCTGTAATTTTTGTGATTCCAATTTTAAGATGGTTTCATATTTTTAATAAAAAAACATAATATCTAGTATTTCTTAAATTGCTGCTACACAAAAAACGAAAAATGTTTTGATGAAACAACTAACATTTTATTAAAACAACCAAATCGTTTTTATTGAGGATAGTCCCAATAAACATTTATTTAAAAAACCTAAATTACTTTGTTTTAATTAGAGAAAATTATTTCACTGATTTAAGGAAGTAGGTTTATTTAGTCAGTGCATCATTCATTCATTGGTCATTTATAGTCAGATCTATGACGTAGGCCAATGGACTGTACAATGGCGATTACACTTCCTTCAGCCATACCCTTTTGGTGACTGGAAACAAATTCCTTCAGCTAACTGTACAAAATCATTGTTAAAATGATAAAATATGCATCTAAATTTCAGTCAACAAAATACGTTTTTCAAAAAAATATTTTTAGTGTTGAAATTTCGACAATAATAACAAAAATGAAAAAAAAAAAAAAAAAAAAAAAACGAAAGAAAGAAATAAAAAGTAAAAAGAAAAGAAAAAAATCGGTCTGAGGTAGAATTTAATTTAGTACGACAGCATTATCTTAAATATTACGGAATTTTTATTTGTATTTTCTTCCATATGTAGGCATGATATGATTACTGTACACACTCGTATAAACAACCATTTGCTTAGCTATATTGGAAAAGACTGCGTCTACTGTCGCACGGCGTCTTGTCTTACACTGTTTTGGATTAAATCGTAAATAAAGGTCCGTAATTTTGAATCCTTCGTTGAATAGTTTCTCACTTTCTGAATAATATCTTCATTAATATCCTTCATCAACAAATAAACCAAATGAATTAAATTCATATTTATTTATTAATTTATTTTTATTTAACTGTAAGAACGAGTGAAAAATATTTTACTCCATAATTTTGAATCCTATTTTCTACAGAAAGTTTCCACTAACAAAAATGGTGCTAGAAGTGATATTCATGACGCATGTATGAAAACTGGCTAATCTGAACAATTTATTGTGTTAATGGAACGAAATTCCTTAACGCGAGTTGCGGTACTAATCAACTAGCAGAAATCGTCCCGTAAGGAAAAAGCATTTCGCCCTCTCCAGGCGAATTTCTCTACCCAGAAAGAAGAACCCCAGCAATTTCTACTTTTTCTCCCTAGTTACGGTCTAAAGAGGATCGCAGAAGCCCGGAGTAATGGTCTAGCATGCTGATATTCACTATTTTATTTTATTTTAGAACTCCTTTCTCGTCAACAAATCCTCGTTGAACGTATTTTTTCAAACAGACAACGGCTGTATAACCTTAATATTAAACACGTGGAAATTTTATTAAAACTTACTTGTTATTTGTTTATGTTTTAAATCATAAGTGAGTTACATTGTCTTATTATTGCAATTTTGCAATGAAAAATTCCATAAATAAAAACTGCAACAAGTGTATGTAATAAAAATTTAGAAAAGTAAGTTGATTAAAGTGTACATTTTGATACAAGGATTTATTGTTTACATATGTAATACAAATATTTTCGCTAAAATATTAAATGCAACTTTTTAATTTGATTCTTTACTTTACGCTATTTTCATTGAGAAAAAAAAAATAATAAAATAGTGAAAGAGAGAGAGAGAGAGAGAGAGAGAGAGAGAGAAAATAAACAATCTAGATCTCTATATCAAATCAAACTCGGAATTGGAGAAAAGGCATAAGGAACATCGTTTCTGACGGGGGTTCCCCTACCGCACATTTTTTTCTTTAATTCATCGTTTTTTAATTTCGAACTTTTAAAAACATCCACAATGTACACATTCGAAGTAGTTTACGTATCAGATTGAGATTTCCAATTGCATCATAGAAATCATACAAAAATAGGATTTTCAAGAGTTTTTTTTTTTTTTTTTTTTTCTAATTTTTGAAAGTTTATCTCGGAAACAGAAGATTTTTGTTTAACTTAATTATTTTATGCCGATGCTATTGGTTATTCATTATTTAGTTAGATTAAAGCTGGTTGGATGGAATGTTTTCCTTGAGAACCTATATAAAAGTTCTTAACCCGTATTTATCCGAGTTCTGAATAAAAAAACGAAAAATTCCAAACAATTAATCCGATGAATACGATATGAGATCGAACCCGCAATTCCCATCTCCTGATTTTATTGAATAAGTACAAAATGAATGGAAAATCGAACCTTTAAAAGTTTACTTATATTTGACAAAAGCGTTATGCAGATAAAATTGAATAGCTTTTACCGAAAAGAAGAAAAAAAATCTGACAAAAGGATCTATATGATGATAAAGTTTTATGTATTTTATAGAAATTGTTATCTAACAACTTGTTTTTATTGATTCTCATATACTCAAGCATTTTTTTACAAATTTATTATTTATATGTATATATTTTATCTTATAGTAGTACATATTAGTTTGTTTAACAGTTTCTCAATATTTTTATAATTATATTTACTATTATATTTTTATGCTTTAATGTTCCAGTTTCTTTTGTTCACCAATTGCAGTAAACGACGATTAATAGAACAAGTAGAAATCTTTCTGAAGTACATAAAATAATATTTTTATACATAAGCATTTCGAAAATTACATTTTTGTGTATCAAAACTTTTTTTTTAAGTTTTAATAGACAAAAAAGTGATTTATGAAAATTTAACGTAATATAAAACCTACTATCCAAAGAAAAGATTTCACATAAATTAGAGTAATTTTGCGTAGAAATTTTGCATTCTCTCAAATTCTCTTTATCATCTGCCATGTTCACATGGTTTAAATAGAAGTACGGAATAGGCGGATAAAAGAGTTTAAGTGTTTATATATAATGTCTTGTGTTTTAAGACATATTTAATAACAAAACTTCTGAGCTGCATGAAACAGGTTAGACGCTTCTTTATGTAAGATTAATTTATTTTAAAACTTTTTTTATTCATCTTTTATTCTCTAGAAGAAAATTATAACGAGATAAGAAATAAATTTAATGTTCATTCAAATAAGAAGAAGTTTTTGTAAGGAAGTTTTTTCAAAATATTAATTTTCGTATTAATATTAATCATACATGAAATTTTCCCAGAACTGTATTTCAAAGCATTTATTTTATTTTCTTTACAAAATGTAAAAATATATTTTCGCACATTATTATTATTATTATTATTATTTGTTTCTTTGTTTAAGTTCTTTTAGGCAAAACATATATATAAATTTAATAATTTGTGCTACGTTCATATTTTGCTCATTTAGATTAAAAATGAAGCCACGTTAAAATTCTGTGTCTCATATATTTTGAAATTGGGGATATTTTCGAATTTGTAAAATTATTAGGAGGGGCGGAAAGGGAGTGGGGCGGTAAGGGAGGGCTATGGGCAAAAACAAATAGAAATACAGTTAGGCCTTTCAAAATTGGTACAGATAGGTTTTAAAGGCCTGCAAGTCGAATGGGGATATTTTCGAAAGTGTAAAGTTATTAGGAGGGGCGAGAAGGGGGAGGGAAGAGGGGGGGGGGCAAAAAAAAATAAAAATAGAGTTAGATCGTTCAAAATTGGTATATAGAGGTTTTCGATACTTACAAATCGATTGGGGATATTTTCAAATTTGTAAAATTATTAGGAGGGGCGGTAAGAGGGGGCTATAGGCAAAAACAAATAGAAAAACAGTTAGGCCGTTCAAAATTGGTACAGACAGGATTTAAAGGCCTGCAAGTCGAATGGGAATATTTTTGAAAGTGTAAAGTTATTAGGAGGGGCGAGAAGGGGGAGGGGAGAGGGGGGCAAAAAACTGAAAATAGAGTTAGATCGTTCAAAATTGGTATATAGAGGTTTTCGATACTTACAAATCGATTGGGCATATTTTCGAATTTGTAAAATTATTAGGAGGGGCGGGAAGGGGGGGGGCTATGGGCAAAAACAAATAGAAATACAGTTAGTCCGTTTAAAATTGGCACAGATAGGTTTTAGAGGCCTGCAAGTCGAATGGGAATATTTTTGAAAGTGTAAAGTTATTAGGAGGGGCGAGAAGGGGGAGGGGAGAGGGGGGCAAAAAACTGAAAATAGAGTTAGATCGTTCAAAATTGGTATATAGAGGTTTTCGATACTTACAAATCGATTGGGCATATTTTCGAATTTGTAAAATTATTAGGAGGGGCGGGAAGGGGGGGGCTATGGGCAAAAACAAATAGAAATACAGTTAGTCCGTTTAAAATTGGCACAGATAGGTTTTAGAGGCCTGCAAGTCGAATGGGGATATTTTCGAAAGTGTAAAGTTATTAGAAGGCCCGGGAAGGGGGGAGGGCGGAGGGGTCAAAAAGTAAAATTGAGTTAGATCTTTCAAAATTGGTACATAGAGGTTTTCGATACCTACAAATCGATTGCGGATATTTTTCAATTTTTTAAATTATTGGGAGGGGCAAAAAAATAAAATAGAGATAGATCGTTCAATACTGGTGCATAGAGGTTTTTGATACTTACAAATCCATTGCGGATATTTTCGAATTTGTAAAATTATTAGGTTAGACGGGGGGGGCGAAGGGGGAAAATAATAGAAATAAGATTTAGAGCATTTTGGGAATTTTTTGCGAAGACAGTGAGAACCCGGTGCGACATTTTTCCTAATCAGATTTTGTTTCTCATTTTTTATAACGTGATAAAAATTAATGCAATTCTGAGAATTGAGTAATTATAGTGATTCATTTAAAAATGGGGACCAGCGAAGCGGGCGTCGCCTGCTAGTGTTTTATAAAGGGTAGTTTTTTTTTTTTTTTAACTCTACAAATATTTGTACTTTTTACATCTTTTTTCTGTCATACATCGGGGTTACATGGATTTTCATGGTTGAATAAAAAGCAAATGTATTTTAAGTGTAATCAATGCATTTTTCAATCAAAATCTTGAGTATATAAAGAGTAAAATATAAATTTTGTAAAATTATAATTCTTTATAAAATTTTCATTCAGAATTTTGTAAAAATTCAGCTGGTGGTGTCTAGTTTGTAGAGACCCTTCGGAAAAAAAGTGTCCTCACGGTTTACCAGGATGACTTACGAAAACTTTATTAAAAAAAAAAAAAAAAAAAAAAAAAAAAATCTGGAGTGACTCCACTCGCAGATGCTATCGCACTTTTAAGATTCTGGTCCCGTAGGCCATAATGATAAAGAATATTAACTGGTGTCCCTGTAAAAAAAAACTATAAGTGCTAGATTCATCAAAATCAATAGGGTTCGTGCTACTGTGACTTTCAACATGCGTTCCAACTTACAGCTCATTCGAGCAAAGCGTTTAGACGCTAGCGTGTTCACTCACACACATACACACACACACATACACACATACATACACACATACATACATCATCGTAAAAATAGTGAAAACGGACTCAGGGCACCTCGAAACGTATAGAAACATCAAAATCTCAAATTCGGATCTTTGACATGCATGATTACAATACTTTCCTCACTACAGTGTTCGGAAAGTAATAATAATCTTTTAGTAGATAAATATAACTCGTATCTAAACGATGAATATTAAAAAAAATAAATAAATAAATAAATAAAGTTTTAATTTTTGGCAGAATTATGTGTAAAAACAGTAAAATATTTGGCATATTTTACCCCTGTATGGCCTTTTAAAATAAGTTGCAATCGAAGAAAAAAAAATAAATAAAAACCTTCGTCTCCAAGCACTATTTAATTCTATTTTTAAAAAGTAGCCAAAATTTCAATAATACCAATGCATTAGTTTTTGAGAAACCATGTTCACCGAATTTTAAAATTGTATTTTTTTTTAAAAAAAAAAAGCTATTAAAGTTTAAGTAGGCATAAAATGAACCTATCTGAAAAATTGCCAAAGGCTTTTACTCCGATTGACTTGGAATTTTGGGATTTTTTTTATTTTACTTATGTAATCCTTTAAGTAGGAGTGAAACAAACATTATAAGAATAAATTTAAAGGTCTCTCTCTCCTAGAGTTTTACTCTGATTCACTTGAAGCTTTGGAAAAATATTCTAGACATATTGTACTATTGGACAAAAGACATTTTATAAAGAATATATTTTTAAAACACATGTAACACTTCAATTTATTTATTTAAAACATGTATTAGTATACCAAAACTAAATTCAAAAACTGGCGTACAATCAATAGAAAGAAATTAAAACTTCTTCACACACCATAAATTTTAAGTCAGCACAACCGGTTTCGAAAGGACGTAGTCTTTCTTCAACAGGTGCAAACACGTGCTACTGCATGGGAGGCAAAAGCAAGACTGAAAGCAGGGCAAAATCCAGAGGGGGAGGAGCAACACAAACAACCAATAGGAAGCATCATGCAAGGCAGGACCAATCAGAAAGAAACACACGTACACACACACAAAAGGGGGGGGGAGGGAGGGAAGGAGTAAACAATTATTATTATTTTTTTTTTTAATTAATATTATACTAATAAGTAAATTTAATAAAATTTATTTATTTATTATATATATATATATATATATATATATATATATATATATATTTAATTAGAATTATTTTATTATAACTAATATTATGTTTTAAACATAATGAAGGAAATTATTTAATTGAATTAAACAAATTTCTCCAGGCTGTAGACAGCAAAGTGAAATCAGATTTTTCATTAACAGTTTTATCACGATTAAGGTAAATAGCTAAATTTTCCAAAAAATCTAGTTCGGAAACGCGTTTGGCATGAGTGCCAAACATAAAATTATTAGTTTTATGAGTGCCAAAGTTATCTTTCATGCGAAACGCGCTTCCGAACTGGATTTTTTGGAAAATTTAGCTATTTACCTTAATCGTGATAAAACTGTTAATGAAAAATCTGATTCCACTTTGCTGCCTACAGCCTGGAAAAATTTGCTTAATTCAATTAAATAATTGCCTTCATTATGTTTATAACATAATATTAGTTATAATAAAATAATTCTAATTAAAAAAAATAATAATAAATAAATAAATTTTAATAAATTTACTTATTAGTATAATATTAATTAAATAAATAATGAAAAAATAATAATAGTTGTTTACTCCTTCCCTCCCTCACCCCCCCCCCCTTTTTTTGTGTGTGTACGTGTGTTCCTCTCTGATTGGTCCTGCCCTGCATGATGCTTCCTATTGGTTGTTTGTGTTGCTCCTCCCCCTCTGGATTTTGCCCTGCTTTCAGTCTTGCTTTTGCCTCCCATGCAGTAGCACGTGTTTGCACCTAATGAAGAAAGGCTACGTCCTTCCGAAACCGGTTATGCTGACTTAAAATTTATGGTGTGTGAAGAAGTTTTAATTTCTTTCTATGTATTAGTATACTTTTTCCCCCATGATTTCAAAATGATCATGTCATAAAATTTATCATGGTTTAAAAATTTCATTAATAAGTAAATAAATAAATGAAATGTAAAATAGGGTAGTCTTCTATGTTATTTGCAAAAAAAAAAAAAAAAAAAAAAAAAAAGATTAAATTTTTGCAAAAGCAGAATTGAGTTTAGGACGGAGAACTATTATTGTTTTTTTAATTCAAATTATATCATTGCTTTCAAACTATTTAATTATATTTTCGATAAATTTTAGATTTCGACAAATGTCCAGTGATCGTAAAACTGGTATCGTAAAAATCCGCAGATTGAGACTAATAGTCCTCAGTCCTAATTAAGAGAGTAGAAAAAAAAAGTGTGTATATTTGCGGAATCCCATTAAGAGATGAAAGAATATAACTATTAGATATACAAAAATGTTTTTTTCCTCTCCCATGTTTATATCTATTTGAAGATATAATTGCAATATGTTAATCGAATTGTTTTGCTTTCAAGTTTAATGCATATAATAGGATGTATATTTTCTTAACAATATCTGCTCGTATTTTGCTAATACGCAGTGACATTTTTCTTATTTGAATATCTTATGCACTTTCTTTCCACATTGTAAACAAGTAAAGCAAATTTTTACATAAATGTTCTTTTAACGTTTTCAATTCAATATAAAGGATAACAGTAAAAAATAGTTCTTATTAAAAAAAACAAAATGACGGAAATTATACACTGTATATAAAAGGTTTGAATAGAAATATATTTTAAAGTTTATACGCATTTGTAAAAATATGCCTAAAAGTTGAATAATAAATATTTATATAAAATGTAAATTTACGTTATATATCAATGCCAATATTTTTTCTTTGGTATGTTGTTTTTTATTGAGAATGAAAATTTGAAAAAAATATGTTTTTTTACGCACTTAAAGGCTTGTGAAAATTGTTTCACAAATCTTTTCGAAAAGCTAATTTTTTTAATTATTTCATTTTATTTTATTTAAGAATATTTTGTATTATATTTTATGCAGAATAGACATTTTTTATTATGAACATACACTGTTCCCAGTATGTTTCTAATCCGTCGATATGACATTTAGTATTTTTTATTTTCCCATCATACTATACGTATGAGGAACTTAGGTAATCAGGAAAATGTTTGTACTCGGTCTTTTGACTTTTTTTTTTTTTTAAACCTTTCGAGATTTTATAAATCCAAGAATCACAAATTCGACGTAGTGTCCTTCTGTATCGTGTCATTTAGTTTGTAAGTGTGTTAGTTTGTTATTGTGTTTGTTTTTTTTTTTGTCCGTGTTCACGATGTCTACAGAACAATTGGTTTTGAAGGTGTCGAGCAAGTTTTTAAATATCAATTATGACACTGACAATAACCTAACTGATTTGATATATTCTAATTTAGAAATTTTGTATATTATTTGAAATTTACGAGTCAGTTAACATGGGTAAATAGGGCAAATAGTTGGAGTAAAAGAGTAAATAGTGAATAAAAGAAAAAAATTTACTGTAAAGATAACAAACTAGCTTTGAAATAACAGTTGTGAAGCTTGCATGAACATCCTTAACTATAAAAATTTAACTTTGAAAACTTCGTAAGTTTTTTGAAATTTTTTAATTTCTTAAACATGTCAATTTAGGCCAAAATTTCGTATAAACGTCCATTAAATGTATTTCCAATTATGTATATTCCAGTCAAATTAAATATATTCCAAAAAATGATTAAACATAGCCGATTTGTTGGTTTCTTGTTTCTGGACGTCAATTATATGGTCTTTTAAATGTATTTTAAGGCTATGATTGGCTTAACCATTATAGAATAAACCACGGTTAAATTTAGGTATGATGAGATTTTTTAACGATTATAGAAAACGTAAAACAAAACTGTCGATTATTTAAAAATAGTGTTATTATACGATGTTATTTCAATTCCTAATAAGTCCCAATTAATTTTCACGATCTTTTATATAAATAAGCAAAGTACATTTGATATTATTTTATAAACTAATAAAAGATTTGCAAAAATCTTTTAAGAAATTATGTAACTATGTTTTTAGAAAAACATCAAAACTCCATTTTACGAAATATTATGTATTTTTTAATAAAGTATTCTCATGTTAATATTCAGCTTAAAATTATTCATTTCTAATTAAGAGAAATGGGAAATTTCTGCCGTAACTATTATTAATGAAGACGATCTTTTCTTTGTTGGTGCATTATGCAAGTGTAAGTTTTTCTTTAATTGCATTATGAAAAGCTCTTAATTTCCTTTTCAGACCTTTTTACTCTTTTTGTTAATTACCGATATTTGTCCTGCAGCGGTGTGTGTAATTAGTGTTTGCTCAACGAAAAACAAGAAATAGTGATTTAAATATACAAAACACTATACAGAAAATAAAGAAATGATATCAGTTATTTTCATAGTGATAACATTACGTAACAGTAATAGAAACTTATATTAATCATCGTTGTATTAGTGTTTATTAATCTGATTGTTTTAGTAAGAGGAAAAATAAAAATGAAATGAAATAAAATGTTAAAATTAATTTAGAATGACATTGGCTTTTGAAGGATTTTGATAATATATAAAATTTTATTTTTTTATATATGTGTATTTTAAAAAGATTATTTCATTCTTTAAATTTTTACAGCTGAAATAAAAAAAAAATATTTTCTTTATTACAAAACAGTATTAAGCAATTTCCCGGACTGAAAAGAAAATTTTGGTTTTCCGATTTTTTTAATTCTTTAAATACACTTGGTTTTATTTTACTTATTTATTTTATTTTATTTATTTATTTATTTATTTATTTTCTTTATTTTTTTATTTTTTAAAGTTTAAATTAGAGTTTATGTAAAGTTTGCAAGATTAGATATTTCGCATTTTTTTTTTTTTTTTTTTTTTTTTTTTATGAAATTCATTTATTATATCAAAAAGGTCACGGCCTCACTATTCGTTTGTGGCCAAAAGTTTCCGATTGCGGAGCTGCTCCACAGAAGGTACCGGATTAAATTATACTTCCCTTCCTTCTAGTTATTCTGCGTTTTCCGTAGTTTACCCTAAAACTAGAGTATATAATTTCCAACAAGGTTGAAAAGTGTCTGTCTGTCTATCTGCGCTATAAATCCCGTAAATACTCATGGGTTTCTTGACACTGATATATATCATTCAAGTTCACTATCAGATGTTCCCTGTTGAAAAGGGAGTGAATACCTCTGTTGGTTTGTATGCTTTTCAGCCCTTCTTTCTGTCCGTCATGTGATAACGTAGGAAAAGAACATTGAAAATTATATGACAAGTACGTACAGTAGGAAATTGTTAATAATCTATGCGTATCGCATGTTTTTTCGTTCTTGTTTGTTTTACATACGGAAAATTAGTATCAAGGCTCGATTGACAAGCGCTAAGGGATAAAATTGATTGTAATTCCTCGGCTGTGTACTAACATCATGGCCTATAATTCGGTGGACTGCTAGAACGGGAGCATTTTATTTAATACAAGAATTTTTATGATGTGCACTATGGAAAAAATCTCTTGTGTTCGAATATTTTCTGTTTTATCCTGTAACGCAAAAATTTCTGTGAATGTGTTTTTCCCATAGCACATGGATATTTTCTAGAATTTTAGCTACCAAGAAATTTATGTAATGAAACAGGATATATATATATATATATATATACATTTTATATATATATATATATATATACATTTTATATATATATATATATATATATATATATATATACATTTTATATATATATATATATATATATATACATATTTTTTTAAAAACAGTAAATATACAGGAAAATATTTTTTTTTTTTTTTCTCAGTAGCGTGATACTTGCGACTAAGCATTGAGTGGGGGGTCACCAAAATTATAGCCATCTGTGAAGGAGCACCCAATGGGCACCCATCGATACACATAACAGCGAAGAAACAATCCATGCCTGATCCGGGATTCGAACCACGGACCTATAGTTTGAGTGTTAGTGAAGCTAACTACCACACCGTATGTGTGGTGCAAAAACAGATGTAACACGTTTATTTTACGTTTTATTATGTGTCAAGTTTCTAGTTGAAAATTTTTATAGTTTTCACATTGTCATTTTACATTAGATTGATAAATTATTGACATTTATTTATTACTTAAATTTAAAATTATATATAATATACTTTTCTTTCAAATTTAAAACGAAATTGGCGTTTAAATGTAAATACAAAGTTCATTCACTTTTTGTTGTACAAAATAAAAAATAATAATATATATATTTATGTGGCTTAGTATACGTACTTCTCTTTTACGGATGCTTCCATATCTGTACAAGAAAACAAAGAAATAAAGCGTATTTGTTTACTTATACATCTTTATTTTGTTAGAAATAGAGTATTTTTCAGCATTATACTAAGCAAATGTTGGTCCTAAACAAAACACAAAGTTATCATAAGCAAAAACAATTTTTTTTTTTTTAAGTACAATTATACTAATTAGTAAAATATATATATATATATATATATATATATATATATATATATATATATATATATATATTTTAATTTCTGTATAATTTAACTTGATAATAAATTAATTCGTATCATACGAAAATTTTTATAAGGTTACAAATAAAAACGAAAATAGTGACATGAAATTACTGCAAATTTAGTTTGATTGTATTAATCAATTCTAACTTATTTTTAATATACATTTTGCTTATGGGAATAAACTACTAAACTTGCCACGATTTATCATGTTGTATTCTACCCAGACAGAATTTTTACAACACTATTTATTTCACCGTTTTACTAATTATTTTTATTGCAGCAAGTTTCTATACAAAAACACAGCTTGAAAACAAAGAAAACATAACTTCAGTTTATGTAATTATTAAACTTTTAGTGGGAAAATTGCAATGCCGTTCAAACATTTTTTGTACAACTGCAAACTGTATGAAGATATAAAAGGGGATTATATGACTTTTTTCTCAAACTTTTATTTATTCTTTGAAATTTTTCTTAAATTGCTCGCCATTAATATCAAATATTATCTTCAATTACTCACAAGTGAATTTAGATAATCTATTTTGGTAAATAAAGCTTTTGTGTATATACATAATTTTGATTAATTTTTCTAAAGACATTTGGAATGACTTTTATAAAGATTTTTTTCTGAAATTAAATCATTTTGTGAAATTGAAAATTAAAGTTTTATGGTAGTAGAATACACCCAAAGGCAATGTTTAACTTTTAATTTAAATTTTAATTCAACTACTTAGAATGTTCGATTATTTCTCGTAATCCTATTATATGGGAAATAAATTCAAAGTTAGTTTTAATTCTTTAATCAATCATGATTAAAGCAAAGTATTTATTATTCATAACAAAGAATTGATAATGCAAATGACTTTAAGGAACTTTTATAACGATTAAAATTTTATTACACGTATGGCAAAAAAGACTGTTAATTTTCCACATTTCAGAAAGTTTATGTTTTATTTTTAAGAGTTTTATGTTATTTCAAGTAAGTGTTTGATTCATTTTAATGTTTTTTTTAATGTTTTATTTTAATGAGAATTTTAAATTACTTGTTAAAATATTATTGATAATTAACTACCAAATTTAAAAATGATTTACATAAAAATTTAACAAATATTAAAATGAAAATTATTCAAAAGCAAAATACAAACCTGAATATTTATTTTAATAATAGAAAAACAATACAATAAAATTTTTAGTTATTTTCAGAAAAACGAATTGGACATTATATATAAAATTATGTATAAAAAAATCTAAACAGGAATCCGAAAACAAATATCAGAACAATTGAACACGAATTTGGTCTCCCACTCACGAACATATTGCATAAAGACCCGTTACACCCCTACCACATCAGAAGAGTACAGGCATAGGGTGATTATTCCCAACCTATTGCATTTGCATGGAAAAGATGTGCAGCCAAAATTTTTATCGTGGTTTCAATTTACCGATTAAGTTACTTTTACACGCGTCAGTGTTCTCAACTCGCACAATTTGCATGAGTGCACGCAACAAAACCCCTGGAACACACATTACCATGCACACCAACAACGCTTCACCATAAATGTGGGATTTGGTATTCTAGTCGATTTTTTAACTGATCTTTACATACTACCCCAATGCCTTAACGATCCAATTTACTGCATGTTTTTAGAAGAGGTTTTATCAAATTTCACGGATGGTTTTCCACCAGCCTTACACCGACATATCTTGTTTAAACACGTTGGAGTGTCCGCGCATTTCAGTATAAATAACATAGAATGTGCTTAGCTATCCGATAGGGCCTAACCTCATCGCTGGATTGATAAACATGAACCACTCGCATTGTTTCCACAATTCCTTGACCTCACCCCCAATGAATTTTTTCGTGTGGGGATACATAAAGTGGCTGGTATAGGAGACACCCATAATATCTGACATCGACCTCGGTCCAAGTATCGTGGAAATGGCGGCAAGTGTCCGTCACATACTTGCGCAGTTTGAACGAATCCACGAATCCATACATCAATGTTGTGAAGCACTGTCGTAAATGGAAAGAATTTTAAACATTTTCTGTAAACATGATTATTTCCTTCATTCCTGTAAATAAAAGTGGTTTAGATATTTTTTCTCTTATGATGAGTCAACTGCATACTGTGCAGGCGATTCAAAAAGTAAATTTCTAAATGTACTTTTTAAAACAATAAATATTATTATAAAGAAATACTTAAAAAATAAATGTGTTATTGAAAAATAAAAAATAAAAATTCATCAAAAATAGATTTTTTTAATTTTATTTATTTTTCATGAATATAAAGGAAAAAAATATTTTAGCGTGTGTATGAGAAAAAAATTAAAAGTTGTACATCTCTTTGAATCCAATTTTACGCATTTTAGAAATATATATATATAATTTAATTTGTTTGAAGTACTCGCTTTTAATATTCAATGTATTATTACAAAAGAAAAAAATACATACTTCAATTATTCCATTATTTATTACATTTTTCACATTACTTTAAATTAAATAATTTCGATTCGATCTTTAAATATAGAGCAAATTTATTTCTCCGGTATATATATATATATATGTATTTATTTTATTATTGATTATAAATACAAACTATAAAAAATCACTATATAATCTAAAAAATGGTAAATATAATAGAATTAATTGGAAATAAATGCACCTCCATCTCTGCCTATTTACACAGAAAATAATATAAGCGAAATATCTTGTAAAATTGTGCTTTATAGAAAAATAAAAACGTTACGTTTTCAGACATATAATTTCTATTTTACTCTTAAAATTTAATTACGGATAATAATTAACTGACGGTCTTTTTTAATCACTTTATTTTGTTTTAATTATAATTAGTCATATACATATATGTAGTAATTCTTAAAAGAAAATTTGCTTTGACGTATTAAAATATCAATAGATTTTTATTTTATTGAAAGGAAATAAAAATCTATTTACGTAAAGTGATTTTTATTATTTTAAAAAATCAATACATGCATAAAATACACATCAAAACAAAACGTAAATATTGTAGGATATCTTTTGAAAGTTCTTAAAATACAAACATACATTTTGAATATAAGATGCATACCTGCAACTTGCGAGATAAATATTTCAGTGTAAATGGGATTTATATATATGTTGTCACTTAGGATATTTTTGTGTTTGATATAGTTCTTAAGCTACTCTGAAAAGTTTGGAATTCTTCTATTCTATTGATATTTAGAAATGTTATAAAAAACATTTTCAAAAGAAAATATTTACTTCTAGTTTTGTTTTTAAATATCATATCGAAAATTTTTATTTATTTCTTTTTTGATACATCATGAATTTTTTATGTATATAAATCCGTCATATAGTAAGCAATATGTAAGATTGATATATTTTGTTATGCTCCTAGTATATTTTTTCAATCTCTTTTTTACTTTTAATGTTTTATAAAACCATTTTTTTTTTTTAATAAAATTCGTATTTTTTATATTATTTTCAGAACAAATTATTAAACAAATAATTATTTAATAAATTTATTAAACAAATAATTAATGTTAAAAATAAAATTTTCATTTTACTTAAATTAAATAAAAGAGTAAAATTTAATTCAATAAGTATATAAATTCAATTTTATTGTATCTTTTTAATAGATTATTTGTTTTATTTTAAAACTAAACATTATGTTATATAAAATTTTTATTGTGTATTATGAAACAATGTGTGTGATAACTTACCCACAGCTTCATATCTTAATTCTGAATATTTTTTTTAAATGATTAAAAAACACAAATTTATACAACTCGATGTTTGTTTTTCGAATAATATATATATATATATATATATATATATATATATAACTAGCTGACCCGACAAACGTTGTTTTGTCATATAAATTATTTCTAGAAATATTTTGCTAGAAAAAAATAACTAACTTATTGTAAGTGTGTAAGGATGTGGTATATAAGTGGAACATGTATGGAGCGCTATGAACGGTGAAAGAATATAAAAATAACAAAACACCAATCATTTATTTTTTTTAATTTATTAAAATTGATTGTTTAAAATTATATACATATCGCTACTTATAACAATATTACTAAAAAACAATATCAATAGCTTAATGCAACAGAGTGAACAATATTTTTTTTTATCCCATCTTTCACCAATACAAACTGGATGGTTTGCCCACTCGAGAGCCATGTATAATTGTCCGAGTAAAAAACATGATGTGCTCAAATCTAAGCCACAGACAGACATCGTTTGGCCCTGAGACTTATTGATAGTCATTGCAAATGCCAATCTAATTGGAAATTGAGGGCGTTTAAATTGAATTGGCACATCTGTGGGTATAATAGGGATTCGCAGTAGTAATATATTTTCACCTCGGAATTTGTCATTTAAAATGATGGCTTCGATAACATTTTTCATTAATTTTTTTATGACTAATCGCGTGCCGATGCACAACCGTTGTGGGTTAAAATTACGAAGCAAAATAATCGGAGATCCAACCTTCAGTTGTAAAATATGCGGTGGCATGCCTGGTAGATCCAATGAGTTAAAAAACTTTGTTGGATAATTGTTTACTCCTTTCCTCCCTCCTCATTTTGTGGCGTGTGTGTACGTGTGTTCCTCTCTGATTGGTCCTGTCCTGCATGTTGCTTCCTATTGGTTGTTTGTGTTGCTCCTCCCCCTCTGGATTTTGTCCTGCTTTCAGTCTTGCTTTTGCCTCCAAGGCAGTTGCACGTGTTTGCACCTGATGAAGAAAGGCTACGTCCTTTCGAAACCGGTTGTGCTGATTTAAAATTTATGGTGTGTGAAGAAGTTTGAATTTCTTGCTATTAATATGAGCATTGAATGTTTTGCTCAGCACAGGCGAAAATGGGACCACCCAACGGTTATCAATGTCAATATCTATGTTGTTGACATAGATGACCGCCATAGATGATAAGATTGTCCGCCATTATCGGGATTTCTTCGACGATATATTGGATATCCGTCAACATTTGTGATCGTGAAATTTTTCGGAAAACTTTTAGTACATTTTCCATCTGCACAAATAATAATGGCCTAAAAATTCATTTTTCATTTTAACATAAAATAACTCCGTCGGATATTGACAAATTTTTTAAAAGAATATACCATTTTAACTAATTTTAACATTTTAACAATATTAACGTTGAAAAAATATTTTAAACACTTACGTTTAAAAATTCATTTTTCATTTCAACATTAAATAAATTCTGACATCGTGTTTACGATTCTAAAATAATAACTTTGAAAAAAATATTTTAAACACTTCGTAAGATACGGTTAAAAATTCATTTTTCATTTCAACATTAAATAAATTCTGACATCGTGTTTACGACAACTCACGCCATCTAGGTGGAAAAGTTGTTGAAAGAGTTGGTTAAAAATTAATTAAGAAAGAACTAATTAAGTTACAACTTTCATTTGTAAATCTAAACCATTCTCGAATCCACCTGAAGACACACAAAAAATTTCATTAAACTCAGTCCAGCCGTTTAGGAGGAGTTCAGTGACATACACACGCACAAAAGAAATATATATATAAAGATTTATTTAAAAAAGATGCTCTTTCTAAATAATTTTATTACATTAAAATATAAATACAGATTAGAAGACATAATCGAATTTTCAAAACAAATTTAAAACGTCGGTGATTTTCATACGAAATAGTAATCATTTATAGCAATAACATTTATATAAAATATTTTTTTTATAAAAAGAATAAAAAAAAAATAATTACATATTATTAAACAAATATTTTATTTATGAAATGAATTATATTTTCTTTTATTTCCCGATTTGGCTTACGCCTTTTATTTTTCTTTGTTTCATTATGAATTAGTGTTAATCTCTTTACAAATCTTTTATTCCGTTTGCTAATTGCCCGTATTTGTTATGCGATAGTGTGTGTAATTACTATTTGCTTAAAGCAAATAAAAGAAATGCACTGAACATCATTTATTCAGAGAGAAAAGAAAGACAACTTATCATTCATTCCGAGGGAGATAAAAAAAGAAAAAGAAAAAACATTCACAAAAAGGAACAAAAAAAAAAAAAAAAAAAAAAAAAAAAAAAACGTAGACAGATTAACCATGCTTTGTCATTGTTTTCTTAAACTATAATTGATTAAAAGGGAACAGAAAAAAAATGTTTTAAGCGAAAAAAATGAGAGGGGAGTAACGGTTATTTATTAAATTTTCGTTTTAATGTAATTTCGTTTTAATGTTTTAATGTTAAATTTTAATGTATTTTTTTTTAAATTACTTTAATATTTTATTTAATATAAAAAAAAAATACAAAGTACCTATTTTGCCCATTTTATAATTATTATATTCTTAAACGTCCGTAATTGTAACAATGATTTAGCTTAAATCGACTTTGGTAAAATCCCGTTTTGGTAAGTTGCTATTATAGTTACATCTTTCAAAGATTTTAGTCTTAAACTACATGACTTAATTTTTTTTTTCCTTTTATAATTTAATAATATTCCACTTAATTTGGTTCCACTTGTCCCGTGGTTTGGGAGAAGATTAATCACGACCTACTATCCTGATATGCAGTACCTTTAGAGATGGTAAGTTAAATTTCCGGATAGCGAAACCCTTCATGAGTTTAGGCGTATAATGTATTTTTGAAATATCTGAACTCGTTACAGACTTTCCGTACGCCTCCAACTAGTCCTTCACAATTTAAACCTTTTAACACAGAGATCGAAACCTAAAAAAAGATCTGAAAATCATATTTAATAAAACACTTAAAAAACAAACATAAAAATCGAGGTACTTGGGACAAGTGTAAACATCGTGGATGCACTTGTTTCACATACAAACTCTCGTGGTGACTGTAACAACGGATGACAAACCAATAAAGTTAAGAATTAAAACAAATCCAAATTCATATTCAAATTTTAGCTTCAAAATTTAGTTGCCTTATCAAAAACTGTGGAGTTTATTTCATAAGTTCGTAAATGCAAATTTCGATTTTTTTGAAGGGCAGTCTCGTGAAGAGGAAAATGTAAATAAATTTCCAAACTTCCAAATATATCATGAAGGGATTGTGTGTTTAATTAAGAGAATTAATAAGTTTAGTTCAATCTAATAAAAGAGATGATTTTATACATTGTAAAATCATATTATTATCGGAGAAAATAAACGTACGTGATGGACAGAAATTAAGTCAGTTTCTCTTATTTAGGATCCCTAGAATAAAGAAAAAAAACACGCAGGTGATTTTATTTTATTTAATGAAAATAAGTATAAAATGTTTCAAGTAAAAAGTCCCGAAAATTGCGTAATATCTTCCATTTTATTTTTTCTTACACTCCTTTTTTTTTTTTACATTTATTCATTTTTTTTTTTTTTTAATATATATTAAAACGGATAACTAAAAAAATATATATATGCACCATATATATATATATATACATTTTTTTTTCGAAGTATAATAAATAAACCATATAATCAGGAAATAAAAATTTGCAAAGCTTGTTTTGATAGATAACAATCAAGACATTTTGCAATTAGCGTTTTATAAAAACTGGATAAAGACAATGTTGATTTTTCTCAAGTAATTTAATCAAGTTTCCCTCAATGTTATTTTCGCTTAGTAATTTAAAATTCATTTATTATTATTATTATTATTCATTTCACAATTGTTTATGTAATATAATACATACCCTTACAGCACACTATATTTCAAGTGCATTGCAGATACATCACACCATCCCGTTTATTTACCACCACATCTCGCAGTAAATAATAAATAACTGAGATAGCGTTTTGACAGATTCTTACAACTTTCTCTTCAAATAAATTGGGCTCTGAAAAATATATTTCTGAGATTGTTCGATATATTCGATATATTCGATGTTCTGATATATTCGATATTGTTGCGAAGTCTTATGTGTGCACCAATGCGACATGTATGCGATGTCGCATTTTATGTTGCAAATAGAGGTCATTTCCACGTTTGTATAACCCCAGTCAAACTAGGAGGGAGAGAGGGGAGATCGAATTAGGCCATGGCACAACATCCTTGAGATGTAGATGGAGAAATGTGACATACATAATATACAGTCGGTAACAAAAGTATCCGACTACTAGCAAAAATTCCTATATAAAAAAAGTAGAGATAATACTGTTTTGTTAAATAAATCCTTATCCATAATCATGTTCTTAGACTGACTAAGAACAAGATTCGACGAGGATTAATTTAGCAAAACAGTATTAACTCTACCTTTTTTATAAAGGAATTTTTGCTAGTGGTCGGATACTTTTGTTACCGACTGTATATATATATATATATATATATATATATATTATTTACATATTAATTAAAGTATATTTGCATTAAAAAAAAGGCGCCAAAGTGGGGGAAACATGGCAAGCTAGCATATCTTTCATTAAGTTACTTTTATAACGCATATTAGCTATATATTTTTTTATTATTTAATTGAGTTTTTTTTTCACAAGCATAATTGCTACAGTTATATCTATTTTACTATTAAGTTAATTTTGTTTTAGGATTTCGTCGTTAAATGTTCTTTGGGAGTATTCTGGTTTCGCCATGTTTCCGATATCTGTTAGGCCTTTTTAATGTTTTTAATAATTGTCTGTTCTGCTGCTACCACCCACTGAAGAGGAAGCGGAAGGGTTTTTTTTCACATGAAGTGCTTATTTTTACAAACGTTTTTTCGGTACTTTAATTCGTTATTTTTGTTTTTATTAACATTTTGTTAACCACGCCAACTCATCTTAAACTCTTACACCTATTTATTACTTTCTATTTTAAATTATATATATATGTGTGCGTGTGTGTATATGATTTTTAAAATTAAAAATTGACTGTATGATTTACCTCTTTTAAAGCTACAAAATATTATTCTAAGATTAATTCAGACCGTAGTATTTTTTTTTTTTTTTTTATCTGACTCTGTCACTATATTTGCATAGAAATCTTCTAAAATATGCATATAGGATCAAATAAGTGAAAAATTGTATTAAAATCACAGTGATAAACGACACAGTAAAAAAGGCGGTACCTTAGCATTACTATTATTGTCAGCAGCAAAGTTATTCGAGCGCTAGCAATAATTCCAATATAAAAGAAGTACACTTAATACTGCTCTGTTAAATAAATCCTTGTCGAGTCATGTTCTTAGTCAGTCTAAGAACATAATTCGACAATGATTTATTTAACAAAACACTATTAAATGTATATTTTTTTACATAGGAATTATTGCTAGTGCTCGAATATATTTGCTGATGACAGCGCATTCATCTATTCATAAACTTTTTGCAAGAAAATATTAAAATATTTTCTTCTGTTGTTTATTACGTTAAAGCTTATTCGTTTCGCATTTAAACCACACTTTTAAACTTTTAAGGTTTTTTTTTTTTTTTTTTCAATATTTTTCCCCTTCTTTAAATCAAATTTTAAACTTTTGTTCCTTCTTTGTTTGTCAGATAGCAGCACTACCCCCATTACTTAGCCGAAGTTGTTTCAGAAAAAGCCATATGAAGAAATAAATCATTTTAAATTTTGTAGTATAGGTGCATCTTGCTGCTCTGATAACGCTGCCTAGTTTTTTTTTACCTGTCAAAGGCCCGTATTTGTATTTTGAACTGAAGTGACTGTTGCAAGTTCTTGTAAATTAGGGTGTTTAATTAAAAAGTTATTTAATTATTACGTCATTGTTATATATATACATATATATATATATATATATATATATATATATAGATAGATAGATAGATAGATAGATAGATAGATATAGATATAGATAGATAATCAGAACTTACAGTAAAAATATAATATTATCAGTATGTACAGTTGGAATTTAAAGACGATTTAATATCAGTATTCAAACAATTTATATGATCAAAAACCAAAGACCACCCAAATGAAATCAAGAAAGAAATAAAGTGAAATCTAATTTAATTAAAGCAAATTGAAATAAGATAACAGCAATATTTGTATTCTAACGTTATCAAGGGCCTCGTAGAATGAAAACTTGCTAAATAAATGAATGTTTTTCTGTCACAAAGATAGCAAAAACTAAGTATTTCTTTGTACACAGGCCCGAAACATTCATTGGAAATAAAAAGAGGAAAGACGTACATCAAAATAAACTCACCATAACATGTGAGAAAGTAATAAAATTGTGAAAAAATTGAGAAAAAATTATGAGTGAAAAAACACCAATAAAATTTGTGATTATGCATCAATAATTTCAAATGAAATATTCAAGAAATAAGCAACATAAAAATATAAGACATGTGTGTCATATGTAAAATTTAATAACCAGATAGCCGTTAAAAGTACAGTTAATGTCAGTTCAATAATGGCAAAAAACCGTGGAGTAAATATATATGTATTCAGTGAACCGAAAATAGGTGAAGAGCTCAAAATTAATATTTAAGTATTTTTAATCATAATTATTATTAAGCGTGGTCTTAACTAAAATTAACAAAAAATACTTATTTAGATGTAAATTTATATTCTATATATGAATACAGCGTAAAATACAGTGTGCCTCTTCACCAATTTTCGGTGCACGAGCCGCCACTGATATATATATACAGGGGGATGAGTTTAAAAGAGTACCCGATGGCTTTTCTTATAACCCTTAAATCCGACAGATGTGGCAACTATTCTAACTTTGAAGTATGATTATTTGAACCTCGTTTAAGCTTGTGAGACAATTTCTGGCACTGTTGGACTGTTACAACTTTGTTTGTGAGGTAAAACAGAAATGAAGACGCACATTTTTTTTAATCCTGTAATAATTTTATTTTTGAAAAACAGAATTTAATTCAATTTTTTTTACATTATCATTCCTCACAGAAAATGTTGAAGACATTTGCCACCATTTTGAATGCAAACATGAACACGTCGAACCAGGTTTTTGACACATTTCCCAGCATTGTTGGTGTTATTCACAAGATTTCTTTAGTTATGATCAGCTTTAATTCATTGACGTTTGCAGGACTTCTCTGGAAAAGCCTATGAAATGATAATGTAAAATGATAATTATAATGTAAATTAAAGGTAGGAATGATAATGTAAAAAAAAATAATTAAATTTTGTTTTTCACAATAAATTTTTTACAGGATTAAAAACATTGTGCGTCCCCATTTCTGTTTTACCTCACAAATAAAGTTGTAACAGTCCAACAGTGTTGGAAATTGTCTCCTACACTTAAACAAGGTTCAAACAATTATAGCTCAATGTTGCCATATCCGTCAATAATTGCCATATTCATCATATTTAAGAGTAATAAGAAAAACCTCAGGTATTCTTTTAAACTGATCACCCTGTATATATATATATATATATATATAATCATGTTAAGTTACAGACGTTTCAAAATAAAAATTTCTCGATTTTTTTCTTCTTTT
Organism: Salticus scenicus; assembly: GCA_963930645.1. Lineage (NCBI taxonomy): Eukaryota > Metazoa > Arthropoda > Arachnida > Araneae > Salticidae > Salticus > Salticus scenicus. The sequence goes on from OZ005648.1 coordinate 62,646,055, forward strand.
TTCATATTTATGACCAGCTATGTGCTTAAATGCATATTTTTAAAAAAATTTAGAAAATTAAAAAAAAAAGTAATATATAGCGAACGTTAAAGTGTTTAATGCATCTCTTAAACTACAATTTTAAATGTTTATGACATAATATATTCTTCATTTAAATAAAAAAAAAAGTTCTGTGTAAATAATTGTTATGAAGCAAAGTTGTATACTATCTAATAATTTTTCTCAATGCAAAAACTTATTTTTTTTTTTTTATGAAGAGCCAACTAATTATCAAATCGTACGCGTTTTAACTTTAAATCTTATGTCATTTCCATTATCTACCTCGAAGACGTCTTTAGACAAAAATCTAAATTAACTAAGATAACTAATCATCCTTTGTTCTCATATAATGAAGTCTGTTTTTTAAAGATAACTTTAACAAGCCGAATTGCAGTTTTTAAAATGTGAAAAACTTTGAGTCACATAGAATGGTACTTTTGGGATGTCTTTGGGGAATTTTTTTGATATGGTAATGAGGTGTGACACTATTTACGCTGTAATTTTTGTGATTCCAATTTTAAGATGGTTTCATATTTTTAATAAAAAAACATAATATCTAGTATTTCTTAAATTGCTGCTACACAAAAAACGAAAAATGTTTTGATGAAAAAACTAACATTTTATTAAAACAACCAAATCGTTTTTATTGAGGATAGTCCCAATAAACATTTATTTAAAAAACCTAAATTACTTTGTTTTAATTAGAGAAAATTATTTCACTGATTTAAGGAAGTAGGTTTATTTAGTCAGTGCATCATTCATTCATTGGTCATTTATAGTGAGATCTATGACGTAGGCCAATGGACTGTACAATGGCGATTACACTTCCTTCAGCCATATCCTTTTGGTGACTGGAAACAAATTCCTTCAGCTAACTGTACAAAATCATTGTTAAAATGATAAAATATGCATCTAAATTTCAGTCAACAAAATACGTTTTTCAAAAAAATATTTTTAGTGTTGAAATTTCGACAATAATAACAAAAATGAAAAAAAAAAAAAAAAAAAAAAAAAAACGAAAGAAAGAAATAAAAAGTAAAAAGAAAAGAAAAAAATCGGTCTGAGGTAGAATTTAATTTAGTACGACAGCATTATCTTAAATATTACGGAATTTTTATTTGTATTTTCTTCCATATGTAGGCATGATATGATTACTGTACACACTCGTATAAACAACCATTTGCTTAGCTATATTGGAAAAGACTGCGTCTACTGTCGCACGGCGTCTTGTCTTACACTGTTTTGGATTAAATCGTAAATAAAGGTCCGTAATTTTGAATCCTTCGTTGAATAGTTTCTCACTTTCTGAATAATATCTTCATTAATATCCTTCATCAACAAATAAACCAAATGAATTAAATTCATATTTATTTATTAATTTATTTTTATTTAACTGTAAGAACGTGTGAAAAATATTTTACTCCATAATTTTGAATCCTATTTTCTACAGAAAGTTTCCACTAACAAAAATGGTGCTAGAAGTGATATTCATGACGCATGTATGAAAACTGGCTAATCTGAACAATTTATTGTGTTAATGGAACGAAATTCCTTAACGCGAGTTGCGGTACTAATCAACTAGCAGAAATCGTCCCGTAAGGAAAAAGCATTTCGCCCTCTCCAGGCGAATTTCTCTACCCAGAAAGAAGAACCCCAGCAATTTCTACTTTTTCTCCCTAGTTACGGTCTAAAGAGGATCGCAGAAGCCCGGAGTAATGGTCTAGCATGCTGATATTCACTATTTTATTTTATTTTAGAACTCCTTTCTCGTCAACAAATCCTCGTTGAACGTATTTTTTCAAACAGACAACGGCTGTATAACCTTAATATTAAACACGTGGAAATTTTATTAAAACTTACTTGTTATTTGTTTATGTTTTAAATCATAAGTGAGTTACATTGTCTTATTATTGCAATTTTGCAATGAAAAATTCGATAAATAAAAACTACAACAAGTGTATGTAATAAAAATTTAGAAAAGTAAGTTGATTAAAGTGTACATTTTGATACAAGGATTTATTGTTTACATATGTAATACAAATATTTTCGCTAAAATATTAAATGCAACTTTTTAATTTGATTCTTTACTTTACGCTATTTTCATTGAGAAAAAAAAAAAAAAAGATTGAAAATAAAAAATAAAATAGTGAAAGAGAGGGAGAGAAAATAAACAATCTAGATCTCTATATCAAATCAAATTTGGAATTGGAGAAAAGGCGTAAGGAACTTCGTTCCTGACGGGGGTTCCCCTACCGCACATTTTTTCTTTAATTCATCGCTTTTTAATTTCGAACTTTTAAAAACATCCACAATGTATACATTCGAAGTAGTTTACGTATTAGATTGAGATTTCCAATTGCATCATAGAAATCATACAAAAATAGGATTTTCAAGAGGTTCAAATTTTTGAAAGTTTATCTCGGAAACAGAAGATTTTTGTTTAACTTAATTATTTTATGCCGATGCTATTGGTTAATTCATTATTTAGTTAGATTAAAGCTGGTTGGATGGAATGTTTTCCTTGAGAACCTATATAAAAGTTCTTAACCCGTATTTATCCGAGTTCTGAATAAAAAAAACGTAAAATTCCAAACAATTAATCCGATGAATACGATATGAGATCGAACCCGCAATTCCCATCTCCTGATTTTATTGAATATGTACAAAATGAATGGAAAATCGAACCTTTAAAAGTTTACTTATATTTGACAAAAACTTTATGAAGATAAAATTGAATAGCTTTTACCGAAAAGAAGAAAAAAAATCTGACAAAAGGATCTATATGATGATAAAGTTTTATGTATTTTATAGAAACTGTTATCTAACGATTTATTTTTATTGATTCTCATATACTCAAGCATTTTTTTACAAATTTATTATTTATATGTATATCTTTTATCTTATAGTAGTGCATATTAGTTTGTTTAATAGTTTCTCAATATTTTTATAATTATATTTACTATTATATTTTTATGTTTTAATGTTCCAGTTTCTTTTGTTCACCAATTGCAGTAAACGACGATTAATAGAACAAGTAGAAATCTTTCTGAAGTACATAAAATAATATTTTTATACATAAGCATTTCGGAAATTACATTTTTGTGTATTTTTTTTTCTTTTTTTTTAAGTTTTAATAGACAAAAAAGTGATTTAAGAAAATTTAACGTAATATAAAACCTACTATCCAAAGAAAATATTTCACATAAATTAGAGTAATTTTGCGTAGAAATTTTGCATTCTCTCAAATTCTCTTTATCATCTGCCATGTTCACATGGTTTAAATAGAAGTACGGAATAGGCGGATAAAAGAGTTTAAGTGTTTAGATATAATGTCTTGTGTTTTAAGACATATTTAATAACAAAACTTCTGAGATGCATGAAACAGGTTAGACGCTTCTTTAAGTAAGATTAATTTATTTTAAAACTTTTTTTTTCATCTTTTATTCTTTAGAAGAAAATTATAACGAGATATGAAATAAATTTAGTGTTCATTCAAATAAGAACAAGTTTTTGTAAGGAAGTTTTTTCAAAATATTAATTTTCGTATTAATATTAATCATACAGGAAATTTTCCCAGAATTGTATTTCAAAGCATTTATTTTATTTTCTTTACAAAATGTAAAAATATATTTTCGCACATTATTATTATTATTATTATTATTTGTTTCTTTATTTAAGTTCTTTTAGGCAAAACATATATATAAATTTAATAATTTGTGCTACGTTCAAATTTTGCTCATTTAGATTAAAAATGAAGCCACGTTAAAATTCTGTGTCTCATATATTTAGAAATATACTTAAAAGTGTAGAAACAAAACATGTTGAAAACTTTTTTGTTCTATCGATTATATATTGCATGTCATTACATTTCATTATATATTGCATTTTGTTGAATTATTTTTTTACTATAGATATCAGTTAGAACCTCGATATAAACATGAACATCCGTAGTGGTTTTACATTTATTTTTACAGAAAGCAATACATATTTTCTCTGACAGTCAAATCCCACCATATTCTTGAAAAAAAAAATTATAAATTTATTCATTCCTTAAAAAGATATTTAAAATTCCATTAAAGAATTCAGAAAATTTACAACGTTAAAATAATTATTATTTACCAAAAATACGGTTTTTTAAAATTTTATATTTTATTGCGAAGATAAAAATACGAAAAAAGTACCCTCTTTAGTCCATAAGTCGCGGTCTAATCAGAGCGTCATTCTAAAAAATATGACTGTAGAGCAACCAAAACAAGTCATTATGTTATACAACATCAATGATACACAACCTTTAGAAAAATCAGTATAATGTAATTCAAAAACAATTTAAACGATTGCCGATTAATTATGATTTTTCTAACGTCTAATAAAAAATGATATAGTTCCTTTTCCTTAAGAATAAACTTCTGAGTTCCCTGCAAACCTTTTGTTAAAATGCATGCGCGTAACATGTTCTTTCCATACCTAAAATTTGGTGATAATTCATAAACAATATTTCCAAAAGGTAAAGTTTGGAAGTTTGCGCACAATTCTACAAAATGATATAAAAAATCCAAATATTAATTTTTTGATAAACTTTTGGTGCATAACTTTGAATTGATCCTTCTTCTACGTATTTCCATTGCTATTTTGTTGCTCTGTTGTAATTTAAAACAACATTAGCAATAATAACGAAAGAGCTATTTTGTGCAATCTCTCCTTATAGGTTAGGAGTGATTGCACACATGGGTAGGATGGATTGTGCTAAATTATAACTAAAATTACATTATCAATAATAAATATTCGCTTAAATGACATTGTTGTAAGGTATTTGTAAACAAACATTTTTGCATTGGGAGTGAATAATTCAATTCAATAATTAAAAATTCAGAAAAATAAAAGAAATTTAAAAATAACTACAGAAATTTATTTAAAGAAAAAAAAAATTAAAGAAACCGAAAAAAGAATAAAATTAGATAAAGAACAAGACCAGAAAAAAAAATATTAAGTTACTAGTTAACACGTTGAACTTAAAATTAGTACATTATCTTTTCAGCTAGGATGATTTCTTGTTTGCTAACCTAATCGCTTGTTGTACACAGCCATTGCACATATTATTGTATATGTGACGTTATGTGCAACAACCTGCCACAATTTATCCTGTTCGAGACGGTGTATCTGTCTCGAACAGGCATTTCCGAGGGGGGGGGGAATGTTAGCACAACATGCGTGCAATGATATGTGTCTAGTCCCGCCTCTTTGTAAGTGCAGAATATGCCCGCCATCTACTATTTATTAAAGTTTTCTTTTTCCTCATAATCTTCCGCTAAGAAATCCTTTACGTTTTTCATCTTTTATGCTTTAAAATCATTTACATTTATTTTATTTATTTCATTTTCTTGAAATTTAGACGATCACATTCCGTAGAAAGATCGCTGAGTAGGCTGGTAAATTTTGCTTGCATTTAGTTTTATCTCCTTTATTTAAGCAGCCGACAGCTGCGTAAAATTATTTGAGCTTCATATTTGGAAGTATTGCAAAACTGAATAGATATACAGTAACATTTAAATACTTTGCGATAAACTTCTCATAGGCTTAGAGCATAGTAGAAGTAAATCCCATCATAGGTGCGGCTTTTGTCGATTGCGCCACTCCTGAATAATGTTAAATTTCAGATTCTGTGGATATTCTCCATAAAGATGGTGTGCCGTCTCAAATTGTTTGAGCTAGTCCAATGATTTATGGAAGTTAGGTTTTGGTATAGTCCCAGGTATTGAACAAACTCATCATCATTTTCTTGTTATCACCAATAAGCTGCAAAATCTCTGTTAGTATAGAATTCTAAATGCGCAATCTCTCCTAAACAACAAAAGCGCAAACTCTCCCATTTTTGGTATGAGAAATAAAGCAGTATTTTATTAAATAATTACTCATCTTTAGAGGAAATCGTGGTGCTCGTACTGTTAGTCTAGGTCAGTAGATTATGAGAAATTTCTTAATTTAAAAATATTTTGTACTACTACCATTGTATTGAAATTCTTAGGAGGGGTTATGAAAATTCAAGAATTTATTTTTGAAAAAGAGACAAAATAACAACGTTTTGCCTTAAACTCTTGAAGCAGTCAATATGCTAATTGGAGTCGGCACTTCATTATTGGTGTTGCACAACCACTTAAAATTTCAACTCGCCTACTCTACTCTTTCCCTCCGATCCTCTATCTGCGCAATTTCTCCCACCGCGCGATCTCTCCTAGCTTTGCCTGATATTTATTAAAAAAGCCTGAAATTGAATTTGAACGGCCAATTTTTATAAGGTAATGTACTAAAATATCGTTAACACATATTTTCACTATTTTTTAAAATATTTTGTTATATAACAATATTTTGTTATATAACAAAATCTTTTTCTATATAACAAAATGTCCAATTTATTTTCTTTAGATTATTCTTCAAATTAACATATAAACGAACCTCTCTTTTCATTATGGTATAATAATTTACAAGTTTATAACACAGTATAAAATTTAGATATAACACAATACCCTATATAATGAAATCTCCTATATAACACAATTAACATGTATTCACATTCACATGTGATTCACATTTAGAATTCACATTAACATGTGTAACCCTTTTCTTCTTAAGATTTAGTAATCTGAAAATTTATGATAAACCCTATGCTCTCTATATAGTGAATTTAATTATTTTATTTACTCTGCAATAAAAAATGTGTATTAAAGAGTGCAAATTTAATAAAACATATTAAAAATATCCAATATGAATATATTTAATTTCTTGTGACAATTAACTTTCGAACAAGAATCTTCTTTTTATGTTTTGATAATTAAATTTGTTCCAAGAAACATTTTTATTATTTGGGATGTTTTGGTAAGAAAATGGCAAACTGGAAGCTGGAATAAAATAAGAGAAATATTGCGGGAAAAAAAAAAAAAAAAAAAAAAAAAACAGAAACTGATTGTTTTTATTAATTTTCTTTTGTTTTCTGGGCACAAATCCCCTCAAATTTCAACCTTACTGCAAATGTTTGTGTTTTAGAACTTTCTACTTCTGTAGCTCCTCAGATCAGAAGACGTTTAACGGTTAAAATAATCATCGTTCCTCTCCAAATCAAACTGATGGGCATAAAATTACCAATCAATGATAAAAATGAGGGAGGGTGTATCTAGAAAACGGTGAGTGATTGCGCAAAATGGTGGTCATATTCGGATTCAGGAGGTCATTTTACATACAAATCTGAAAAAATGGTATCAGATCTCGATTTTTTTTTTTTTTTCAGAACAGTGTCATTTTAGAAAATTTAATTACAAAATTGTACAAAATGCCTATGGATAATTAGATTAGTCTAGATTCTCATTATTTAAATAACATTATATTTTAAAGAATTTTTTTATGTACATTTTTGGTAGTTTTTATTAATATTTAATTACTTTTCTTTTTGTAAACTTTCAAAGAGTAAATGAAAATGAAATCCTAGTACAAGATATAGAAAGGTACATAAATTCTTCAATTTTACTATTTTAAAGAAGAAAACTTTCAAATCGAGCGTTCTTTCAATCATTTAGTAATTATGTACATACGTAACTGAGGCAACAGGATATGTATCATTTGACAAATGCAATTGTCAAATGTAATAAAATTGTCAACGAAAGAAATTTACATTAAATTCGTAACCGGAAATTTTGCCATATATATTGGAGTAAACACATAAAAAAAATTAATTTGATTAAAATAACTTGATAATACATTTATATAAATTCAACTTTGATAAAATTAAGGACTTTTCTGTAATTTGACCTCATTAACATATTGTTTAAGTATCACTTTCCCACGTTATTTTTAATCATGCGAAACTATGCAATTCTAAATTCTTTTAATGTACCATACTTCATGTTAATGTTTGTATATCCATTTGTAGAACTATTACAATTATTATTATTATCATTATCTTCCAATTTGTATGCATTCATGTTTTTTGGGGAGACATTCTTTGTATAATTAAACATATTTTTAACGATTTGATTTAGCATTAAGGGTAATTCATATTACAATATAATTTTTTAAAGAACTACAAAAAATAAAGAATAAATAAATAATAATAATAATAATTAAAAGCGGTGACGTGAAATTTCAGTAAATTTAAGTTTTATTGCTAAGTTATTGAGTAAATCTAAGTATTTCTATTATAAAATTTGAGTAAAGGAGTAAACTTTAAAACAATGTCTTATCACGCCATAATCTGTCGTAAAAAACGTTTTCAGAGCTGCTAAATTTTTATTTCCAGCCTTTATTTTACACCCCATTCTTTTGACAATAATTTTCCCCAATATGTAATTATGGTTAACTAAGAAGAAAATCACACTTTTAAAAAAGTGGTAAGAAAAAAGACGGGTAGGTAGGTAGGTAGGTAGGTAATTAGGTTGGGTTAAACGTCCACTAGTACTACACTATAGGTAATTGGCGACGGTCTGGAACACACCCCTAGAGGTGGTCCGGACACATGCCATCGCAATTTTGATCCTCTACTGGAAAAAAAACGGGTATTACAACGCTAATATATATATATATATATATATATATATAATGGCAACTCTCTGTTTTTAACAACAATTTATATGCATAATTTTTATTTCAGAAAGATTCTATACAGAAAAGTAGCTTGAATGTTAAATACAGTAAACTTTATGTAGTTAAAACATTTTATAAAACTCGAAACTGCGTATAAAGTTATAAAAATTGATTAGATACTGCTTTTTTTGGTCTCAAACATTTATTTTTTCGTTAAAAGTTTTCATTAAATGCTCGCCAATAATATAAAATCTTTTATTCAATATCCCACGAGGGAATATGGACAACCTATTTTACCAAACAAAGATCAATGTTTATAAAAAATTTTGAAAAGTTTCTCTAAAACCGTTCAGAATGATTTCAGTAAAAATAATATATCATTAAATTATTTCTTTTTGCGAGAAGAATGAATAAATCTTTGTCCTAACATAATACTCCCAAATGGCATTGTTTAATTTTTATTTTAGATGATAATTCAACTGCGCCTAATGCTAGATTCCCAAGTAGCACAGGAACGTTCTGTGAACGTCTAATAACGGTTTTAATAGTTCAAACACCGTGTTTCGTGTCAAAAAAACGTTCTAAAACACGTTCAGAAATAGTATTATTTAGAACGTTCTGAAAAAGTTTGATTTGTACCATCTATAAAACGTACAATTCTAGTTCTATATAGAACGTTCAAGTGTGACACCGTCATAACACGTTCTGTAACAGTGTAATTATAACGAATATGACAAAATGACTTTTTAGTACTATTGGTTGGGAAACTAGGTTAATCTTTAAAATTTTTGACTTCAGCTTTTGATTTTTTTACACGTTTTCTGGCGTGAGGAATCCGGAAGTCAAAAGGTTGGTATGGTATCTGTTAATGTGTATCGGCACCTATTAGTGTGATAGCCCGTTAGTTCATGTACACGATATCTCAAGAACAAATGATTGCAGAGAGATCGGACCAGTTTTAAAATATCACTTATGATATTGATAAGAATCTTATTGAGAGATTTGCAACATTCTAATTTAAAAACTTCGTAAGTTATTCGAAATTTATAATTTTTAGCATGATAGAGAATAGAGCATTTTTTACATTTTCACTTTAACGTTTTGTTAGCACGTCAGTAAAGAATGCTTCCCAATAATCAGTAGCGGTGAGGTGAAAAAAAATTACAAAATTTTAAACTCATGGAAAAATTTTGTGGATTTTGTATTTCAGGAATCAATGTATGGAATTCAACCAAACTTGTTACAATATTAGATGATACCCTAAATTGGAGTTTATTTGAATTTCATTTGGGATATATCGTCCGATAGATTACGGTGCTATGCAATGAAACCCTCCATTTATGGGACGGCTATATCTCAGCTTCTATAGTGTACAAATGTATTAAACATGATATATTGGCATATATCATCATAACCTCTGCTAATACAATTTGGATGTATACATTGTCCAACAGGTGGCGTTGCTAATCTGCCATTTAATCATTTTAACGGAAAGGCAATATTTTAACACTTGTGATTTAACAATAAATTTTGTGATACACTGAAGTTATAAGTGAAATCGATTTTATGTAAAGCTTTACTGGTCCATTTTGGATGCACATCGGCCAACAGGTGGCGTGGCTATGTTCCAATTTAATCTCATAACGGAAACGAAAAATCTCAACTTCTGTCATTTATAAATATTGTAAATTTGGTAAGTGAAATTAATATTACGTAAAACTCTACAGATTGCCTTTGGGTGCATATCGGACGACAGGTGGCACTGCCACGTTCCAATATTTTCCATTCACAGAAAGGCTATCTATCAGCTTCTGTAATATATATACTCACCAAACCTTCTGCGTGGCATACATTTGATATATATTATTGATTCAATTTGGCTGTATAACGAGTAATAGTCAAACAGTTTTTTTTTTATTATTATCATTCATAGGACATTGTTTTTTCCCCTAGGAATAAGTATACATCATCCCTGGGGGATGGGGGAAAGGTGGATAAAAATTTTCACAATAATTATCTTTGAAAAGAATTCGATATCACCTTTAAAACGAATAATTGAAACATCGTTTTCTGATGATTTAAAACAAATTTACCGTTTTTTTTTTTTTTTTTTTTTTTTTTTTTTTTTTTTTTTTCATTTGTAATAATAATAATAATAAACCCTTAAAAAAATACATTTTCTAAGATCTTCTATACAGCATAAAAATGATTGTCTTCTGTCATGAAAATCTATGCATTCCCCCAGAATCAAAGTTTAGATACAAAAAGCTAATCACGGATATTATTGAATAAGTAATATAGTGCTTTACGCGAGTTTCAAAGAAAATCACGGGAAAACTCCGAAAACCTAAGTCGACGAGCGTGACCAGGAATCGAAGCCAACACTTCCCGTCTGTAAGGTTCGAGAGTAGAACCTCGCGGTCTCTAATACTCATCGGGAAGTTACAGAATGAGTTTTTTTCTTCTTTTCTTTAAGCATAATTTTAAACTTTTATTATATTTTATTTATGATTCTATTTAAGTTTAAATGTTACTGATAAATTATCAATATTGATAATGTTGTTAAATCGTTACTCTGTTTGATTGTTCTTATTTTATTTTATTTATTTTCACTGAATATTTTATTCAATACTGAAATATACACTAAAACAAAATATGCTTTTCCGTTTAATTCGAGATTTTAAAATGGAAAAATAAAGTGATCTCATAAGTTTTTCAAATACTTTATAAAAATTTAAATACTTGTTTAACTCAGCTCCATTTTTCCTTAAAATATTGACCATATGTTTTGTACAGCTATAAATGCTTAATAAATTTCTGTTTCAAATGTTGAACTTTGAAACATGATTATTCCGGATGTAAGGAGGAAAGAGCAGATGAAACTGACATCTGTGGATTGCATTTATTTAATTCTCGCTGACAGGGCAAATTCAAAGGTCTTGGGAATGTCGTGCCGTTATGTGAAGCGGTAATTTTAAAACATGTAATGTAATCTGTTTTGTTCAGTTTTCGCGTTATAATGACTTGGATAAGCTTTAGAAAAGGTAAAAATGTAATATTTTTAACCTGTAATATTCTCTATTTTCTATTTATTAAAGTCTTATTTTAATATCAATTAAACAATCAGTTTCATATCTGCGTAAGTTCTTAAGCCTAACATTTGATACTTGTAAGTAGCTTTGTATCGCAGAAAAAACTGCTCCTTTTACAGAAAATCGCTTAGAAATTATGGATTCATTTTATTAATTCAGTCTTCTGAGATGGAAATTGTTAAAATGACTATTTTTGGTTATTATGCTTCTGAATGAAGTAACATAAAGAATTTAAAAGATGAGAGCTAATTTTAAGTGAATGCCCTTCCAGACTGGTCATTATGTATTTTAAAATGCTAGTTGGAAGGGTGTTTTCTTGGAGAAATTCTTATGAAGAAAATGAGGAAGGTATGTAATTCTTTTTTTTTTTTTTTCTTTTCTTTTTAAATTCTGAAGTATTTATTTAATGTTTATATGATAATATATATACAATCTAGGTTATGCAAATTGCATATTTTTAAAATAATATCCTAAGTTTCACCGACTTACAATTTTAAATATCTCTTTACTGTTATATAATAAATAAAATATATGAAATTGTTTAACTGCATAATAAAACAAAGATTCAATTCAATTTTATTCCACATCTTTATAAAAAAAGATATTCTGCTTAAAAAAAAGGACGATTTACTATATTATTTAGTAATACTAATAATATTTACATTTATCAATTATTTAATACGCCATGATAGCATAATTGCATCAAATGAGGTAAAAATTGCGTTGACTCAATTTAAAGAAATTTAAACATTTAAAAAATACCAATTACATTGCCATGTGGAATAAATTTAAATACCTGCAAACATCATTTTTGTAAACTGCTGCTGTAAACTGAAAATATGTATACACACATGCACTGAAATTTAAAAATATGAAGTATGTTAAATATTTTAGAAAAATATTTTGATTAAAAATATATATATGTATTTAAGTATTTGGAAATTTTTAAAATTTCCTCCTTCTAACTAATTTTTAATTTTTTGTTTCAATTTCTTATTATTATAAATTAACAATATATTCTAAACTCAATTATATATTATTTTAGCGGTGTATTGGTACATTCATTTTTGAAATTATTTTTTATGTTGAAATATTAAAACTTTCTATAAACTTCAGCATTCAAATATATTTATAAACTATCCATGGACTTACAAAGTAGTACCCAGAAATGTTTAGAATATACACGGTGCAAAGTCGAGAGCAGGTCTTTATTTGCGCAACAATTGGTCTCAGACGTCCTCCAATAAGAAAATGTATTTTAAAAAAAATGTAAGAATTCATTATATAATATGACATGTTTAAATTTAAAAAATTAATTTATTAAAAATCACAAAAACTGATAATTTTTATACAATTTTCATGACACTAATAGTGAAAGTTGAGTTCCAACCTAAAAAATATAACACAAAAAGTTTCACTTTTGTGCACCCAAAATTGTCTGCGATAGTTAGTTTCAAAATTTAGGATTATTTCGCATTTTCTCGGGCTTTATTAAAATGCCAATGAAAAATTCTTTAATAAACCCAGGGAAAATGCAAACAAAGTCCAATTAGGACTTTTAAACCGATCCCTTATTGAAGGCCGAAATATGTTAGAAAATCCAAACTTTAAATATCTTGTTCCATTTTGGGAGAATAGAAATGAAACTTTTTGTTAGAATGAGTGTCAGTTTTCTAAATATGACTATAGGGATCTGTGACTATGTAAAAATCTAGTTTTTGCAATTTTGAAAAAATAGATATTTTAAATTTAAACATGTTATATACCACAAATGCTCATATTCTTTAAAACATTTTGTAACTGAAACTATATATTTGCGACCAATAGTTGCGGAGATAAAGGTATTCTCGTCACAATGCTTTGCACCCTGTATTAAAAAAAAAAAATAATAATATATATATATATATGTATAAATGAATTTTTTAATCTTAGTTAAAGCCAAGCAACAGATATAAGATCCATGAAACCACATAGGTCAATGAGAAGGAAATTACAACAAATTTAAATAACCTGGGGAGACTGATTGTGATTTATTGAAACATTTATTTTTTATTTATTGATTTTTATTTTATTTAACTTCAGTCTAATCATAAATTTATTCCTATATTGTTAGTTGCAATTTTAATAATTTTGCCGGTGCCTAAAAACCACATGAAACTCAAATCAAAAGTTACAAACAAGCAACGAGGAAATAAAAAATTAAGACAGCATTTTAAACATTTTTTTTAGGAAAAGCTTAGAATGGTAGAAAAAAAAAAAAAAAAACTCGTCAGGGGTGACCCTTTTCGTCGTTGAGCACCAATGTACGATTCCGTTCGTTAGCAGCTATAATAGCAAATTGCTAGCGGGCACCCTATCGTACAAGAAATTAATTGAAGTTAGAAATGAAGAATAAATTGGAATAAATTATTTACTTCAAGAAATCAGAGAATCAAACAGAAAACAACCATGAAAAGCAAACATCAATCATAGGATGACGCATTCGGAATCACAAGGATTAAAACCAGCAAAATAAATCAAGAGTTTAGTTGTACATAGCAGATGAAGAATAATGATACAACACAGCAACAGGGATATAAATTACTTTTTTTTTAATTCAAATAATGTTTGATAAATTTTAACATACTTACTATTCCTTTAATTTCAACGTATATGCATGAAAAATTCCATATTTTATGACAGTAATTCCCAAAAAGTGTCCTAACATGTCTATATCCCTTAAAAAATTCCTTAAACTTTTGCATTTTTAAAAAATTTCTTTTTTCCCCTAATCTGAAGATAATGACGTTATAGTATTAATTACGAAACTTTGAATAAACACCATAAAATGCAAGAACTCGCAACTGCTACAAACAAAGCACGGCTTCTACAAACAAAGCGGCAACGCATTCAACACACTCAACGTGCTTGTTTGCAGCTCTCGTGCCTACAATGTTCGCCTGATGAAGGGTTGTGTCTTCTTTTGATCCGAAACAGTTGGTGCGAGTTCTTGCATTTTATGGTGTGTATTCAAAGTTTTGTAATTAATACTACAACTTCATTATATTCAGATTAGGGGAAAAAAAGAAATTTTTAAAAAATGCAAAAATTTAAGAAATTTTTTAAGGTATAAAGAGACGTTATGACACTTTTTGGGGAAAACTGTCATAGAATATAGAATTTTTGATGCATATACGTTGAAATTAAAGGAATAGTAAGTATGTTAAAATTTCTCAAACATTATTTGAATTGAAAAAAAAAGTAATTCATATCCCTGTTCATGTGTTGTATCATTATTCGTCATCAGCTATGTAATTTTTACTTCTAAACGCTCGTACTGAGGTGATTTTTTATAATGACGCCATAATTTTTTTTTTTTTTTTTTTTTTTTTTTTTAACTACACTA
This sequence comes from Salticus scenicus, assembly GCA_963930645.1. Lineage (NCBI taxonomy): Eukaryota > Metazoa > Arthropoda > Arachnida > Araneae > Salticidae > Salticus > Salticus scenicus. The sequence continues at coordinate 62,661,139 of OZ005648.1, forward strand.
TTTTAGAACGTTTACAGTACGTTTTCTGGAACGTTCTGAAAATGTGTATAACGTTTTGAAAACGTTGTAAAAACGTTTAGAACGTTCTGAGACCGTATACATAGAACGTTCTCAGAACGCTTCTATAACACCGATGGTGATAGTTACACGTTCATTGAACGTTCTCTGAACCGTACTATTGTACGTCTTCAAGATGGACAGATAGACGTCTATAACACGTTCAAAGTGAACGTTCTTAGAACGTGTTTGCAGAACACTTTTTGAACGTTCAGAGAACGTTTCGGTGCTGCTTGGGTTATTTCTATCATCCTAATGTATAATGGTAAATAAATTCAGAGTTAGTTTTAATTCTTTAATTAATTATAATTAAGGTCGAACGTTTATTACTAGTAATAAAGACTTTAATAACAAGGGACTTTAAGGTTTGAAAATAGTGATTTAAACATTTTCTAAGCATTTTGAAATGATTGTTAATTTTCCACAATGTTTTTTAAGGACTTTGTTTTAATTTTAAATGAAGCAACATATTCATAGTGTTTTATAGTGCAACATATTCATAGACGTTTAAAAAAATAAATATAAGTTTTTATTTACTTTTTTTTTTCTTTTAGAAAAATGAAAAATTTATATAGAATAAGTTTTGAGGAACATAAAATAATTTTGCATTCTAGAGTACATTAAGGGAAAACGTAGTTGTTTTTGCTTAAAATTTTTGTACAATCCTCGTTGGACATATTTGTTATTTTTTTAATGTATTTTCAGAGTGTAACTTTTTATATCGGTGTTTTTTAAAAGTACGTCAGAGAATGAATGTTCATTTTTATTTATTTTTCTATTTTTTTATTCTCACTTTGTCATCTTTATATCAAGATATTAATATTTTTTTTCTTATTTTACTTTATTATCAAATGTAACCCTACAAGGCACCCAGTTCCATATGTGGAACACCGACTTTAATCGTTCCTATACCTGTAAAACTATTAGTAGCGACTTGACATGTTGATAGAAGCTACAGACATTTAGCAATGTAGTAATACGAATCTTTACCTAAAGATGTCGTTCGTGTCTTTGTTATAGTGCACTCAGTGTGAAATTTGAATGAAAGTGATACGTTAGTCGTTTGTCTGAATTCAAAAATAATAAAAGAATAGTTATTGAACAGTTTTGACTCGAAAAAAATACTGTGTGTTATAACGAAGTGTATATTTTGAAGAGGTAAGTTGTTTTTTTTATATTGCAATAGTAAACGTATTAGTAAATCATATTTTTATGTTGAGCTAAAAAGTTGATTTTTCCTTAAAATATGGTTTTATTTTTATTTTTATAAGTTTTCCCTATCTTCTGTTCACTAATTACAACCTATATATTTTTGTCGCGCACTAAAAAAAAAATTGAGCCTTGTACGGATAATAGTTTTTAATTATCTATATATGTATAAAATCTTTTTGTAAAAAAATAGAACCGACTCCAAAAAGGAACTACTATTCAAACAACAAATATGAAAGAAAATTGGCAGAAAATGGAACTGTAAATTGCGCCTAAATATATAAAATAATTTCCTTCGCCAATTAACCTATAACACTACAATTAATCATAACTTTTGAAGTCGGCGCAAAATTAAATAAAATTTAATTAGTTTTTAAAGGTTTGTCTTTAGATCGGTAGCAACAGATGCTGTTGTTTCGAATGATCCATTTTCATGTTTCCTTTATTATTTTATCACTGTATACAATTGGTCCATTAGTAGCATCTACATAGAACAGTGAACATTCTTCATAATGCGGTATTTATGTTTCTACGAAGTTAGAGTTTCCTTTGCAAATTTGGTATAACTTTGATAACTATCATCCTTGATGACTTTTGGATTTGGGGATCAAAACGTAAGGCAAAAATATACATGCAAGATGTATATTTTCATATTATATATTGTACGATGTGTTGTTTCATATTCTTGATTTATCTCTTGATATGCCTTATGAAAATAATCATGATATCCCAAAGAAATTAAATATTTTTGCCAGATAATTTTGCGATTTTTCTTTCACCAAGGACGTCAGATACCAGCATCTTCGCCAACTTTTGCTGCTTACGAAATCTTATTTGTTTTCTTGAATCAAAGTAGTTTTCGATTGCGTTTTGCAGGTGACAATGTGAGATGTGTATTTTGAATAGGATTTGAATTTTGTATCGAAAAAAGGTATCAATTTTTATTTAATTTTGCGCCGACATCAAAAGTTATGATTAATTGTAGTGTTATAGGTTAATTGGCGAAGGAAATTATTTTATATATTTAGGCGCAATTTACAGTACCATTTTCTGCCAATTTTCTTTCATATTTGTTGTTTGAATAGTAGTTCCTTTTTGGAGTCGGTTCTATTTTTTTACAAAAAGATTTTATTTTTCTCTTTTCAGTGAAAACTTATTTATATAGCAGAGCATCAGAAGACGTTCGACGGAAGTTTCACAAATCATAAGTTCAAAGAAAATTGACATTACTCAAAAAATGGTTTATGTCACTGAAAAATACATGAAATGCACCAAATGTGAAAAAAAAAATTACATCTCCATCTAGAAAGTTATCCACTCGAGAGACAGTCGTGCCAGTTTTATTATAGTCAATTTATTTTTAAGTTGCTTTTTCTCAAATGCTGCATTTTTAAGTTGTGTAACTTTTCTTGTCTTTATCGGATATGAGCAAAAAACTATCTATTGAACGAACATACGTTAGATTAAAAAGTCTTTAGAAATGTAAAGGACGGATACGCTGTATTCGTAACCGAAAATTCTGTTAGGCATATATATTGTACTTTACAGTAAATACATGTCACCCGCTGCGCTGGAAATTGTGCAGCGTAAAGTTCAAATAAAGAGCAAAATATGCATTGCAGCTGACCGACAGAAGTTTCGATACTTACATACTGCTTTTACCATTGTAGCTGTATGCGTTCAGCAGTTAGAGTTAGAACAGATTTTTGTGAGTATCCTGTAATTTGTTTATATCTTAATGAAATCATAATGAAACCTATTTCAGGCAAAGATCATTACGACAACAAAAAAAGTATTAAAATTGAATCATCTCTTACGAAGTTATAAGCTAAAAATTTCAACAGCAACAACGAGAAACATGGTTTGCATTGAGAACCTCTTCCTATATGAAGTCGGTTTAAAACGTCCATGCGTTAATCTATGTGACCGCTTACAATAACCATACTTTGAATTTTACATAGCATAAATGTCTCCCGCTACGCTACAACACATGCAATGTCGTTCAAGTGTGCACAAAATAGAAAATTGTGAACAAACAAATGCACGTTTGAAGCGTTCTGTATTTAGCATTAATTTCTAAACTACCTTTGCGTACTACATCGATGATGCTCTGCAATTTTATAATTCCCTTTTTCCCCTTTCTTGAAACGTTTCCGAGATAGGATCGCTAACTCCACTCTTTTCCACCAGGTGGCGCTTTAGGCGGGTGAATCGCGTAGCACATGTCCACTTTACTATGCCTACATACCACTTTTATAACTATAGCTGCAGCTGTTCAGCAGTTAAAAGAGTCGGGACTGAAATTTTTGGGCACCCTGTATTTTCTTTTGATCGTAAAGATCTTACAATGGGATTTATTTCAGACCAAGACCTTTACAAAAAAACAAAAAGTATCAAAATCGGATAATCTGTTCAGAAGTTATGAGCTAACAAACAAAAACAAAAAGATTCGCTTTGAATTGAGAACCTCCTCCTTTTTGAAGTCGGTTAATTAGTGCATCTCTTACGAAGTTATAAGCTTACAAACACCAGCAACAACACATAGCTTGAATTAAGAACACCCTCCTTTCTGAAGTTGGTTGAAAACGACTTTGCGCTAATCGATGTGACCGCTTACAGTAACAGTACTTAGAACCACACAGTATACGTGTCATCTGCTACACTGCAAAATGTGCAACGTAGTACAAGTGTGCACATTGTAGGAAATTGCGAACAAACAACTGCACGTTTTAAGCGTTCTATTTTTAGCAATAATGTCTGAAAACTGTCTTTTCCTAGTAAATCGAAGATGCTCTACAACTTCGTAATTAACTTTTCTTCCATCTTGAACCGTTTTTGAGATAGGAGCGCTAATTCCGCTGTTTTCAACAGATGGCGCTTTATTTTCTTTAAATTGTAAAGAAGTTATAATGGGACCTACTTCAGACCAAGATCTCTACAACAAAACAAAAAGTATCAAGTAACCGTATTTTAAACTATATAGCGTATGTCTCAGCAGCTACGCTACAACGTGAGCAATGTAGCTCAAGTATGTATAGTGTAAGAAATTACGAACAAAAAAATGCACGTTTTTAGCCTTGTATTCTTAACATCAATGTCAAAACTATCTTTTCGTACTAAATCGATGATGCTCTGCAATTTTATAATTCAATTTTTCCCCCTGTCTTGAACCGTTTCCGAGATAGGAACGTTAGTATGAATGTCTAAACTATCTATTTGTACTAAATCGGTGATAACCTTCAGCTTTGTAATTTACTTTTTCTGTAGAACCGTTTTCGAGATAGGAACACTAACTCCGCTATTTTCCACCAGGTGGCGCTGCAAGCGGTTTAACCTTGTACAGCATGGCCACTTTGCTATACTTACATACCGTTTTTATCACTATAGCTGCAATCGTTTCGCAGTTAAAAGAGTTGGGACTGATTTTTTTGGGCGCCCTGTATTTTCTTTAGATCGTAAAGATATTACAATGGGACCTATTGTAGACCAAGACCTTTTCAACAAAACAAAAAGTATCAAAATCGGAGCATCCGTTCAGAAGTTATGAGCTAACAAACATAAAAAAAACATACGGTTTGAATTGAGAACCTTCCTTCTTTTTTTGAAGTCGGTTAAAAAGATTTTATTTTTCTCTTTTCAGTGAAAACTTATTTATATAGCAGAGCATCAGAAGACGTTCGACGGAAGTTTCACAAATCATAAGTTCAAAGAAAATTGACATTACTCAAAAAATGGTTTATGTCACTGAAAAATACATGAAATGCACCAAATGTGAAAAAAAAAATTACATCTCCATCTAGAAAGTTATCCACTCGAGAGACAGTCGTGCCAGTTTTATTATAGTCAATTTATTTTTAAGTTGCTTTTTCTCAAATGCTGCATTTTTAAGTTGTGTAACTTTTCTTGTCTTTATCGGATATGAGCAAAAAACTATCTATTGAACGAACATACGTTAGATTAAAAAGTCTTTAGAAATGTAAAGGACGGATACGCTGTATTCGTAACCGAAAATTCTGTTAGGCATATATATTGTACTTTACAGTAAATACATGTCACCCGCTGCGCTGGAAATTGTGCAGCGTAAAGTTCAAATAAAGAGCAAAATATGCATTGCAGCTGACCGACAGAAGTTTCGATACTTACATACTGCTTTTACCATTGTAGCTGTATGCGTTCAGCAGTTAGAGTTAGAACAGATTTTTGTGAGTATCCTGTAATTTGTTTATATCTTAATGAAATCATAATGAAACCTATTTCAGGCAAAGATCATTACGACAACAAAAAAAGTATTAAAATTGAATCATCTCTTACGAAGTTATAAGCTAAAAATTTCAACAGCAACAACGAGAAACATGGTTTGCATTGAGAACCTCTTCCTATATGAAGTCGGTTTAAAACGTCCATGCGTTAATCTATGTGACCGCTTACAATAACCATACTTTGAATTTTACATAGCATAAATGTCTCCCGCTACGCTACAACACATGCAATGTCGTTCAAGTGTGCACAAAATAGAAAATTGTGAACAAACAAATGCACGTTTGAAGCGTTCTGTATTTAGCATTAATTTCTAAACTACCTTTGCGTACTACATCGATGATGCTCTGCAATTTTATAATTCCCTTTTTCCCCTTTCTTGAAACGTTTCCGAGATAGGATCGCTAACTCCACTCTTTTCCACCAGGTGGCGCTTTAGGCGGGTGAATCGCGTAGCACATGTCCACTTTACTATGCCTACATACCACTTTTATAACTATAGCTGCAGCTGTTCAGCAGTTAAAAGAGTCGGGACTGAAATTTTTGGGCACCCTGTATTTTCTTTTGATCGTAAAGATCTTACAATGGGATTTATTTCAGACCAAGACCTTTACAAAAAAACAAAAAGTATCAAAATCGGATAATCTGTTCAGAAGTTATGAGCTAACAAACAAAAACAAAAAGATTCGCTTTGAATTGAGAACCTCCTCCTTTTTGAAGTCGGTTAATTAGTGCATCTCTTACGAAGTTATAAGCTTACAAACACCAGCAACAACACATAGCTTGAATTAAGAACACCCTCCTTTCTGAAGTTGGTTGAAAACGACTTTGCGCTAATCGATGTGACCGCTTACAGTAACAGTACTTAGAACCACACAGTATACGTGTCATCTGCTACACTGCAAAATGTGCAACGTAGTACAAGTGTGCACATTGTAGGAAATTGCGAACAAACAACTGCACGTTTTAAGCGTTCTATTTTTAGCAATAATGTCTGAAAACTGTCTTTTCCTAGTAAATCGAAGATGCTCTACAACTTCGTAATTAACTTTTCTTCCATCTTGAACCGTTTTTGAGATAGGAGCGCTAATTCCGCTGTTTTTCAGCAGATGGCGCTTTATTTTCTTTAAATTGTAAAGAAGTTATAATGGGACCTACTTCAGACCAAGATCTCTACAACAAAACAAAAAGTATCAAGTAACCGTATTTTAAACTATATAGCGTATGTCTCAGCAGCTACGCTACAACGTGAGCAATGTAGCTCAAGTATGTATAGTGTAAGAAATTACGAACAAAAAAATGCACGTTTTTAGCCTTGTATTCTTAACATCAATGTCAAAACTATCTTTTCGTACTAAATCGATGATGCTCTGCAATTTTATAATTCAATTTTTCCCCCTGTCTTGAACCGTTTCCGAGATAGGAACGTTAGTATGAATGTCTAAACTATCTATTTGTACTAAATCGGTGATAACCTTCAGCTTTGTAATTTACTTTTTCTGTAGAACCGTTTTCGAGATAGGAACACTAACTCCGCTATTTTCCACCAGGTGGCGCTGCAAGCGGTTTAACCTTGTACAGCATGGCCACTTTGCTATACTTACATACCGTTTTTATCACTATAGCTGCAATCGTTTCGCAGTTAAAAGAGTTGGGACTGATTTTTTTGGGCGCCCTGTATTTTCTTTAGATCGTAAAGATATTACAATGGGACCTATTGTAGACCAAGACCTTTTCAACAAAACAAAAAGTATCAAAATCGGAGCATCCGTTCAGAAGTTATGAGCTAACAAACATAAAAAAAACATACGGTTTGAATTGAGAACCTTCCTTCTTTTTTTGAAGTCGGTTAAAAAGAGCAGAGTCTGTGTGTGTGTGTGCCTGTCAGTCTGTCCGCTATAGAATCCTAGGCCGTTTCACCGACCGGGACAAAATTCGGCACGGTTAATGTTTACGACCCGAGAAACACAACGCCGCAAGCGATTTTACAAAATTCGCCCCCCAAGGGAGCAGGGGGGCAAAACGTAATTTCACAAAATCCATCATATCTCAAACTAAAAACAGATATCCGTAAAATTTTTGCTTTAAAATATAGCTAATATAAATGTCTAAAAATCGGTTTCTGGAATTTTTGAAATTCAGTCCCCAAGGGGGGAGGAGGGGGGGCGAAACGTGATTTCACATGCGTAAAACGTGATTTCGCATAATCCTATATATCTTAAACAAAAAAAAAAAATAGATATACGTGAAATTTTTGCTCTAAAATATAGCTAATGCAACTATCTAAAAACCAATTTCTTGAATTTTAGATATTCAGCCCTCACGTGGGGCACCCAAGGGGGGGGGGGGGTGCTATGAAGCAAAAAGAAATAGAAATACAGTTAGGCCGTTCAAAATTGGTACAGATAGGTTTTAAAGGCCTGCAAGTCGAATGGGGATATTTTCGATTGTGTAAAGTTATTAGGAGGGGCAAGAAGGGGGAGGGGAGAGGGGAGAGGGGGGGGCAAAACAATAAAAATATAGTTAGTTCGTTCAAAATTGGTTTATAGAGGTTTTCGATGCTTGCAAATCAATTGCGGATATTTTCGAATTTTAAAATTATTAGGAGAGGCGGTAAGGGGGGTGAGGAGGTAAGGGGGGCTAAGGGGCAAAAACAAATAGAAATACAGTTAGGCTGTTCAAAATTGGTACTGATAGGTTTAAGAGGCCTGCAAGTCGAATGGGGATATTTTCGAAAGTGTAAAGTTATTAGGAGGGGCGAGAAGGGGGAGGGGAGAGGGGGGGGGGGAAACAATAAAAATAGAGTTAGTTCGTTCAAAATTGGTTTATAGAGGTTTTCGATGCTTACAAATCAATTGCGGATATTTTCGAATTTGTAAAATTATTAGGAGAGGCGGTAAGGGGGGGGGCTATGGGCAAAAACAAATAGAAATATAGTTAGGCCATTCAAAATTGGTACAGACAGGTTTAAGAGGCCTGCAAGTCGAATGGGGATATTTTCGAAAGTGTAAAGTTATTAGGAGGGGCGAGGGGAGCAAAAAAATAAAAATAGAGTTAAATCGTACAAAATTGGCATGTAGAGGTTTTCGATACTTACAAATCGATTGGGGATATTTTCGAATTTGTAAAATTATTAGGAGGGGAGGAAAGGGGGTGGGGCGGTAAGGGAGGGCTATGGGCAAAAACAAATAGAAATACAGTTAGGCCGTTCAAAATTGGTACAGATAGGTTTTAAAGGCCTGCAAGTCGAATGGGGATATTTTCGAAAGTGTAAAGTTATTAGGAGGGGCGAGAAGGGGGAGGGGAGAGGGGGGGGGCAAAAAAAATAAAAATAGAGTTAGATCGTTCAAAATTGGTATATAGAGGTTTTCGATACTTACAAATCGATTGGGGATATTTTCAAATTTGTAAAATTATTAGGAGGGGCGGTAAGAGAGGGCTATAGGCAAAAACAAATAGAAATACAGTTAGGCCGTTCAAAATTGGTACAGACAGGATTTAAAGGCCTGCAAGTCGAATGGGGATATTTTTGAAAGTGTAAAGTTATTAGGAGGGGCGAGAAGGGGGAGGGGAGAGGGGGGCAAAAAAATAAAAATAGAGTTAGATCGTTCAAAATTGGTATATAGAGGTTTTCGATACTTACAAATCGATTGGGGATATTTTCAAATTTGTAAAATTATTAGGAGGGGCGGTAAGAGAGGGCTATGGGCAAAAACAAATAGAAATACAGTTAGGCCGTTTAAAATTGGCACAGATAGGTTTTAGAGGCCTGCAAGTCGAATGGGAATATTTTCGAAAGTGTAAAGTTATTATAAGGCACGGGAAGGGGGGGCGGAGGGGCCAAAAAATAAAATAGAGTTAGATCTTTCAAAATTGGTACATAGAGGTTTTCGATACCTACAAATCGATTGCGGATATTTTTGAATTTTTAAAATTATTGGGAGGGGCAAAAAAATAAAATAGAGATAGATCGTTCAATACTGGTGCATAGAGGTTTTTGATACTTACAAATCGATTGCGGATATTTTCGAATTTGTAAAGATATTAGGTTAGACGGGGGGGGGGGGAAGGGGGAAAATAATAGAAATAAGAGTTAGAGCATTTTGGGAATTTTTTCCGAAGACAGTGAGAACCCGGTGCGACATTTATCCTAATCAGATTTTGTTTCTCTTTTTTTTTCACGTGATAAAAATTAATGCAATTCTGAGAATTGAGTAATTATAGTGATTCATTTAAAAATAGGGACCAGCGAAGCGGGCGTCGCCTGCTAGTGTTTTATAAAGGGTAGTTTTTTTTTTTTTTTTTAACTCTACAAATATTTGTACTTTTTACATCTTTTTTCTATCATACATCGGGGTTACATGGATTTTCATGGTTGAATAATAAGCAAATGTATTTTAAGTGTAATCAATGCATTTTTCAATCAAAATCTTGAGTATATAAAGAGTAAAATATAAATTTTGTAAAATTATAATTCTTTATAAAATTTTCATTCAGAATTTTGGAAAATTCAGCCGGTGGTGTCTAGTTTGTAGAGACCCTTCGGGAAAAAAGTGTCCTCACGGTTTAACAGGATGACTTACGAAAACTTTATAAAAAAAAAAAAAAAAAAAAATCTGGAGTGACTCCACTCGACTTTCCGAACATTGAGTAATTAACAGTTTTGTAGATAAAGTAAAGAAACAGGAGTTGTTAAACAAACAAAAAAGAGAAACCCACAATTGAGTGTTTGAGTATTTTTCTCCATATATTAAATGATATTTTATTTAACGCTACTGAACTTTGAGCCCATAGATCATAATGATAAACAAATTTTCGTTGCGTCCCTGTAAAACCCTATAAACGCTAGATTCTCCAAAATCTATACAGATTGCGTATATGTGACCTATAATATGTGTATAAATATTTCTCTTAATTTAATAAGGCATTTAGATGCTATCGCACTTTTAAGATTTTGGTCCCATAGGCCATAATGATAAGGAATTCTTCTTTGTGTCCCTGTAAAAAATCCATAAGTGCTAGATTCTCCAAAATCTATACAAATTGCGTATATGTGACCTATAATATGTGTATAAATATTTCTCTTAATTGAATAAGGCATTTAGATGCTATCGCACTTTTAAGATTTTGGTCCCGTAGGCCATAATGATAAAGAATTTTAACTGGTGTCCCTGTAAAAAAAACTATAAGTGCTAGATTCATCAAAATCAATAGGGTTCGTGCTACTGTGACTTTCAACATGCGTACCAACTTACAGCTCATTCGAGCAAAGCGTTTAGACGCTAGCGTGTTCACTCACACACATACACACACACACATACACACATACACATACATACATCATCGTAAAAATAGTGAAAACGGACTCAGGGTACCTCGAAACGTATAGAAACATCAAAATTTCAAATTCGGATCTTTGACATGGTTACAATACTTTCCTCACTATAGTGTTCGGAAAGTAATAATAATCTTTTAGTAGATAAATATAACTCGTATCTAAACGATGAATATTAAAAAAAAAATAAAATAAAGTTTTAATTTTTGGCAGAATTATGTGTAAAAACAGTAAACTATTTGGCATATTTTACCCCATGTATGGCCTTTTAAAATAAGTTGTAATCGAAGAAAAAAAAAATAAATAAAAACCTTCGTCTCCAAGCACTATTTAATTCTATTTTTAAAAAGTAGCCAAAATTTCAATAATACCAATGCATTAGTTTTTGAGAAATCGTGTTCACCGAATTTTAAAATTGTATTAAAAAAAAAAAAAAAAAAAAAAAAAAAAAAGCTATTAAAGTTTAAGAAGAATGAAAAATTTCCAAAGGCTTTTATTCCAATTGACTTGAAATTTTGGGATTTTTTTTTTCTTTTACTTATGTAACCCTTTAAGTAGGAGTGAAACAAACATTATAAGAATAAATTTAAAGGTCTCTCTCTCCTAGAGTTTTACTCTGATTCACTTGAAGCTTTGGGAAAATATTCTAGAGATATTGTACTAATGGACAAAAGAAATTTTATAAAGAATATATTTTTAAAACACATGTAACACTTCAATTTATTTATTTAAAACATGTATTAGTTTACCAAAACTAAATTCAAAACTGGCGTACAATCAATAGAAAGAAATTAAAACTTCTTCACACACCATAAATTTTAAGTTAGCACAACCGGTTTCGAAAGGACGTAGTCTTTCTTCATCAGGTGCAAACACGTGCTACTGCATGGGAGGCAAAAGCAAGACTGAAAGCAGGGCAAAATCCAGAGGGGGAGGAGCAACACAAACAACCAATAGGAAGCATCATGCAAGGCAGGACCAATCAGAAAGGAACACACGTACACACACAAAAAAAGGGGGGGGGGAGGGAAGGAGTAAACAATTATTATTATTATTATTATTAATTAATATTATACTAATAAGTAAATTTAATAAAATTTATTTATTTATTATATATATATATATATTTTAATTAGAATTATTTTATTATAACTAATATTATGTTATAAACATAATGAAGGAAATTATTTAATTGAATTAAACGAATTTTTCCAGGCTGTAGACAGCAAAGTGAAATCAGATTTTTCATTAACAATTTTATCACGATTAAGGTAAATAGCTAAATTTTCCAAAAAATCCAGTTCGGAAACGCGTTTGGCATGAGTGCCAAACATAAAATTATTAGTTTTATGAGTGCCAAAGTTATCTTTCATGCCAAACGCGTTTCCGAACTGGATTTTTTGAAAAATTTAGCTATTTACCTTAATCGTGATAAAATTGTTAATGAAAAAATCCACTTTGCTGTCTACAGCCTGGAAAATTTTTTTTAATTCAATTAAATAATTACCTTCATTATGTTTATAACATAATATTAGTTATAATAAAATAATTCTAATTAAGAAAAAATTAATAAATAAATAAATTTTAATAAATTTACTTATTAGTATAATATTAATTAAATAAATAATGAAAAAATAATAATAGTTGTTTACTCCTTCCCTCCCTCACCCCCCCCCCTTTTTTTGTGTGTGTACGTGTGTTCCTCTCTGATTGGTCCTGCCCTGCATGATGCTTCCTATTGGTTGTTTGTGTTGCTCCTCCCCCTCTGGATTTTGCCCTGCTTTCAGTCTTGCTTTTGCCTCCCATGCAGTAGCACGTGTTTGCACCTAATGAAGAAAGGCTACGTCCTTCCGAAACCGGTTATGCTGACTTAAAATTTATGGTGTGTGAAGAAGTTTTAATTTCTTTCTATGTATTAGTATACTTTTTCCCCCATGATTTCAAAATGATCATGTCATAAAATTTATCATGGTTTAAAAATTTCATTAATAAGTAAATAAATAAATGAAATGTAAAATAGGGTAGTCTTCTATGTTATTTGCAAAAAAAAAAAAAAAAAAAAAAAAAAGATTAAATTTTTGCAAAAGCAGAATTGAGTTTAGGACGGAGAACTATTATTGTTTTTTTAATTCAAATTATATCATTGCTTTCAAACTATTTAATTATATTTTCGATAAATTTTAGATTTCGACAAATGTCCAGTGATCGTAAAACTGGTATCGTAAAAATCCGCAGATTGAGACTAATAGTCCTCAGTCCTAATTAAGAGAGTAGAAAAAAAAAGTGTGTATATTTGCGGAATCCCATTAAGAGATGAAAGAATATAACTATTAGATATACAAAAATGTTTTTTTCCTCTCCCATGTTTATATCTATTTGAAGATATAATTGCAATATGTTAATCGAATTGTTTTGCTTTCAAGTTTAATGCATATAATAGGATGTATATTTTCTTAACAATATCTGCTCGTATTTTGCTAATACGCAGTGACATTTTTCTTATTTGAATATCTTATGCACTTTCTTTCCACATTGTAAACAAGTAAAGCAAATTTTTACATAAATGTTCTTTTAACGTTTTCAATTCAATATAAAGGATAACAGTAAAAAATAGTTCTTATTAAAAAAAACAAAATGACGGAAATTATACACTGTATATAAAAGGTTTGAATAGAAATATATTTTAAAGTTTATACGCATTTGTAAAAATATGCCTAAAAGTTGAATAATAAATATTTATATAAAATGTAAATTTACGTTATATATCAATGCCAATATTTTTTCTTTGGTATGTTGTTTTTTATTGAGAATGAAAATTTGAAAAAAATATGTTTTTTTACGCACTTAAAGGCTTGTGAAAATTGTTTCACAAATCTTTTCGAAAAGCTAATTTTTTTAATTATTTCATTTTATTTTATTTAAGAATATTTTGTATTATATTTTATGCAGAATAGACATTTTTTATTATGAACATACACTGTTCCCAGTATGTTTCTAATCCGTCGATATGACATTTAGTATTTTTTATTTTCCCATCATACTATACGTATGAGGAACTTAGGTAATCAGGAAAATGTTTGTACTCGGTCTTTTGACTTTTTTTTTTTTTTAAACCTTTCGAGATTTTATAAATCCAAGAATCACAAATTCGACGTAGTGTCCTTCTGTATCGTGTCATTTAGTTTGTAAGTGTGTTAGTTTGTTATTGTGTTTGTTTTTTTTTTGTCCGTGTTCACGATGTCTACAGAACAATTGGTTTTGAAGGTGTCGAGCAAGTTTTAAATATCAATTATGACACTGACAATAACCCAACTGATTTGATATATTCTAATTTAGAAATTTTGTATATTATTTGAAATTTACGAGTCAGTTAACATGGGTAAATAGGGCAAATAGTTGGAGTAAAAGAGTAAATAGTGAATAAAAGAAAAAAATTTACTGTAAAGATAACAAACTAGCTTTGAAATAACAGTTGTGAAGCTTGCATGAACATCCTTAACTATAAAAATTTAACTTTGAAAACTTCGTAAGTTTTTTGAAATTTTTTAATTTCTTAAACATGTCAATTTAGGCCAAAATTTCGTATAAACGTCCATTAAATGTATTTCCAATTATGTATATTCCAGTCAAATTAAATATATTCCAAAAAATGATTAAACATAGCCGATTTGTTGGTTTCTTGTTTCTGGACGTCAATTATATGGTCTTTTAAATGTATTTTAAGGCTATGATTGGCTTAACCATTATAGAATAAACCACGGTTAAATTTAGGTATGATGAGATTTTTTAACGATTATAGAAAACGTAAAACAAAACTGTCGATTATTTAAAAATAGTGTTATTATACGATGTTATTTCAATTCCTAATAAGTCCCAATTAATTTTCACGATCTTTTATATAAATAAGCAAAGTACATTTGATATTATTTTATAAACTAATAAAAGATTTGCAAAAATCTTTTAAGAAATTATGTAACTATGTTTTTAGAAAAACATCAAAACTCCATTTTACGAAATATTATGTATTTTTTAATAAAGTATTCTCATGTTAATATTCAGCTTAAAATTATTCATTTCTAATTAAGAGAAATGGGAAATTTCTGCCGTAACTATTATTAATGAAGACGAGCTTTTCTTTGTTGGTGCATTATGCAAGTGTAAGTTTTTCTTTAATTGCATTATGAAAAGCTCTTAATTTCCTTTTCAGACCTTTTTACTCTTTTTGTTAATTACCGATATTTGTCCTGCAGCGGTGTGTGTAATTAGTGTTTGCTCAACGAAAAACAAGAAATAGTGATTTAAATATACAAAACACTATACAGAAAATAAAGAAATGATATCAGTTATTTTCATAGTGATAACATTACGTAACAGTAATAGAAACTTATATTAATCATCGTTGTATTAGTGTTTATTAATCTGATTGTTTTAGTAAGAGGAAAAATAAAAATGAAATGAAATAAAATGTTAAAATTAATTTAGAATGACATTGGCTTTTGAAGGATTTTGATAATATATAAAATTTTATTTTTTTATATATGTGTATTTTAAAAAGATTATTTCATTCTTTAAATTTTTACAGCTGAAATAAAAAAAAAATATTTTCTTTATTACAAAACAGTATTAAGCAATTTCCCGGACTGAAAAGAAAATTTTGGTTTTCCGATTTTTTTAATTCTTTAAATACACTTGGTTTTATTTTACTTATTTATTTTATTTTATTTATTTATTTATTTATTTATTTTCTTTATTTTTTTATTTTTTAAAGTTTAAATTAGAGTTTATGTAAAGTTTGCAAGATTAGATATTTCGCATTTTTTTTTTTTTTTTTTTTTTTTTTTTTTTATGAAATTCATTTATTATATCAAAAAGGTCACGGCCTCACTATTCGTTTGTGGCCAAAAGTTTCCGATTGCGGAGCTGCTCCACAGAAGGTACCGGATTAAATTATACTTCCCTTCCTTCTAGTTATTCTGCGTTTTCCGTAGTTTACCCTAAAACTAGAGTATATAATTTCCAACAAGGTTGAAAAGTGTCTGTCTGTCTATCTGCGCTATAAATCCCGTAAATACTCATGGGTTTCTTGACACTGATATATATCATTCAAGTTCACTATCAGATGTTCCCTGTTGAAAAGGGAGTGAATACCTCTGTTGGTTTGTATGCTTTTCAGCCCTTCTTTCTGTCCGTCATGTGATAACGTAGGAAAAGAACATTGAAAATTATATGACAAGTACGTACAGTAGGAAATTGTTAATAATCTATGCGTATCGCATGTTTTTTCGTTCTTGTTTGTTTTACATACGGAAAATTAGTATCAAGGCTCGATTGACAAGCGCTAAGGGATAAAATTGATTGTAATTCCTCGGCTGTGTACTAACATCATGGCCTATAATTCGGTGGACTGCTAGAACGGGAGCATTTTATTTAATACAAGAATTTTTATGATGTGCACTATGGAAAAAATCTCTTGTGTTCGAATATTTTCTGTTTTATCCTGTAACGCAAAAATTTCTGTGAATGTGTTTTTCCCATAGCACATGGATATTTTCTAGAATTTTAGCTACCAAGAAATTTATGTAATGAAACAGGATATATATATATATATATATATACATTTTATATATATATATATATATATATATACATTTTATATATATATATATATATATATATATATATACATTTTATATATATATATATATATATATATATATATACATTTTATATATATATATATATATATATATACATATTTTTTTAAAAACAGTAAATATACAGGAAAATATTTTTTTTTTTTTTTTCTCAGTAGCGTGATACTTGCGACTAAGCATTGAGTGGGGGGTCACCAAAATTATAGCCATCTGTGAAGGAGCACCCAATGGGCACCCATCGATACACATAACAGCGAAGAAACAATCCATGCCTGATCCGGGATTCGAACCACGGACCTATAGTTTGAGTGTTAGTGAAGCTAACTACCACACCGTATGTGTGGTGCAAAAAAAAGATGTAACACGTTCATTTTGCGTTTTATTATGTGTCAAGTTTCTAGTTGAAAATTTTTATAGTTTTCACATTGTCATTTTACATTAGATTGATAAATTATTGACATTTATTTATTACTTAAATTTAAAATTATATATAATATACTTTTCTTTCAAATTTAAAACGAAATTGGCGTTTAAATGTAAATACAAAGTTCATTCACTTTTTGTTGTACAAAATAAAAAATAATAATATAGATATTTATGTGGCTTAGTATACGTACTTCTCTTTTACGGATGCTTGCATATCTGTACAAGAAAACAAAGAAATAAAGCGTATTTGTTTACTTATACATCTTTTTTTTGTTAGAAATAGAGTATTTTTCAGCATTATCCTAAGCAAATGTTGGTCCTAAACAAAACACAAAGTTATCCAAAGCAAAAACAATTTTTTTTTTTTTTTTTAAGTACAATTATACTAATTAGTAAAATATATATATATATATATATATATATATATATATATATATATTTTAATTTCTGTATAATTTAACTTGATAATAAATTAATTCGTATCATACGAAAATTTTTATAAGGTTACAAATAAAAACGAAAATAGTGACATGAAATTACTGCAAATTTAGTTTGATTGTATTAATCAATTCTAACTTATTTTTAATATACATTTTGCTTATGCGAATAAACTACTAAACTTGCCACGATTTATCATGTTGTATTCTACCCAGACAGAATTTTTACAACACTATTTATTTCACCGTTTTATTAATTATTTTTATTGCAGCAAGTTTCTATACAAAAACACAGCTTGAAAACAAAGAAAACATAACTTCAGTTTATGTAATTATTAAACTTTTAGTGGGAAAATTGCAATGCCGTTCAAACATTTTTTGTACAACTGCAAACTGTATGAAGATATAAAAGGGTATTATATGACTTTTTTCTCAAACTTTTATTTATTCTTTGAAATTTTTCTTAAATTGCTCGCCATTAATATCAAATATTATCTTCAATTACTCACAAGGGAATTTAGATAATCTATTTTGGTAAATAAAGCTTTGTGTATATACATTATTTTGATTAATTTTTCTAAAGACATTTGGAATGACTTTTATAAAGAATTTTTTCTGAAATTAAATCCTTTTGTGAAATTGAAAATTAAAGTTTTATGGTAGTAGAATACACCCAAAGGCAATGTTTAACTTTTAATTTAAATTTTAATTCAACTACTTAGAATGTTCGATTATTTCTCGTAATCCTATTATATGGGAAATAAATTCAAAGTTAGTTTTAATTCTTTAATCAATCATGATTAAAGCAAAGTATTTATTATTCATAACAAAGAATTGATAATGCAAATGACTTTAAGGAACTTTTATAACGATTAAAATTTTATTACACGTATGGCAAAAAAGACTGTTAATTTTCCACATTTCAGAAAGTTTATGTTTTATTTTTAAGAGTTTTATGTTATTTCAAGTAAGTGTTTGTTTCATTTTAATGTTTTTTTTAATGTTTTATTTTAATGAGAATTTTAAATTACTTGTTAAAATATTATTGATAATTAACTACCAAATTTAAAAATGATTTACATAAAAATTTAATAAATATTAAAATGAAAATTATTCAAATGCAAAATACAAACCTGAATATTTATTTTAATAATAGAAAAATAATACAATAAAATTTTTACTTATTTTCAGAAAAACGAATTGGACATTATATATAAAATTATGTATAAAAAAATATAAACAGGAATCCGAAAACAAATATCAGAACAATTGAACACGAATTTGGTCTCCCACTCACGAACATATTGCATAAAGACCCGTTACACCCCTACCACATCAGAAGAGTACAGGCATAGAGTGATTATTCCCAACCTATTGCATTTGCATGGAAAAGATGTGCAGCCAAAATTTTTATCGTGGTTTCAATTTACCGATTAAGTTACTTTTACACGCGTCAGTGTTCTCAACTCGCACAATTTGCATGAGTGCACGCAACAGAACCCCTGGAACACACATTACCATGCACACCAACAACGCTTCACCATAAATGTGGGATTTGGTATTCTAGTCGATTTTTTAACTGATCTTTACATACTACCCCAATGCCTTAACGATCCAATTTATTGCATGTTTTTAGAAGAGGTTTTATCAAATTTCACGGATGGTTTTCCACCAGCCTTACACCGACATATCAGGTTTAAACACGTTGGAGTGTCCGCGCATTTCAGTATAAATAACATAGAATGTGCTTAGCTATCCGATAGGGCCTAACCTCATCGCTGGATTGATAAACATGAACCACTCGCATTGTTTCCACAATTCCTTGACCTCACCCCCAATGAATTTTTTCGTGTGGGGATACATAAAGTGGCTGGTATAGGAGACACCCATAATATCTGACATCGACCTCGGTCCAAGTATCGTGGAAATGGCGGCAAGTGTCCGTCACATACTTGCGCAGTTTGAACGAATCCACGAATCCATACATCAATGTTGTGAAGCACTGTCGTAAATGGAAAGAATTTTAAACATTTTCTGTAAACATGATTATTTCCTTCATTCCTGTAAATAAAAGTGGTTTAGATATTTTTTCTCTTATGATGAGACAACTGCATAATGTGCAGGCGATTCAAAAAGTAAATTTCTAAATGTACTTTTTAAAACAATAAATATTATTATAAAGAAATACTTAAAAAATAAATGTGTTATTGAAAAATAAAAAATAAAAATTCATCAAAAATAGATTTTTTTAATTTTATTTATTTTTCATGAATATAAAGGAAAAAAATATTTTAGCGTGTGTATGAGAAAAAAATTAAAAGTTGTACATCTCTTTGAATCCAATTTTACGCATTTTAGAAATATATATATATATAATTTAATTTGTTTGAAGTACTCGCTTTTAATATTCAATGTATTATTACAAAAGAAAAAAATACATACTTCAATTATTCCATTATTTATTATATTTTTCACATTACTTTAAATTAAATAATTTCGATTCGATCTTTAAATATAGAGCAAATTTATTTCTCCGGTGTATATATATATATATGTATTTATTTTATTATTGATTCTAAATACAAACTATAAAAATTCACTATATAATCTAAAAAATGGTAAATATAATAGAATTAATTGGAAATAAATGCACCTCCATGTCTGCCTATTTACACAGAAAATAATATAAGCGAAATATCTTGTAAAATTGTGCTTTATAGAAAAATTAAAACGTTACGTTTTCAGACATATAATTTCTATTTTACTCTTAAAATTTAATTACGGATAATAATTAACTGACGGTCTTTTTTAATCACTTTATTTTGTTTTAATTATAATTAGTCATATACATATATGTAGTAATTCTTAAAAGAAAATTTGCTTTGACGTATTAAAATATCAATAGATTTTTATTTTATTGAAAGGAAATAAAAATCTATTTACGTAAAGTGATTTTTATTATTTTAAAAAATCAATACATGCATAAAATACACATCAAAACAAAACGTAAATATTGTAGGATATATTTTGAAAGTTCTTAAAATACAAACATACATTTTGAATATAAGATGCATACCTGCAACTTGCGAGATAAATATTTCAGTGTAAATGGGATTTATATATATGTTGTCACTTAGGATATTTTTGTGTTTGATATAGTTCTTAAGCTACTCTGAAAAGTTTGGAATTCTTCTATTCTATTGATATTTAGAAATGTTATAAAAAACATTTTCAAAAGAAAATATTTACTTCTAGTTTTGTTTTTAAATATCATATCGAAAATTTTTATTTATTTCTTTTTTGATACATCATGAATTTTTTATGTATATAAATCCGTCATATAGTAAGCAATATGTAAGATTGATATATTTTGTTATGCTCCTAGTATATTTTTTCAATCTCTTTTTTACTTTTAATGTTTTATAAAACCATTTTTTTTTTAATAAAATTCGTATTTTTTATATTATTTTCAGAACAAATTATTAAACAAATAATTATTTAAAATTTATTAAACAAATAAAAATTTATTAAACAAATAAAAAAAATTAAAAATTTATTAAACAAAATTTATTAAAAAAAAATAAAATAAATTTATTAAACAAAATTTATTAAACAAATAATTAATGTTAAAAATAAAATTTTCATTTTACTTAAATTAAATAAAAGAGTATAATTTAATTCAATAAGTATATAAATTCAATTTTATTGTATCTTTTTAATAGATTATTTGTTTTATTCTAAAACTAAACATTATGTTATATAAAATTTTTATTGTGTATTATGAAACAATGTGTGTGATAACTTACCCTCAGCTTCATATCTTAATTCTGAATATTTTTTTTAAATGATTAAAAAACACAAATTTATACAACTCGATGTTTGTTTTTCGAATAATATATATATATATATATATATATATAATTTATTTAAAAAAGATGCTCTTTCTAAATAATTTTATTACATTAAAATATAAATACAGATTAGAAGACATAATCAAATTTTCAAAACAAATTTAAAACGTCGGTGATTTTCATACGAAATAGTAATCATTTATGGCAATAACATTTATATAAAATATTTTTTTTATAAAAAGAATAAAAAAAAAATTACATATTATTAAACAAATATTTTATTTATGAAATGAATTATATTTTCTTTTATTTCCCGATTTGGCTTACGCCTTTTATTTTTCTTTGTTTCATTATGAATTAGTGTTAATCTCTTTACAAATCTTTTATTCCGTTTGCTAATTGCCCGTATTTGTTATGCGATAGTGTGTGTAATTACTATTTGCTTAAAGCAAATAAAAGAAATGCACTGAACATCATTTATTCAGAGAGAAAAGAAAGACAACTTATCATTCATTCCGAGGGAGATAAAAAAAGAAAAAGAAAAAACATTCACAAAAAGGAACAAAAAAAAAAAAAAAAAAAAAAAAACGTAGACAGATTAACCATGCTTTGTCATTGTTTTCTTAAACTATAATTGATTAAAAGGGAACAGAGAAAAAATGTTTTAAGCGAAAAAAAATGAGAGGGGAGTAACGGTTATTTATTAAATTTTCGTTTTAATGTAATTTCGTTTTAATGTTTTAATGTTAAATTTTAATGTATTTTTTTTTTAAATTACTTTAATATTTTATTTAATATAAAAAAAAATACAAAGTACCTATTTTGCCCATTTTATAATTATTATATTCTTAAACGTCCGTAATTGTAACAATGATATAGCTTAAATCGACTTTGGTAAGATCGCGTTTTGGTAAGTTGCTATTATAGTTACATCTTTCAAAGATTTTAGTCTTAAACTACATGACTTAATTTTTTTTTTCCTTTTATAATTTAATAATATTCCACTTAATTTGGTTCCACTTGTCCCGTGGTTTGGGAAAAGATTAATCACGACCTACTATCCTGATATGCAGTACCTTCAGAGATGGTAAGTTAAATTTCCGGATAGCGAAACCCTTCATGAGTTTAGGAGTATAATGTATTTTTGAAATATCTGAACTCGTTACAGACTTTCCGTACGCCTCCAACTAGTCCTTCACAATTTAAACCTTTTAACACAGAGATCGAAACCTAAAAAAAGATCTGAAAATCATATTTAATTAAAAACTTAAAAAACAAACATAAAAATCGAGGTACTTGGGACAAGTGTAAACATCGTGGATGCACTTGTTTCACATACAAACTCTCGTGGTGACTGTAACAACGGATGACAAACCAATAAATTTAAGAATTAGAACAAACCCAAATTCATATTCAAATTTTAGCTTCAAAATTTAGTTGCCTTATCAAAAACTGTGGAGTTTATTTCATAAGTTCGTAAATGCAAATTTCGATTTTTTTGAAGGGCAGTCTCGTGAAGAGGAAAATGTAAATAAATTTTCAAACTTCCAAATATATCATGAAGGGATTGTGTGTTTAATTAAGAGAATTAATAAGTTTAGTTCAATCTAATAAAAGAGATGATTTTATATATTGTAAAATCATATTATTATCGGAGAAAATAAACGTAGGTGATGGACAGAAATTAAGTCAGTTTCTCTTATTTAGGATCCCTCGAATAAAGAAAAAAACACGAAGGTGATTTTATTTTATTTAATGAAAATAAGTATAAAATTTTTCAAGTAAAAAGTCCCGAAAATTGTGTAATATCTTCCATTTTATTTTTTCTTACACTCCTTTTTATTTTTACATTTTTTTTTTTTTTTTTTTTTTTTTTTTTTTAGATATATTAAAACAGATAACTAAAAAAATATATATATGCACCATATATATATACATATATATATACATAAATTTTTTTTTTGAAGTATAATAAATAAACCATATAATCAGGAAATAGAAATTTTCAAAGCTTGTTTTGATAGATAACAATCAAGACATTTTGCAATTAGCGTTTTATAAAAACTGGACAAAGACAATGTTGATTTTTCTCAAGTAATTTAATCAAGTTTTCCTCAATGTTATTTTCGCTTAGTAATTTAAAATTCATTTATTATTATTATTATTATTCATTTCACAATTGTTTATGTAATATAATACATACCCTTACAGCACACCATATTTCAAGTACATTGCAGATACATCACACCATCCCGTTTATTTACCACCACATCTCGCAGTAAATAATAAATAACTTAGATAGCGTTTTGACAGATTCTTACAACTTTCTCTTCAAGTAAATTGGGCTCTGAAAAATATATTTCTGAGATTGTTCGATATATTCGATATATTCGATGTTCTGATATATTCGATATTGTTGCGAAGTCTTATGTGTGCACCAATGCGACATGTATGCGATGTCGCATTTTATGTTGCAAATAGAGGACATTTCCACGTTTGTACAACCAGTCAAACTAGGAGGGAGAGAGGGGAGATCGAATTAGGCCATGGCACAACATCCTTGAGATGTAGATGGAGAAATGTGACATATATAATATACAGTCGGTAACAAAAGTATACGACCACTAGCAAAAATTCCTATATAAAAAAAGTAGAGATAATACTGTTTTGTTAAATAAATCCTTATCCATAATCATGTTCTTAGACTGACTAAGAACAAGATTCGACGAGGATTTATTTAGCAAAACAGTATTAACTCTACCTTTTTTATATAGGAATTTTTGCTAGTGTTCGGATACTTTTGTTACCGACTGTATATATATATATATATATATATATTTTAATTACTTAATAATAAAAGTGTATTTGTATAAAAAAGGCGCCAAAGGCAGCACTAAAAATTATACAAAAATATATAATTTAGAAAATATGATGAAACTTGAAGACAAGTGGGCGTGTATAACAAGAAAAAACGTTAAAAAAGGTAACGAATTATAGTAACGATGAACAACTGTAAAAAACAACACTACATGCGAAAAACACCCTTCCGCTTCCTCTTCAGTGTGTGGGAGCATCAGAACAGACAATAAATTAAATTAAAAGAGGCCTAACAGGTTTCGGAAACATGGCGAAACTAGCATACTCCCAACAAAATCAAGAATAAATTACTGGCAAATTATATATAACAATTTTCATGTAAATTAGATATAACAAAATTGGTGCTTCATAAAAGTAACATAACTAAATTAATATAATAATTCAAAAACTACAAAGTCGATATTGGTGATAAAAATAATTTAATTAAAAGGACATGCTAGATCGTCATATTCCCACCCAGACCTGAAAGGCAAAATGATATTGTAATGAACTGAACTTACTGCAATGTAGAAATAGGTCTATAAAGCAAAAGTCGGACTGCAGCTACTTGGTGCTGAGCGACTCGGAGAGTTTGGACTATGATTTTGGAACATCGGACAAGACAGCGCCAGTATTGAGCCACTACATGTGAATCCAATTTGTGGAACGCCTTATGTCGGATTTGTAGCTACTTGGTGCTGAGCGACTCGGAGAGTTTGGACTATGATTTTGGAACATCGGACAAGACAGCGCCAGTATTGAGCCACTACATGTGAATCATCTGCTTTTGCTTTAAAGACCTATTTCTACATTGCAGTAAGTTCAGTTCATTACACTATCTTTTTCCCTTTCAGGTCTGGGTGGGAACATGACGATCTAGCATGTCCTTTTATTAAATTATTTTTATCACCAATATCGACTTTGTAGTTTTTGAATTATTATATTAATTTAGTTATGTTACTTTTATGAAGCACCAATTTTGTTATATCTAATTTACATGAAGATTGTTATATATAATTTGCCAGTAATTTATTCTTGATTTTGTTGGGAGTATGCTAGTTTCGCCATGTTTCCGAAACTTGTTAGGCCTCTTTTAATTTAATTTATTGTCTGTTCTGCTGCTCCCACCCACTGAAGAGGAAGCGGAAGGGTGTTTTTCGCATGTAGTGTTGTTTTTTACAATTGTTCATCGTTACTATAATTCGTTACTTTTTTTAACGTTTTTTCTTGTTATACACGCCCACTTGCCTTTAAGTTTCATCATATTTTCTAAATTAATTATATATATATATATATATATATATATAGAAATACATTAATATAATCAGTGCAAAAAAAATTTTTATGAAATTTAAAGATGACTCAACTTCAGTATTAAAACAATTCCTTGGATCACAAGCTAAGACTACCCATATCAAATCAAAGAAGAATTAAAGAAAAATCGAAATAAATATTGTAAATTGGAATAAGAAAAAAAGCATTATTTGCATTCTAACGTTTTCAAGGGCCTGGTAGAATGCAAATAAGCTAAAATATGGATGTTTTTCTGTAACAAAGAAAGCAAAAGCTAAGAATTTCTTTGTTCGCAGGCCCGAAACACCCATAGAAAAACCATGAAACGAGAAGATAAAAACAAAACTATAACCTAATATGACAAACCAAAACCATAAAATTAAGATTAAAATAAAAATACAAAAATTCAACTTACTGAATAAAATATTTCAAATGAACACAACTCAATAAAGAAATAGACATAGTCAATATAGAAAAACGAAATCATAATGAAACGATACTAAATCGATAATCATAATAAAACCTTTACCTAAATATGAAAACCATAACCATTTAAATATAAGATTAAAATTAAACCCATAAAACTGTAGAATAATAAGATTACTTTAACCTTTCAAAATGAAATTGAAGCAATGAACGTCGCACACTCGCACATGTAAAAATGTAACAATCAGTTAGCAGTTAGATCCACAGTTAATTAGTTCAAAATAGCATTGACCATAGAGTAATTTTTAGGATTCACAGTGGAATTCATGTATAATAAGGATTCAAATCCTTGAAAAAAAAAAAAAAAAAAAATCAGATGATTCCTAGTATTGAATCATGAATAGTGCTACCATCTGGAGTAATAAGATGAAAATAATGGAAAAATAAAATCAAATAAATTTAGGATTCAAATAATCAATGTATTTGATGAAAACCAAATAATAATACCTAAACGTAAATTTAAATTTGAATAAAATGTATGAGGAGAAAAAAAAAAAAAAAAAAAGAATAAATAAATAAATAAATAATAATAATAATAATTAAATAAATAATTAAAAGAATTTTTTAATAATTAAATAAATAATTAAAAGAATTTTTTAATTAAGTGTTTGGGATAGCCATTAATTAATGCTAAATTTTTAAAGAATCGAAATTGTAATTTTTGATGTTTATCAGACACTAAATATTTGATCTTTAGAGTAAAATTAAGAAGAATATTGACAAATACAGATTTATGTAAGCATGTTTTAAAGTTAGTGAAAAAATTTACCTTAAAGGGGAAATCTTTCTTTTTATCGTATAAGTCAAATTCTAATTGGCCATTACTATTAAGAATAATTTTTAAATCTAAGAAATTAATGACACTAGAATCCAAATCAGTACTACTTAGAGACAGATTTTCAGGATATTTGACAGGTAAGTCTAGATTGGTGTGATTTTTATCCCAATATAATATAATTATATCATCTATGTATCGTAGTAATTTAAAGTTAGTACACTCAATGTCACGCTCATAATAATATAAGTATAGATCAGCTAATATGCTAGAAGCAATTCCACCTTGTGGCAATCCTAAACGTTGTTTATATAAAAATTTATTGAATAAAATATAGTTATGGAAAAGGATAAACCTAGTCAGAGTTTTAAAGGCTGAAGGAGTTATGCATACATTTAGATTTAAATACTGCAAATTTTCTACAAAAAGTTTATTTATAATATCAAACATATCTTTAATATCAATATTATTAAAAAGATCATTGAAATCAAAAGTTTTTATACCAGTAATATCAGTAAGATTTTTAATTTTATTTTTGAGTTGAAAACTATTTTTTAGAAAAAAATTACACTTGTTAGAAACAATATAACTATGTAATTTTTTAAGGATATTCAATAACATAATATTAGCATTAGAAGTATAGGCATTGCAGGCAACAGTAACAGTACGAAATTTAATAGGATCTTTATGAAATTTTGGAATTACAACTAAATAAGGGTAATTGTAGTTATTACATTTAGTTTTTAACAACTTATAATAATTAAATATATGCCTATTTTTAATTTCGATACTGTCTTTAATCTTAAGAAAAATATTACTAGTATCCATAGTATCAAAAAGAAGTTGTTTATAATACTTTTTGCAAATAATTGCATAGTTATTAGCCGCCTTGTCAACATAAGTAATAATAAATTTAGACTGTAAGTCTAGAATTGCTGAATGAATTTCTTTGAAATCATAGTACTTGATATTAGAAAGATGGTGCATATTATAAACTAAATCAAGTTTAAATTTCTCCAATAACTTAAATTTCCACTCATTAAAAAATTCCACTGGTTTATTATAATCAATAGCAATTTTGTATATAAATAGATCCAAGTCTAAATTAAATTGAGTAATGATATCAATAAATTTGAATTTTGAGGGCATCCGAAATTTAGTACCATACTTCATCAAAGATCTAAGAGTAAGATTTTCCACAATATTGATATCACCAGTAATAATATGACCATGAGATGTATTGAAAAAAGATTTATATTTGGAATCAGAACAATAGCATGGAGGCTGATCATTAGAAGTAAGAAATTTAGCAAATTTATTGTAGTTAAATATTTTTCTGCCTAAAGTAATATTGTATTTAAAAGTTTTTTGAATGATGAAGTTTTTGATGGGAAAAGGATTGGATGGATCATTAAGTAAATTGTGAATATGAAGTTTATTAAAAACCAGATGAGAAAAATTTATCACCAAGAGAGAGTTATTTATTTTTTGACCAGACTTTAAATCAAGTTTAATATTAAAACACTCAGCCCTATAGTGTAAAATATCAAAGAATACATCACTGAAGTGTGAATCAAAAGAATGAGAATGGAATACTTTAAAATATTTAAGAAGATACTTCTTTTTGATTCCAAAAATAAAATTACGTATAACTTTCCAATATATATATAATTTATTTATTTATTTATACATATATATATGTATATATATATATATATATATATATATATATATATATATATATATATATATATATATATATATATATATATATATATATATATTATTTACATATTAATTAAAGAAAATTTGCATAAAAAAAAGGCGCCAAAGTGGGGAAAACATGGCAAGCTAACATATCCTTCATTAAGTTACTTTTATAACGCATATTAGCTATATATATTTTTATTATTTAATTGAGTTACTTTTCACAAGAATAATTGCTACAGTTATATCTATTTTACTATTAAGTTAATTTTGTTTTAGGATTTCGTCGTTAAATGTTCTTTGGGAGTATGGTGGTTTCGCCATGTTTCCGATACCTGCTAAGCCTTTTTAATGTTTTTAATAATTGTCTGTTCTGCTGCTACCACCCACTGAAGAGGAAGCGGAAGGGTTTTTTTCACCTGAAGTGTTTATTTTTACAAACGTTTTTTCGATACTTTAATTCGTTATTTTTGTATTTATTAACATTTTGTTAACCACGCCTACTCATCTTAAACTCTTACACCTATTTATTACTTTCTATTTTAAATTATATATATGTGTGTATATATGATTTTTAAAATTAAAAATTAACTTTCTGATTTACCTCTTTTTAAGCTACAAAATATTATTCTAAGATTAATTCAGTCCGTAGTATTTTTTTTTTATCTGACTCTGTCATTATATTTGCATAGAAATATTCTAAAATATGCTTATAGGATCAAATAAGTGAAAAATTGTATTAAAAACACAGTGATAAACGAGACAGTAAAAAAAGCGGTACCTTAGCATTACAGTATATTGTCAGCAGCAAAATTATTCGAGCGCTAGCAATAATTCCTATATAAAAGAAGTACACTTAATACTGCTCTGTTTCCTTGTCGAGTCATGTTCTTAGTCAGTCTAAAAACATGATTCGACAAGGATTTATTTAACAAAACACTATTAAATGTATATTTTTTTACATAAGAATTATTACTAGTGCTCGAATATATTTGCTGATGACAGCGCATTCATCTATTAATAAACTTTTTGCAAAACGAATTTAAACAAAACTTTTAAACTTTTAATTTTATTTAATTTAATTTATTTATTTTTTTTTTTTAATAATATTTTCCCCCATCTTTAAATCAAATTTTAAACTTTTGTTCCTTCTTTGTTTGTCAGATAGCAGAACTATCCCACTTATTTAGCCGAGGTTGTTTCAGAAAAAGCCATATAAATAAATAAATCATTTTAAACTTTGTAGTATAGGTGCATCTTGCTGCTCTGATAATGCTGCCTAGTTTTTTTTACCTCTGAAAGGCCCGTATTAGTATTTTGAACTGAAGTGACTGTTGCAAGTTCTTGTAAATTAGGGTGTTTAATTAAAAAGTTACTTAATTATTAAATTATTGTTATATATATATATAGATATAGATATAGATAGGTAATCAGAACGTATAGTAAAAATATAATACTATCAGTATGTACAGTTGGAATTTAAAGACGATTTAATATCAGTATTCAAACAATTAATATGATCAAACACCAAAAAACAGCCAAATAAAATCAAGAAAGAAATAAAGTCAAAGCAAATTTAATTAAAGCAAATTGAAATAAGGTAACAGCAATATTTGCATTCTAACGTTATCAAGGGCCTCGTAGAATGAAATCATGCTAAATAAATGAATGTTTTTCTGTCACAAAGATAGCAAAAACTAAGTATTTCTTTGTACACATGCCCGAAACATTCATTGGAAATAAAATGAGGAAAGACGTACATCAAAATAAACTCACCACAACATGTGAGAAAGTAATAAAATTGTGAAAAAATTGTGAAAAAATTATGAGTGAAAAAACACCAATAAAATTTGTGATTATGCATCAATAATTTCAAATGAAATATTCAAGAATTAAGCAACATAAAAATATAAGACATGTGTGTCACATGTAAAATTGAATAACCAGATAGCCGTTAAAAGTACAGTTAATGTCAGTTCAATAATGGCAAAAAACCATGGAGTAAATATATATATATTAAGTGAACCAAAAATAGGTGAAGAGCTCAAAATTAATATTTAAGTATTTTTAACCATAATTTTTATTAAGCGTGGTCTTAACTAAAATTAACAAAAAATACTTATTTAAATGTAAATTTATATTCTATATATGAATACAGCGTAAACTACAGTGTGCCTCTTCACCAATTTTCGGTGCACGAGCCGCCACTGATATATATATACAGGGGGATGAGTTTAAAAGAATACCCGAGGGTTTTTCTTATAACCCTTAAATCCGACGGATGTGGCAACTATTCCAACTTTGAAGTATGATTATTTGAACCTGGTTTAAGTTTGTGAGACAATTTCTGGCACTGTTGGACTGTTACAACTTTGTTTGTGACGTAAAACAGAAATGAAGACGCACAATTTTTTTAATCCTGTAATAATTTTATTTTTGAAAAACATAATTTAATTCAATTTTTTTACAATATATTTCCTCATAGAAAATGTTGAAGACATTTGCCACCATTTTGAATGCAAACATGAACACGTCGAACCAGGTTTTTGACACATTTCCCAGCATTCTTGCTGTTATTCACGAGATTTCTTTTGTTATAATCTCTTTTAATTCATTGACGTTTGCAGGACTTCTCTGGAAAAGCCTATAAAATGCTAATGTAAAATGATAATTATAATGTAAATTTAAGGTAGTAATGATAATGTAAAAAATAATTAATTAAATTTTGTTTTTCATAAATAAATTTTTTCCGGATTAAAAAAAATTGTGTGTCCCCATTTCTGTTTTACCTCACAAATAAAGTTGTAACAGTCCAACAGTGTTGGAAATTGTCTCCTACACTTAAACAAGGTTCAAACAATTATAGCTCAATGTTAGAATAATTGCCATATCCGTCATATTTAAGAGTAATAAGAAAAACCTCGGGTATTCTTTTAAACTGATCACCCTGTATATATATATATATAATCATGTTAAGTTACAGGCGTTTCAAAACAAAAATTTCTCGATTTTTTTTTTTTTTTTTTCATATTTATGACCAGCTATGTGCTTGCATATTTAAAAAAAAAAATTAGAAAATTAAAAAAAAAGAGTAATATATAGCGAACGTTAAAGTGTTTAATTCATCTCTTAAACTACAATTTTAAATGTTTATGACATAATATATTCTTCATTAAAAAAAAAAAAAAAAAAAAAAAGTTCTGTGTAAATAATTGTTATGAAGCAAAGTTGAATACTATCTAATAATTTTTCTCAATGCATTTTTTTTTTTTTTTAATTATGAAGAGCCAACTAATTATCAAATCGTACACGTTTTAACTTTAAATCTTATGTCATTTCCATTATCTACCTCGAAAACGTCTTTAGACAATCTAAATTAAGGAAGATAACTAATCATCCTTTGTTCTCATATAATGAAGTCTGTTTTTTAAAGATAACTTTGACAAGCCGAATTGCAGTTTTTAAAATGTGAGAAACTTTGAGTCACATAGAATGGGACTTTTGGGATATCTTTGGGGAAATTTTTTGATATGGTAATGAGGTGTGACACTATTTACGCTGTAATTTTTGTGAATCCAATTTTAAGATGGTTTCATATTTTTAATAAAAAACATAATATCTAGTATTTCTTAAATTTCTGCTTCACAGAAAACGAAAAATGTTTTGTTGAAACAACTAACATATTATTAAAACAACAAAATCGTTTTTATTGAGGATAGTCCCAATAAACATTTATTTAAAAAACCTAAAATACTTTGTTTTAATTAGAGAAAATTATTTCACTAATTTAAGGAAGTTCGTTTATTTAGTCAGTGCATCATTCATTCATTGGTCATTTATAGTGAGATCTATGACGTCGGCCAATGGACTGTGCAATGGCGATTACACTTACCTTCAGCCATATCCGTTTGGTGACGGGAAGAAAATTCCTTCAGCTAACTGTACAAAATTATAAATAATCTCTAAAAAATAAAGAGTTAAATTGAACACGTGTCATTTGTATTAAATATATTTAAAACACTTTAAACACACGTAAATATAAATTGTTGCGTTGATACCAAAAAACTGCACAGTGTAGAAACCGTAAGTCTAAGTAAAGTTATTATAAATAATCTCTAAAAAATAAAGAGTTAAATTGAACACGTGTCATTTGTATTAAATATATTTAAGACACTTTAAACACACGTAAATATAAATGTAATTTAAAATCTAAAATAATACAAAATTATTGTTAAAATGATAAAATAAGCATCTAAATTTCAGTCAAAAAAATATATTTTTTTTTTTTAAATATTTTTTAGTGTTGAAATTTCGACAATAATAACAAAAATGCAAAAAGAAAAAAAAAAAAAAAAAAAAAGTAAAGAAAAAGTAAAGAAAAAGTAAAAAGAAAAGAAAAAAATCTGTCTGAGGTAGAATTTAATTTAGTACGACAGCATTATCTTACATATTACGGACTTTTTATTTGTATTTTCTTCCATATGTAGGCATGATGTGATTACTGTACACACTCGTATAAACACCCATTTCCTTAGCTTTATTGGAAAAGACTGTGTCTACTGTCGCACGGCGTCTCGTCTTACACTGTTTTGGATTAAATCGTAAATAAAGGTCCGTAATTTTGAATCTTTTGTTGAATAGTTTCTCACTTTTTGAATAATATCTTCATTAATATCCTTCATCAACAAATAAACCAAATGAATTAAATTCATATTTATTTTTTAATTTATTTTTGTTTAACTGTAAGAACGAGTGAAAAATATTTTACTACATAATTTTGAATCCAATTATCTGCAAAAAGTTTCTGCTAACAAAAATGGTGCTAGAAGTAATATTCATATCGCATGTATGAAAACTGGCTAATCCGAACAATTTATTGTGTTAATGGAACGAAATTTCTTAAAGCGAGTTGTGGTACTAATCAACTAGCAGAAATCGTCACGTAAGGAAAAAGCGTTACGCTTTCTCCAGGCGAATTTCTCTCCCCAGAAAGAAGAACCCCAGCAATTTCTACTTTTTCTCCCTAGTTACGGTCTAAAGAGGAACGCAGAAGCCCGGAGTAATAGTCTAGTCTGCTGATATTCATTATTATATTTTATTTTAGAACTCCTTTCTCGTCACCAAATCCTCGTTGAACGTATTTTTTCAAACAGACAAGCATCGTGCGCAGCCGGCTTAACCTTAATATTAAACACGTGGAAATTTTGTTAAAACTTACTTGTTATTTGTTTATGTTTTAAATCATAAGTGAGTTACATTGTCTTATTATTGCAATTTTGCGATTTAAAATTCGATAAATATAAACTGCAACAAATGTATGTAATACAAATTTAGAAAAGTAAGTTGATTAAATTGTATATTTTGATACAAGGATTTATTGTTTACATATGTAATACAAATAATTTCGCTAAAATATTAAATGCAACTTTTTAATTTGATTCTTTACTTTACACTATTTTCATTGGGAAAAAAAAATATATATATATAGAAAATAAAAAATAAAATAGTGAAAGAGAGAGAGAGAAAATAAACAATCTAGATCTCTATATCAAATCAAATTCGGAATTGGAGAAAAGGCGTAAGGAACTTCGTTCCTGACGGGGGTTCCCCTACCGCACATTTTTTCTTTAATTCATCGCTTTTTAATTTCGAACTTTTAAAAACATCCACAATGTATACATTCGAAGTAGTTTACGTATCAGATTGAGATTTACAATTGCATCATAGAAATCATACAAAAATAGGATTTTCGAGAGTTTTTTTTATCTAATTTTTGAAAGTTTATCTCGGAAACAGAAGATTTTTGTTTAACTTAATTATTTTATGTCGATGCTATTGGTTAATTCATTATTTAGTTAGATTAAAGCTGGTTGGATGGAATGTTTTCCTTGAGAACCGATATAAAAGTTCTTAACCCGTATTTATCCGAGTTCAGAATAAAAAAACGAAAAATTCCAAACAATTAATCCGATGAATACGATATGAGATCGAACCCGCAATTCCCATCTCCTGATTTTATTGAATAAGTACAAAATGAATGGAAAATCGAACCTTTAAAAGTTTACTTATATTTGACAAAAACGTTATGCAGATAAAATTGAATAGCTTTTACCGAAAAGAAGAAAAAAAAATCTGACAGAAGGATCTATATGATGATAAAGTTTTATGTATTTTATAGAAACTGTTATCTAACAATTTATTTTTATTGATTCTCATATACTCAAGCATTTTTTTACAAATTTATTATTTATATGTATATCTTTTATCTTATAGTAGTACATATTAGTTTGTTTAATAGTTTCTCAATATTTTTAGAATTATATTTACTATTATATTTTTATGCTTTAATGTTCCAGTTTCTTTTGTTCACCAATTGCAGTAAACGACGATTAATTGAACAGGTAGAAATCTTTCTGAAATACATAAAATAATATTGTTATACATAAGCATTTCGAAAATTACATTTTTGTGTATCAAAACTTTTTTTTAAGTTTTAATAGACAAAAAAGTGATTTAAGAAAATTTAACGTAATATAAAACCTACTATCCAAAGAAAAGATTTCACATAAATTAGAGTAATTTTGCGTAGAAATTTTGCATTCTCTCAAATTCTCTTTATCATCTGCCATGTTCACATGGTTTAAATAGAAGTACGGAATAGGCGGATAAAAGAGTTTAAGTGTTTAGATATAATGTCTTGTGTTTTAAGACATATTTAATAACAAAACTTCTGAGATGCATGAAACAGGTTAGACGCTTCTTTAAGTAAGATTAATTTATTTTAAAACCTTTTTTTTTTTTCATCTTTTATTCTCTAGAAGAAAATTATAACGAGATAAGAAATAAATTTAATGTTCATTCAAATAAGAACAAGTTTTTGTAAGGAAGTTTTTTCAAAATATTAATTTTCGTATTAATATTAATCATACATGAAATTTTCCCAGAACTGTATTTCAAAGCATTTATTTTATTTTCTTTACAAAATGTAAAAATATATTTTCGCACATTATTATTATTATTATTATTATTATTTGTTTCTTTGTTTAAGTTCTTTTAGGCAAAATATATATATAAATTTAATAATTTGTGCTACGTTCAAATTTTGCTCATTTAGATTAAAAATGAAGCCACGTTAAAATTCTGTGTCTCATATATTTAGAAATATACTTAAAAGTGTAGAAACAAAACATGTTGAAAACTTTCTTGTTCTATCTATTGTATATTGCATGTCATTACATTTCATTATATATTGCATTTTGTTGAATTATTTTTTTACTATAGATATTGGTTAGAACCTCGATATAAACATGAACATCCATAGTGGTTTTGCATTTATTTTTACAGAAAGCAATACATATTTTCTCTGACAGTCAAATCCCACCATATTCTTGAAAAAAAAAATTATAAATTTATTCATTCCTTAACATGATATTTAAAATTCAATTAAAGAATTCAGAAAATTTACAACATTAAAATAATTATTATTTACCAAAAATACGGTTTTTTAAAAATTTTATATTTTATTGCGAAGATAAAAATGCGAAAAACGTACCCTCTTTAGTCCATAAGTCTCGGTCTAATCAGAGCCTCATTCTAAAAAATATGACTGTAGGGCAACCAAAACAAGTCATTATGTTATACAACATCAATGATACACAACCTTTAGAAAAATCAGTATAATGTAATTCAAAAAGAATTTAAACGATTGCCGATTAATTATGATTTTTCTAACGTCTAATAAAAAATGATATAGTTCCTTTTTCTTAAGATTAAACTTCTGAGATCCCTGCAAACCTTTTGTTAAAATGCATGCGCGTAACATGTTCTTTCCATACCTAAAATTTGGTGATAACTCATAAACAATATTTCCATAAGGTAAAGCTTGGAAGTTTGCGCACAATTCTACAAAATGATATAAAAAATTCAAATATTAATTTTTTGATAAACTTTAGGTGGATAACTTTGAATTAATCCTTCTTCTATACATTTCCATTGCTATTTTGTTGCTCTGTTGTAATTTAAAACAACATTAGCAATAATAACGAAAGAGCTATTTTGTGCAATCTCTCCTTATAGGTTAGGAGTGATTGCACAGTAGGACGGATTGTGCTAAATTAAAACTAAAATTACATTATCAATAATAAATATTCGCTTAAATGACATTGTTGTAAGGTATTTGTAAACAAACATTTTTGCATTGGGAGTGAATAATTCAATTCAATAATTAAAATTCAGAAAAATAAAAGAAATTTAAAAATAACTACAGAAATTTATTTAAAGAAAAAAAAAATTAAAGAAACCGAAAAAAGAATAAAATTAGATAAAGAACAAGACCAGAAAAAAATATTAAGTTACTAGTTAACACGTTAAACTTAAAATTAGTACATTATCTTTTCAGCTAGGATGATTTCTTGTTTGCTGACCTAATCGCTCGTTGTGCACAGCCATTACACATATTATTGTATATGTGACGTTATGTGCAACAACCTGCCACAATTGATCCTGTTCGAGACGGTGTATCTGTCTCGAACAGGCATTTCCGAGGGGGGGGGGGAAATGTTAGCACAACATGCGTGCAATGATATGTGTCTAGTCCGGCCTCTTTGTAAGTGCAGAATATGCCCGCCATCTACCATTTATTAAAGTTTTCTTTTTCCTCATAATCTTCCGCCAAGAAATCCTTTACGTTTTTCATCTTTTATGCTTTAAAATCATTTACATTTATTTTATTTATTTCATTTTCTTGAAATTTAGACGATCACATTCCTTAGAAAGTTCGCTGAGTAGGCTGGTAAATTTTGCTTGCATTTAGTTTTATCTCCTTTATTTAAGCAGCCGACAGCTGCACAAAATTATTTGAGCTTCATACTTGGAAGTATTGCGAAACTGAATAGATATACAGTAACATTTAAATACTTTGCGATAAATTTCTCATTGGCTAAGAGCATACTAGAAGTAAATCCGGCTAGAAGTAAAAGTCGGCTTTTGTCGATTGCGCCACTCCTGAATAATGTTCGATTTCAGATTCTGTGGATAGTCTCCATAAAGATGGTGCGCCGTCTCAAATTGTTTGAGCTAGTCCAATGATTTATGGAAGTTATGTTTTGGTATAGTCCCAGGTATTGAACAAACTCATCATCATTTTCTTGTTATCACCAATAAGCTGCAAAATCTCTGTTAGTATAGAATTTTAAATGCGCAATCTCTCCTAAACAACAAAAGCGCGAACTCTCCCATTTTTGGTATGAGAAATTAAGCAGTATTTTATTAAATAATTACTCATCTTCAGAGGAAATCATGGTGCTCGTACTGTTAGTCTAGGTCAGTAAGTTATGAGAAATTTCTTAATTTAAAAATATTTTGTACTACTACCATTGTATTGAAATTCTTAGGAGGGGTTATAAAAATTAAAGAATTTATTTTTGAAAAAGAGACAAAATAACAACGTTTTGTCTTAAACTCTTGAAGCAGTCAATATGCTAATTACAGTCGGCACTTCATTTTTGGTGTTGCACAACCACCTAAAATTTCAACTCGCCTACTCTACTCTTTCCCTCCGATCCTCTATCTGCGCAATATCTCCCACCGCGCGATCTCTCCTAGCTTTGCCTGATATTTGTTAAAAAAGCCTAAAATTGAATTTGAACGGCCAATTTTTGTAAGGTAATGTACTAAAATATCGTTAACACATATTTTCACTATTTTTAAAAATATTTTGTTATATAACAATATTGTGTTATATAACAAAATCTTTTTCTATATAACAAAATGTACAATTTATTTTCTTTAGATTATTCTTCAAATTAACATATAAACGAACCTCTCTTTGCATTATGGTATAATAATTTACAAGTTTATAAAATAGTATCCAATTTAGATATAACACAATACCCTATATAATGAAATCTCCTATATAACACAATTAACATGTATTTACATTCACATGCAATTCACATTTAGTATTCACATTAACATGTGAACGAACCCCTTTTCTTCTTAAGATTTAGTAATCTGAAAATTTATGATAAACTCTATGCTCTCTATATAGTGAATTTAATTATTTTATTTACTCTGCAATAAAAAATGTGTATTAAAGAGTGCAAATTTAATAAAACATATTAAAAATATCCAATATGAATATATTTAATTTCTTGTGACACTTAACTTTCGAACAAGAATCTTCTTTTTAAGTTTTGATAATAAAATTTGTTCCAAGAAACATTTTTATTATTTGGGATGTTTTGGTAAGAAAATGGCAAACTGGAAGCTGGAATAAAATAAGAGAAATATTGCGAAAAAAAAAAAAAAAAACAGAAACTGATTGTTTTTATTAATTTTCTTTTGTTTTCTGGGCACAAATCCCCTCAAATTTCAATCTTACTACAAATGTTTGTGTTTTAGAACTTTCTACCTCTGTAGCTCCTCAGATCAGAAGACGTTTAACGGTTAAAATAATCAT
The DNA here is from genome assembly GCA_963930645.1 of Salticus scenicus. Classification (NCBI taxonomy): domain Eukaryota; kingdom Metazoa; phylum Arthropoda; class Arachnida; order Araneae; family Salticidae; genus Salticus; species Salticus scenicus. Next base: position 62,699,941 of record OZ005648.1, read on the forward strand.
CGTTCCTCTCCAAATCAAACTGATGGGCATAAAATTACCAATCAATGATAAAAATGAGGGAGGGTGTATCTAGAAAACGGTGAGTGATTGCGCAAAATGGTGGTCATATTCGGATTCAGGAGGTCATTTTACATACAAATCTGAAAAAATAGTATCAGATCTCGATTTTTTTTTTTTTTTTTTTTCAGAGCAGTGTCATTTTAGAAAATTTAATTACAAAATTGTACAAAATGCCTATGGATAATTAGATTAGTCTAGATTATCATTATATAAATAACATTATATTTTAAAGAATTTTTTTTTATGTAAATTTTTGGTAGTTTTTATTAATATTTAATTACTTTTCTTTTTGTAAACTTTCAAAGAATAAATGAAAATGAAATCCTAGTACAAGATATAGAAAGGTACATAAATTCTTCAATTTTATTATTTTAAAGAAGAAAACTTTCAAATCGAGCAATTTCGTAATTATATACATACGTAACTGAGGCAACAGGATATGTATCATTTGACAAATGTAATTGTCAAATGTAATAAAATTGTCAACGAAAGAAATTTACATTAAATTCGTAACCGGGAATTTTGACAAATATATTGAAGAAAACACATAAAAAAATTAATTTGATTAAAATAGCTTGATAATACATTTATATAAATTCAACTTTGATAAAATTAAGGACTTTTCTGTAATTTGACCTCATTAACATATTGTTTAGTTATCACTTTCCCACGTTATTTTTAATCATGCGAAACTATGCAATTCTAAATTCTTTTAATATACCATATTTCATGTTAATGTTTGTATATCCATTTGTAGAACTATTACAATTATTATTATTATCATTATCTTCCAATTTGTATGCATTCATGTTTTTTGGGGAGACATTCTTTGTATAATTAAACATATTTTTAACGATTTGATTTAGCATTAAGAGTAATTCATATTACAATATAATTTTTAAAGAACTACAAAAAATAAAGAATAAATAAATAATACAGGGTGGACAAGAAGTCACTAGTTTTTTAAAACAAAGTTAGGCATGATCACCAATTATTGGTTCCAGCAAGATGGAGCACGCCCCCACTCAACTGAAGAGAATTTGAAGAGAATTTCTGATGTCTTCCAAAACCGAATTATCGGTCTAGGAGCTCCCGAGAAAACTGGAGGAGGTATTGATTGGCCTCCGTATTCTCCAGACATAAACGTCTGCGACTTTTTTCTGTGGGGTGCCGTCAAAGATAAAGTCTATGCGAATCCAATACAAGATTTGGAGATGCTTAAGGATAGAATACGTGAGGAAATTCAAGCCATTCCAGAGACACAAATTCATGCTGCAATTGAGAATTTTTACATGCGCATCCAACACCTTGTTGCAATTGACGGACGACATTTTGAAAACTTGATACATTAATGCCCATCATTTCGCAATAAAATACCTTTCATTTGGTTTTTCTATCTATCATGGTTGCTTTTTTATTTAATTTTTAAAAAACTTGTGACTTTTTGTCCACCCTGTAATTATAATAATTAAAAGCGGTGAGGTGAAATTTCAGTAAATTTAAGTTTTATTGCTAAGTTATTGAGTAAATCTAAGTATTTCTATTATAAAATTTGGGTAAAGGAGTAAACTTTAAAACAATGTCTTATCACACCATAATCTGTCGTAAAAAACGTTTTCAGAGCTGCTAAATTCTTATTTCCAGCCTTTATTTTACACCCCATTCTTTTGACAGTAATTTTCCCCCAATATGTAATTATGGTTAACTAAGAAGAAAATCACACATTTAAAAAAGTGGTATGAAAAAAGACGGGTAGGTAGGTAGGTAATTAGGTTGGGTTAAACGTCCACTAGTACTACACTATAGGTAATTGGCGACGGTCTGGAACACACCCCTAGAGGTGGTCCGGACACATGCCATCACAATTTTGATCCTCTACTGAAAAAAAAAAAAACGGGTATTAAAACGCTAATATATATATATATATATAGAATGGCAACTCTGTGTTTTTAACAACACGTTATATGCATAATTTTTATTTCAGAAAGATTCTATACAGAAAAGTAGCTTGTAGGTTAAATACAGTAAACGTTATGTAGTTAAAACATTTTATAAAACTCGAAACTGCGTATAAAGTTATAAAAACTGATTAGGTACTGCTTTTTTTTGTCTCAAACATTTATTTTTTCGTTAAAAGTTTTCATTAAATGCTCGCCAATAATATAAAATCTTGTATTCAATATCCCACGAGGGAATATGGACAACCTATTTTACCAAACAAAGATCAATGTTTATAAAAAATTTTGAAAAGTTTCTCTAAAACCGTTCAGAATGATTTCAGTAAAAATAATATATCATTAAATTATTTCTTTTTGCGAGAAGAATGAATAAATCTTTGTCCTAATATAATACTCCCAAATGGCATTGTATAATTGTTATTTTAGATGATAATTCAACTGCGCACAATGCTAGATTATTTCTATCATCCTAATGTATAATGGTAAATAAATTCAGAGTTAGTTTTAATTCTTTAATTAATCATAATTAAGGTCCAACGTTTATTACTAGTAATAAAGACTTTAATAACAAGTGACTTTAAGGTTTCAAAATAGTGATTTAAACATTTTGTAAGCATTTTGAAATGATTGTTAATTTTCCACAATGTTTTTTAAGGACTTTGTTTTAATTTTAAATGAAGCAACATATTCATAGTGTTTTATAGTGCAACATATTCATAGACGTTTAAAAAAATTAAATATAAGTTTTTATTTACTATTTTTTTCTTTTAGAAAAATGAAAAATTTATATAGAATAAGTTTTGAGGAACATACAATATTTTTGCATTGTAGAGTAGATCAAGGGAAAACGTAGTTGTTTTTGCTTAAAATTTGTATACAATCCTCGTTGGACATACTTGTTATTTTTTTAATATATTTTCAGAGTGTAAAGTTTTATATCGGTGTTTTTTAAAAGTACGTCAGAGAATGAATGTTCATTTTTATTTATTTATTTATTTTTTTATTCTCACTTTATCATCTTTATATTAAGATATTAATATTTTTTTCTTATTTTACTTTATTATCAAATGTAACACTACAAGGCACCCAGTTCCATATGTGGAACACCGACTTTAATCGTTCCTATAGCTATAAAACTATTAGTAGCGACTTGACATCTTGATAGAAGCTACAGACATTTAGCAATGTAGTAATACGAATCTTTACCTAAAGATGTCGTTCGTGTTTTTGTTACAGTGCACTCAGTGTGAAATTTGAATGAAAGTGATACGTTAGTCGTTTGTCTGAATTCAAAAATAATAAAAGAATAGTTATTGAACAGTTTTGACTCGAAACAAAATACTGTGTGTTATAACGAAGTGTATATTTTGCAGAGGTAAGTTGTTTTTTTTTATATTACAATAGTAAACGTATTAGTAAATCATATTTTTATGTTGAGCTAAAAAGTTGATTTTTCCTTAAAATATGGTTTTATTTTTATTTTTATAAGTTTTTCCTATCTTCTGATCACTAATTACAACCTATATATTTTTGTCGCGCACTAAAAAAAAAAAAAAATGAGCCTTGTACGGATAATATTTTAATTATCTATATATATAAAAGAGCAGAGTCTGTGTGTGTGTGTGTGTCTATCTGTCAGTCTGTCCGCTATAGAAACCTAGGCCGTTTCACCGACCGGGACAAAATTCGGCACGGTTAATGTTTACGACCCCAGAAACACAACGCCGCAAGCGATTTTACAAAATTCGCCCCCCAAGGGTGAAGGGGGGCAAAACGTAATTTCACAAAATCCTTCATATCTCAAACAAAAAACAGATATCCGTAAAATTTTTGCTTTAAAATATAGCTAATACAAATGTCTAAAAATCAGTTTCTGGAATTTTTGAAATTCGGTCCCCAAGGGGGGCAGTGGGCGCGAAACGTGATTCCACATGCGTAAAACGTGATTTCGCATAATCCTATATATCTTAAACAAAAAAAAAATAGATATACGTGAAATTTTTGCTCTAAAATATAGCTAATGCAACTATCTAAAAACCAATTTCTTGAATTTTAGATATTCAGCCCTCAGGTGGGGCTATGAAGCAAAAACAAATAGAAATACAGTTAGGCCGTTCAAAATTGGTACAGATAGGTTTAAGAGGCCTGCAAGTCGAATGGGGATATTTTCGAAAGTGTAAAGTTATCAGGAGGGGCGAGAAGGGGGAGGGGAAAGGGGGGAGCAAAACAATAAAAATAGAGTTAGTTCGTTCAAAATTGGTTTATAGAGGTTTTCGATACTTACAAATCAATTGCGGATATTTTCGAATTTGTAACATTATTAGGAGAGGCGGTAAGGGGAAGAGCTATGGGCAAAAACAAATAGAAATATAGTTAGGCCGTTCAAAATTGGTTCAGACAGGTTTAAAAGGTTTGCAAGTCGAATGGGGATATTTTCGAAAGTGTAAAGTTATTAGGAGGGGCGAGGGGGACAAAAAAATAAAAATAGAGTTAAATCGTACAAAATTGGCATGTAGAGGTTTTCGATACTTACAAATCGATTTGGGATATTTTCGAATTTGTAAAATTATTAGGAGTTGCGGAAAGGGGGTGGGGCGGTAAGGGACGGCTATGGGCAAAAACAAATAGAAATACAGTTAGGCCGTTCAAAATTGGTACAGATAGGTTTTAAAGGCCTGCAAGTCGAATGAGGATATTTTCGAAAGTGTAAAGTTATTAGGAGGGGCGAGAATGGGGAGGGAAGAGGGGGGGCAAAAAAATAAAAATAGAGTTAGATCGTTCAAAATTGGTATATAGAGGTTTTCGATACCTACAAATCGATTGCGGATATTTTTGAATTTTTAAAATTATTGGGAGGAGCAAAAAAATAAAATAGAGATAGATCGTTCAATACTGGTGCATAGAGGTTTTTGATACTTACAAATCGATTGCGGATATTTTCGAATTTGTAAAATTATTAGGTTAGACGGGGGGGGGGCGAAGGGGGAAAATAATAGAAATAAGATTTAGAGCATTTTGGGAATTTTTTCCGAAGACAGTGAGAACCCGGTGCGACATTTTTCCTAATCAGATTTTGTTTCTCTTTTTTTTTTCACGTGATAAAAATTAATGCAATTCTGAGAAATGAGTAATTATAGTGATTCATTTAAAAATAGGGACCAGCGAAGCGGGCGCCGCCTGCTAGGGTTTTATAAAGGGTAGTTTTTTTTTTTTTTTTAACTCTACAAATATTTGTACTTTTTACATCTTTTTTCTATCATACATCGGGTTTACATGGATTTTCATGGTTGAATAAAAAGCAAATGTATTTTAAGTGTAATCAATGCATTTTTCAATCAAAATCTTGAGTATATAAAGCGTAAAATATAAATTTTGTAAAATTATAATTCTTTATAAAATTTTCATTCAGAATTTTGGAAAATTCAGCCGGTGGTGTCTAGTTTGTAGAGACCCTTCGGAAAAAAGTGTCCTCACGGTTTACCAGGATGACTTACGAAAACTTTATTAAAAAAAAAATAAATAAAATAATATGGAGTGACTCCACTCGACTTTCAGAACATTGAGTAATTAACAGTTTTGTAGATAAAGTAAAGAAACAAGAGTTGTTAAACAAACAAAAAAGAGAAACCCACAATTGAGTGTTTGAGTATTTTTCTCCATATATTAAACGATATTTTATTTAACGCTACTGAACTTTGAGCCCATAGATCATAATGATAAACTAATTTTCGTTGTGTCCCTGTAAAACCCTATAAACGCTAGATTCTCCAAAATCTATACAGATTGCGTATATGTGACCTATAATATCTGTATAAATTTTTTTGCTCAATTGAATAAGGCGTTTAGATGCTATCGCACTTTTAAGATTTTGGTCCCATAGGCCATAATGATAAAGAATTCTTCTTTGTGTCCCTGTAAAAAATCCATAAGTGCTAGATTCTCCAAAATCTATACAAATTGCGTATATGTGACCTATAATATGTGTATAAATATTTCTCTTAATTGAATAAGGCATTTAGATGCTATCGCACTTTTAAAATTTTGGTCCCATAGGCCGTAATGATAAAGAATTCTTCTTTGTATCCCTGTAAAAACCCCATAAGTGCTAGATTCTCCAAAATCTATACAAATTGCGTATATGTGACCTATAATATGTGTATAAATATTTCTCTTAATTGAATAAGGCATTTAGATGCTATTGCACTTTTAAGATTTTGGTCCCGTAGGCCATAATGATAAAGAATTTTAACTGGTGTCCCTGTAAAAAAACTATAAGTGCTAGATTCATCAAAATCAATAGGGTTCGTGCTACTGTGACTTTCAACATGCGTACCAACTTACAGCTCATTCGAGCAAAGCGTTTAGACGCTAGCGTGTTCACTCACACACATACACACACATACACACATACACATACATACACACATACATACATCATCGTAAAAATAGTGAAAACGGACTCAGGGAACCTCGAAACGTATAGAAACATCAAAATCTCAAATTCGGATCTTTGACATGATTACAATACTTTCCTCACTATAGTCTTCGGAAAGTAATAATAATCTTTTAGTAGATAAATATAACTCGTATCTAAACGATGAATATTAAAAAAAAAAAAAATAAATAAATAAAGTTTTAATTTTTGGCAGAATTATGTGTAAAAACAGTAAAATATTTGGCATATTTTACCCCCTGTATGGCCTTTTAAAATAAGTTGTATTTGAAGAAAAAAAAAATAAATAAAAACCTTCGTCTCCAAGCACTATTTAATTCTATTTTTAAAAAGTAGCCAAAAATTCAATAATACCAATGCATTAGTTTTTGAGAAATCGTGTTCACCGAATTTTAAAATGGTATTTTAAGAAAAAAAGCTATTAAAGTTTAAGTAGCAATAAAATGAACCAAATGCGAAAAATTTCCGAAGGCTTTTACTCCGATTGACTTGAAATTTCGGGATTTTTTTTTTTCTTTTACTTATGTAAGCCTTTAAGTAGGAGTGAAACAAACATTATAAGAGGAAATTTAAAAGCTCTCTCTCTCTCCTATAGATTTGCTCTGATTGACTTGAAGCTTTAGGAAAATATTCTAGACTTATTGTACTATTGGACAAAAGAAATTTCATAAAGAATATATTTTTAAAACACATGTAACACTTCAATTTATTTATTTAAAACATGTATTAGTATACCAAAACTAAATTCAAAAACTGGCGTACAATCAATAAAAAGAAATTAAAACTTCTTCACACATCATAAATTTTAAGTCAGCACAACCGGTTTCGAAAGGACGTAGTCTTTCTTCATCAGGTGCAAACACGTGCTACTGCATGGGAGGCAAAAGCAAGACTGAAAGCAGGGCAAAATCCAGAGAGGGAGGAGCAACACAAACAACCAATAGGAAGCAACATGCAAGGCAGGACCAATCAGAAAGGAACACACGTACACACACAAAAAAAGGGGGGGGGAGGGAAGGAGTAAACAATTATTATTATTATTTTAAATTAATATTATACTAATAAGTAAATTTAATAAAATTTATTTATTTATTATATATATATATATATTTTTTTTAATTAGAATTATTTTATTATAACTAATATTATGTTATAAACATAATGAAGGAAATTATTTAATTGAATTAAACAAATTTCTCCAGGCTGTAGACAGCAAAGTGAAATCAGATTTTTCATTAACAGTTTTATCATGATTAAGGTAAATAGCTAAATTTTCCAAAAAATCTAGTTCGGAAACGCGTTTGGCATAAGTGCCAAACATAAAATTATTAGTTTTATGAGTGCCAAAGTTATCTTTCATGCGAAACGCGTTTCCGAACTGGATTTTTTTGAAAATTTAGCTATTTACCTTAATTGTGATAAAATTGTTAATGAAAAATCTGATTCCACTTTGCTGTCTACAGATTGGAAAAATTTGCTTAATTCAATTAAATAATTGCCTTCATTATGTTTATAACATAATATTAGTTATAATAAAATAATTCTAATTAAAAATAATAATAATAAATAAATAAATTTTAATAAATTTACTTATTAGTATAATATTAATTAAATAAATAATAATAGAGTAATAATAGTTGTTTACTCCTTCCCTCCCTCACCCCCACTTTTTTGTGTGTGTACGTGTGTTCCTTTCTGATTGGTCCTGCCCTGCATGATGCTTCCTATTGGTTGTTTGTGTTGCTCCTCCCCCTCTGGATTTTGCCCTGCTTTCAGTCTTGCTTTTGCCTCCCATGCAGTAGCACGTGTTTGCACCTGATGAAGAAAGGCTACGTCCTTTCAAAACCGGTTGTGCTGACTTAAAGTTTATGGTGTGTGAAGAAGTTTTAATTTCTTTCTATGTATTAGCATACTTTTTTTCCCTTGATTTCAAAATTATCATGTCATAAAATTTATCATGGTTTAAAAATTTCATTAATAAATAAATAAATAAATAAAATGTAAAACAGTGTAGTCTTCTATGTTATTTGCAAAAAAAAAAAAAAAAAAAAAAAAAAGATTAAATTCTGGCAAAAGCAGAATTTAGTTTAGGACGGAGAACTATTATTATTATTATTATTATTATTTTTTTTTTCAAATTATATCATTGCTTTCAAACTATTCAATTATATTTTCGATAAATTTTAAATTTCGGCAAAAGTCCGAGGATCGTAAAACTGGTATCGTAAAAATCCACAGATTGAGACTAATAGCCCTCAGTCCTAATAAAGAGAGTAGAAATAAAAAGTGTGTATATTTGCGGAATCCCATTAAGAGATGAAAGAATATAACTATTAGATATACAAAAAGGTTTTTTCCTCTCCCATGTTTATATCTATTTGAAGATTGCAATATGTTAATCGAATTGTTTGGCTTTCAAGTTTAATGCATATAATAGGATGTATATTTTCTTAACAATATCTGCTCGTATTTTGCTAATACGCAGTGACATTTTTCTTATTTGAATATCTTATGCACTTTCTTTCCTCATTGTAAACAAGTAAAGCAAATTTTTACATAAATGTTCTTTTAACGTTTTCAATTCAATATAAAGGATAATAGTAAAAAATAGTTCTTATTAAAAAAAACAAAATGTCGGAAATTGATCTATATATAAAAGGTTTGAATAGAAATATATTTTAAAGTTTATACGCATTTGTAAAAGTATGCCTAAAACTTGAATAATAAATATTTATATAAAATGTAAATTTACGTTATATATCAATGCCAATATTTTTTCTTTGGTATGTTGTTTTTTATTGAGAATGAAAATTTGAAAAAATTATGTTTTTACGTAGTTAAAGGTTTGTGAGAATTTTTTCACAAATCTTTTCGAATAGCTAATTTTTTTAATTATTTCATTTTATTTTATTTAAGAATATTTTGTATTATATTTTATGCAGAATAGACATTTTTTATTATGAACATACACTGTTCCCAGTATGTTTTTTAATCCGTCGATATGAAATTTAGTATTTTTTAGTTTTCCATCATACTATACGTATGAGGAACTTAGGTAATCAGGAAAATGTTTGTACTCGGTTTTTTGACTTTTTTTTTTTTTTTTTTTAACTTTCGAGATTTTATAAATCCAAGAATCACAAATTCGACGTAGTGTCCTTCTGTATCGTGTCATTTAGTTTGTAAGTGTGTTAGTTTATTATTGTTTTTTTTTTTTTTTTTTTTTTTTTTTGTCCGTGTTCACGATGTCTACAGAACAATTGGTCGTGAATGTGTCGAGCAAGTTTTAAAATATCAATTATGACACTGGCAATAACCCAACTGATTTGATATATTCTAATTTAGAAATTTTGTATATTATTTGAAATTTACGAGTTTGTTAACATGGGTATATAGAGTAAATAGTTGTTGTAAAAATGTAAATAGTCCGCTTGGGCGTGCATTAAAAAAAAACAATTTTACTGTAAAGGTAACAGGCTAGCTTTAAAATAACAGTTGTAAAGCTTGCATGAACATCCTTAACTATGAAAATTTAACTTTGAAAACTTCGTAAGTTCTTTGAAATTTTTGAATTTCTTAAACTTGTCAATGTAGGCCAAAATTTCGTATAAACGTCCATTAAATGTATTTCCAATTATATGTATTCCAGTCAAATTAAATATATTCCAAAAAATGATTAGAAATAGCCGATTAGTTGGTTTCTTGTTTCTGGACGTTAATTATATGGTCTTTTAAACGTATTTTAAGGCTATGATTGGCTTAACCATTATAGAATAAACCACGGTCAAATTTAGCTATGATGAGATTTGTTAATGTTTATAGAAAACGTAAAACAAAACTGTCGATTGTTAAAAAATAGTGTTATTATTCAATATTATTTCACTTCCTAATAAGTCACAAATAATTTTCACGATTTTTATATAAATAAGTAAATTACCTTTGATATTATTTTATAAACTAATAAAAGATTTGCAAAAATCTTTTAAGAAATTATGTAACTATGTTTTTAGAAAAACATCCAAACTCCATTTTCAGAAATATTATGTATTTTTTTATAAAGTATTCTCATGTTGATATTCAGCTTAAAATTATTCATTTCTAATTAAGAGAAATGGGAAATTTCTGCCGTAACTATTATTAATGAAGACGAGCTTTTCTTTGTTGGTGCATTATGCAAGTGTGAGTTTTTCTTTAATTGCATTATGAAATGCTCTTAATTTCTTTTTCAGACCTTTTTACTCTTTTTGTTAATTACCAATATTTGTCATGCAGCGGTGTGTGTAATCAGTGTTTGCTCAACGAAAAAGAAAAAATAGTGATTTAAATATAATATACGCTATACAGAAAATAAAGAAATTATATCATTAATTTTCATAATGATAACATTACGTAACAGTAATAGAAACTTAAATTAATATTCTTTGTATTAGTGTTTATTAATCTGATTGTTTTAACAAGAAGAAAAATAAAAAGGAAACGAAATAAAATTTTAAAAATAATTTAGAATGACATTGGCTTTTGAAGAATTTTGGGAATATATAAAAATTTATATTTTTAAATATGTGCATTTTAAAAAGATCATTTCATTCTTTAAGTTTTTATAACAGAAAAAAAAATAATAATTCTATATTACAAAATAATATTAAGAAATTTCCCGGGCTTAAAAGAAAATTTTGGTTTGCAGATTTTTTTTTAATTATTTAAATACACTTGGTTTTATTTAAATTATTTATTTAATTTATTTATTTATTTATTTATTTTATTTATTTATTTTTATTTTTTAAGTTTAAATTAGAGTTTATGTTCAGCTTGCAAGATTACAAATTTCGCATTTTTATTTTTATCTTTATTTATTTATTTTTTTAATGAAATTTATTTTTTATATCAAAAAGGCCACGACCTCATTATTCGTTTGTACCCAAAAGTTTCCGATCGGTGAGCTGCTCCACAGAAGGTACCGGAATAAATTATACTTCCCTACCATCTAGTTATTCTGCGTTTTCCGTAGTTTTCCCTAAAAGTAGAGTATATAATTTCCATCAAGGTTAAAAAGTGTCTGTCTACGCTATAAATCCCATAAATATTCATGGGTTTATTGACACTGATATATATTATTCAAGTTCACTATCAGATGTTCACTGTTGAAAAGGGAGAGAATACCTCTCCCGGTTTCTATGCTTTCCAGCCCTTATTTCTGTCCGTTATGTGATAACGTAGGAAAAGAACATTGGAAATTATAAAACAACTACAGTTGGAAATTGTTAATAATCTATGCGTATCGCATTATTTTTCGTTCTTGTTTGTTTTACATACGGAAAATTAGTATCAAGAATGGATTGACAAGCGCTAAGTGATAAAATTGATTGTAATTCCTCGGCTGTGTACTAACATCATGGCCTATAATTCGGTGGACTGCTAGAACGGGAGCATTTTATTTAATACAGGAATTTGTATGGTGTTCACTGTGGAAAAAATCTCTTGTGTTCGAATATTTTCTGTTTTGTCCTGTAACGCAAAAATTTATGTGAATGTGTTTTTCCCATAGCACACGGATATTGCCTAGATTTTTTGCTACCAGGAAATTAATGTAACGAAACAGGATATGTATATATATATATATATAAACAGTAAATATACAGGAAAATATTTTTTCCCCACTAGCCTGATACTTGCGACTGGGGTCACCAAAATTTTAGCCATCTAGGAAGGAGCACCCAATGGGCGCCCATCGCATAACAGCGAAGAAGCAATCCATGCCTTATCTGGGATTCGAACCATGGACCTATAGTGCGAGTGTCAGTGAAGCGAACTAGCACACCGCATAGTGGATTGAACAATGTTAAAATACGAACATAGGCCCCAAAATCAAACTCTAAATAGCTAAAATTTTGCAGTGATATAATTTAAAAGAGTGTCTAAAAAATGCAAATATATGGTTATTTCTTCAATTACACGAAGTTTTATTATATATAAATAAGTTCAAAACGAAAACTTTCAGAAATAAGATTTTTCGATGAATTTCAGTGACTTTATTTGAATAGCCATCAAGTGGCACTTAAGATAACTATGAAAAAATACGAAATAAAAATACTTTTAATTATGCCCTAATAAAAGTTTAAGGTACTTCTGCCAACATTTTGTTAGATTTTTATGTTGTGATTCACGCATGAAATGTGAATATAAAATTAACAACAATATTAAATTTATAAATTGTGTAACTTTTTTTGTCCAAAATTGTTCAAAATTTCAAGCACATTTTTCTACTCCCAAAAGTTTACGTTTTAATCTGTGAAAAGGATTTTCGCCACAAATCGCCACTTTTAGAGAAAAATAATTTTTATTCTGTTTACCCCCAAATTATCAATCGAGAAATTTATCCGAATAACTGTATTCATTAATGACAGAAAATCTATTAAAATTTTTACAGTAAAAATATTATCAGTGGTCTGTCCAGAAGAAAAGTTGGGTCCGTTAAAGGACCCTTTGCAAAATCCTTTATCCAAAAAAAAGGATCCTTCACAAAATTCTTTATCCTAAAAAAGGATCCTTCACAAAATTCTTTATGCTAAAAAAGGACTCATCACATAATTGTTTATCTTAAAAAGGGATCCTTCACAAAATTTTCCTCCTTACAAACAGACCTTTTGATAAATTTGCTTCATTTGAAATTTTCCATAGAACGAATAGGTCGCCTGAATAATATAATGTACTTTGCTGTATTTCTCTGAAAAACTGATATTCAGTTTCTAATCTGTAACAGCTTTCAATGCATATGTGCGAGTTTAGCTTTATAAAAGTGAACCGTCATTTTTAAAATGAAATTTTAATTCTAGTTTTATTTTATAAAATTACATTTTTCAAAATTTCACGAAAAGAGGACCCTAGCCGAAAAGTTCGAATGTGTTTGGTTTTCACACTAAATTTAGATTCACAAAATTATGAATAGATTTTTCACAAAAATGTCTGAAAAGCCTGAACAGAACCCTGATTGTCGAAATTGGATGATTAAAATAGATTTAATAAATCAGAAATTATTATTATTATTATTATTTTATTTAATAAAATGTGTAATTTTACTTTAAATGTACTAAAAAGTACCGTTGGACCCAAAAAAAGGGGAAAATATAAATGGTTGCTGTGATATGTCATAAAATGTTAAAAATAAATAAATATTTAATGTTAAATTACTAAATGTTAAAATTAAATATTATAATCCCATATTACGATTTAAAGTAAAAGTTTCTGTGCAATAAAAATAAAGACAAATGTGAATTGTTCATAGAGTTAGTCAGTAAATGCTTGCATGTGTTTTCTATTGAAATACTGTATAAAAAAAGAAAGAAAAAAAAAGCAGTAATGTGATGATATATTTAACATTGTGTGCAAAATTAATTGTGTTTAAAATATAGATTTTCTTCACGAAATTTTTATTTATTTCCTTTTATTCTTTTCGTTTTTGCAACATTCGTTTTTTATCAGGTATGTTTCTAAATACCTGCTTGCAGCAGAAAAATAAGTATGATACCGTTTAATCCCTTTATAATGCCAATTTTTCCTCAAATGGCACATTAAACTAATTTCACGAATAAAAATTGATGTTAAGAAAAAAACTCATTTAGCATATTAGAAATAATTAATTGTAATTTGGCACATTATTCTCTTAGTTAATCGCAAACTTCTCACAACCCATTGTATTAACATAAGCAGAATTTCCAAAAATGTCTTTTTTTTTTCGCACCAATATTATAAAAATAATATTTATACTGATATTTTTCTAGCGAAATGATACACAAGAATCATCATTTAAGAAAAAAAAAATGGTGCCAGTTGAATAAAATGACAACGAATTTGGTGGGGAAAATATTCCTGCGACCTTATAAAGGTTTAAAAAAAATACAGAATCGCTTTTAGTATCACACATATATGCATATATAAATCTAAATGTGAAAAAAAAACATCATACATAGATAATAATAATAACACCATAACCTTCCTATGTTCGACACTGCCTATACTTCGATCCACTGTGCACCGTATGGGTGGTGCAGAAAAAGATGTAACACGTACATTTTACGTTTTATAATGTGTCAAGTTTCTAGTTGAAATTTTTTATAGTTTTCACATTATCTTTTTTACATTACATTAATAAATTATTGTCATTTATTTATTTATTGCTTAAATTTAAAATTATATATAATGTACTTTTCTTCCAAATTTAAAACGAAATTGGTGTTTAATTGTAAATACAAAGTTTATTCACTTTTTGTTGTACAAAAAATAATAATAATAATAATAATAATAATAATAATTTATTTATGTGGCTTAGTATACTTACTTCACTGTTAAAAATTATTTCTTAAAAATGAGCTAAATTGCCTCAAAATAGCTCCGAAACACTATATACTTATTTGAAAACCCATGTACTCATTTTTGAATATACTGACATGTCGAACAAGTGGATATTGGGATTCTTATTGGTCAACCCTATTTCTGAATTTGCCAATATACTCAAAAATGAATACATGGGTTTTCAAATTTAAGTATATATTGTTTCGGAGCTTTTTTGAGACTATTTAGCTCTTTTTTAAAGAACTATTTTTTACAGTGTTCTCTTTTACGGATGCTTGCATATCTGTAGAATAAAACAAAGAAACAAAACGTATTTGTGTAATTATACATTTTTTTGGTTAGAAATAGAGTATTTTTCAGCATTATCCTAAGCAAATGTTGGTCCTAAACAAAAACGAAAGTTATCCTAAGTAAAAACAAAGTTTTTTTTTTTTTAGAACAATTATACTAATTAGTAAAATATATTTGTTTCATTTTGAAATTTCTGTATAATTTAACTTGATAATAAATTAATTCGTATCATACAAAAATTTTTATAAAGTTACAAATAAAAACGAAAGTAGTGACATGGAATTACTGCAAATATAGTTTGATTGTATTAATCAATTCTAACTTATTTTTAATATTCATTTTGCTTATGGGAATAAACTACTAAACTTACAACGATTCATCATGTTGCTTTCTACCCAGACAGAATTTTTACAACACTATTTATTTCACGTTTTACTAAATATTTTTATTGTAGCAAGTTTCTATACAAAAACACAGCTTGAAAAGTAAGAAAACATAACTTCAGTTTATGTAATTATTAAATTTTTAGTGGGAAAATTGCGATGCCGTTCAAACATTTTTTTTTTTGTACAACTGCAAACTGTATGAAGATATAAAAGGGGATTATATGACTTTTTTCTCAAACATTTATTTATTCTTTGAAATTCTTCTTAAATTGCTCGCCATTAATATCAAATATTTTCTTCAATTACTCACAAGAGAATTTAGATAATCTATTTTGGTAAATAAAGCTTTATGTATATACATTATTTTGATTAATTTTTCTAAAGACATTTGGAATGACTTTTATAAAGAATTTTTTTCTGAAATTAAATCCTTTTGTGAAATTGAAAATTAAAGTTTTATGGTAGTAGAATACACCCAAAGGCAATGTTTAACTTTTAATTTAAATTATAATTCAACTACTTATAATGTTCGATTATTTTTCGTAATCCTATTATATGGGAAATAAATTAAAAGTTAGTTTTAATTCTTTAATCAATCATGATTAAAGCAAAGTATTTATTATTTAAACAAAGAATTGATAATGCAAATGACTTTAAGGAATTTTTATAATGATTAAAATTTTATTACACGTATCAGAAAATTCTCTTATTTTTCTACATTTCAGAAAATTTATGTATTATTTTTAAGAGATTTATGTTTTTTCAAATGAGTGTATATGTTTTATTTTAATGGATTTTTGTTTTATGTTTTATTTTAATGAGGAGTTTGAATTACTTGTTAAAATATTATTGATAATTAACTATAAAATATAAAAAATTGTTTACATAAAAATGTAACAAATATTAATACGAAAATAATTCAAAAGCAAAATACAAACCTGAATTTTTTTTTTTTTTTTTAATAATAGAAAAACAATACAATAAATTTTTTACTTATTTTCAGAAAAACGAATTGGGCATTGGAATATAAAAATATATATAAAAAATCTAAACAGGAATCCGAAAACAAATATAAGAACAATTGAACACGAATTTGATGAACCACTTATGAACATATTGCATAGCACCCGTGACACCCCTACCACATCCAAAGAGTACAGGCATAGGGTAATTATTCCCAACCTATTGCATTTGCATGAAAAAGGCGTGCAGCCAAAATTTTTATCGTGGATTCCATTTATCGACAAAGTTACTTTTACACGCGCTAGTGTTCTCTACTCGCACAACTTGCATGGGTGCACGCAAGAGAACCACTGAAGCACACATATCCATGCAAACCAACAACGCTTCACCATAAATGAGTGATCTGGTATTCTAGGCGATTTTTTAATTGGTCTTTACATACTACCTCAATGCCATGACGGACATATTTATTGCATGTTTTTAGAAGAGGTTTTATCAAATTTCACGGGTGGTTTTCCATCAGCCTTACACCGACATATCAGGTTTAAACATGTTGGAGTGGCCGCACATTTCAGCATAAATAATGTAGAATGTGCTTAGCTATCCAATAGGGCCTATCCTCGTCGCTGGATTGTAAAGAGGAACTACTTGCATGGTTTCCACAATTACTTGACCTTTATTTTCGTGTGGGGTTACATAAAGTGACTGGTATAGGAAACACCCATAATATCTGACATCGACCTCGGTCCCGGTATCGTGAAAATGACGTCAAGTGTCGGTCACGTACTTGCGCAATTTGAACGAATCCGCAAATCCTTGTTTTGTTTTTATCAATAAAATTATGTTAACAAAACTATCGACTGGTTTTCGCAGCATGTTGTTCATACTGCTGCAGCAGCGCACCACATGGGTTTTTTTTTCTCACACAACTTCCTATGTAATATTTGGTTTCACAATTATAGTTTCACAAAATAGCGCGTTAAGTTTGCAAACGATATTTAGGGATAGCCTATAAATATATCTGTGAATAAAAGGAGTTTAGATATTTTTTTTTCTTATGATGAGATAAATGCATAATGCGCAGGCGATTCAGAAAGTGAATTTCTAAATGTATTTTTTAAAACAATAAATATTATTATAAATAAATACTTAAAAAAGAAATGTGTTATTGAAATTTAAGAAATAAAAATTCATCAAAAGTAGATTTTTTTAAATTTTATTTATTTATCATGAATATAAAGGGGAAAAAATTATTTTAGCATATGTATGAAAAATATAAAAAGTTGTACATTACTTTGTATCCAGTTTCACGCATTTTAGAAACATATATATAATTTAATTTGTTTGAAGTACTCACTTTTAAATTTCAATGTATTATCATAAAAAAAGGTATATACTTTAATTATTCCATTATTTATTATATTTTTCACATTACTTTAAATTAAATAATTTCGATTCGATTTTTAAATATACAGCAAATTTATTTCTCCGGTGTATTTTTTTTTTTATTATTATTTATATTTAAATTTATATTTTTTATTATTGATTCTGAATTCAAGACAAAATATAAAAATGCACTATATAATTTAAAAAGTTGGAAATATAGTAGAATTAAATTGGAAATAAATACACTTCCATCTCTGCCTATTTATACAGAAAATAATATTAGCGAGTTAATTGTATAATTGTGCTTTATAGAAGATTAAAACGTTACGTTTTCAGACATATAATTTCTATTTTACTCTTAAAATTTAATTACGGATAATAATTAACTTAAGGTATTTTTTTAATCACTTTATTTTGTTTTGATTATAATTAGTCGTATATATGTATACATGTATGTAGTAATTCCTAAAAGAAAATTTGCTTTGGCATATTAAAATATCAATAGATTTTTATTTTATTGAAAGGAAATAAAAATATATTTACGTAAAGTGATTTTTCTTATTTAAAAAAAAAATCA
This sequence comes from Salticus scenicus, assembly GCA_963930645.1. Taxonomy (NCBI): domain Eukaryota; kingdom Metazoa; phylum Arthropoda; class Arachnida; order Araneae; family Salticidae; genus Salticus; species Salticus scenicus. The sequence goes on from OZ005648.1 coordinate 62,718,364, forward strand.
ATATAAAAAGAAAAAAAAATCAATACATACATAAAGGCACATCAAAACAAAACGAAAATATTGTAGGATATCTTTTGAAAGATTTTAAAATACAAACATACATTTTGAATATAAGATGCATACCTGCAACTTCCGAGATAAATATTTCAGTGTAAAATGGATTTATATATATGTTGTCACTTAGGATATTTTTGTGTTTGATATAGCTCTTAAGCTACTCTGAAAAGTTTGGGATTCTTCTATTCTATTGATATTTAGAAATGTTATTAAAAACAAATTCAAAAGAAAATATTTACTTCTAGTTTTGTTTTCAAATAAAATATCGAAAATTTTTATTCATTCCTTTTTTGATACATCATGAATTTTTTATGTATATAAATCCGTCATACAGTAAGCAATATTTGGTATATTCGTGAGATTGATATATTTTCTTCTGCTCCTAGTATATTTTTTCAATCTCTTTTTTACTTTTAATGTTTTATAAAACCATTATTTTTTTAATAAAATTCGTATTTTTTATATTATTTATTGAAGAAATTATTAAACAAATAATTATTTAATAAATTTATTAAACAAATAATTAATGTTAAAAATAAAATTTTCATTTTACTTAAATTAAATACAAGAGTATAATTTAATTCAATAAGTATGTAATTTCAATTTTATTGTATCTTTTTAATAGATTTTTTGTTTTATTTTAAAACTAAACATTACGTTATATAAAATTGTTATTGTGTATTATGAAACAATGTGTGTGATAACTTACCCACAGCTTTATATCTTAATTCTGAATATTTTTTTTAAATGATAAAAAAACACAAATTTTTAAAGCTCAATGTTTGTTTTTCGAATAAAATTTTTTATAATTTATTTAAAAAAGATGCTCTTTCTAAATAATTTCATTAAATTAAAATATAAATACAGATTAGAAGTCATAATCATTTTTTCAAAACAAATTTAAAACGTCGGTGATTTTCATATGAAATTGAAATTATTTATAGCAATAACATTTATGTAAAATATATTTTTATAAAAAGAAATTAATTTATATGTATATATATATATATATATATATATATATATATATATATATATATATATATATATATATATATATATATTATTAAACAAATATTTTATTTATGAAAGGAATTATATTTTATTTTTTAGCCCCATTTGGCTTGCGCCTTTTTTTTTTCTTTGTTTCTTTATGAATTAGTGTTAATCTCTTTACAAATCTTTTATTCCGTTTGCTAATTGCCCGTATTTGTTATGCGATAGTGTGTGTAATTACTATTTGCTTAAAGCAAATAAAATAAATGCACTGAACATCATTTATTCAGAGAGAAAAGAAAGAAAACTTATCTTTTATTCCGGGGGAGATTTAAAAAAAAAAAAAAAAAAAAAAAAAACGCAAACAGATAAACAGATTAACTATGTTTTGTCATTGTTTTCTTAAACTATAATTGATTAAAAGGGAACAAAAAAAATATATGAAAAAAAAAATCGGAACGGTTATTTATTAAATTTTCCTTTCAAGATATTCGTCAATATATTTTTTTTTCTTAATAACTTTAATATTTTATTTAATATGAAAAAACTGCAAAGTACAAAGTTTGCCCATTTTATAATTATTAATCTGGTTAAACGGCCGTAATTGTAATAATGGTTTAGCTTAAATCGACTTTGATTCCCTCTTGGTAAGTTTCTATTATAGTTACATATTTCAAAGATTTTAGGCATAAACTACAAATAATTGACTTTAAAAAAAAATTCCTTTTGTAATTTAATAATATTCCGCTTAAATTGGTTCCACTTGTCCCGTGGTTTGGGAAAAATATAATCACGATCTACTATTCTGATATGCGGTACATTTAGAGATGGTAAGTTAAATTTCCGAAAAGAATGAAACCCTTCACGAGTTTAGGACTCAGCGAATTTTTGAAATATCTATCTCAGCTCATTACAGACTTTCCGTACGCCTCCAGCTAAGGTAACGACACCAGTGCTCGTCACTCTTAAGGCCTTATTTCCCCCAAATTCTTATGTACTTACTACCATTCACTACGGTATGTTTGTGAATCTCAATCTAATAAAAAATGCGCCTCCATTTTAAGGTAGATATAAGCTTTCTCATTTGTCTCTCCGTGGCTCAGGTGGTTAGAGCGCCATGTTAGTAACGCGGTGGTCGAGCATTCGAAGGTCCGGAGTGTTAATTTTTGCAGATGATTAGTAGAAAAGATGTCAGTTGATAAAAGAAAATTTTTCGTTGACTACACAGTATCCTAAGAATTTTTGAAGAGTTATTTAAGAAGCTTTTTTTTTATGTTCGAATGCTGAAATTTAATTCGAAAATTTAGTATTCAAACATAAAAATGTTTTATAAAAAATAGCTCATCGATAAATTCACAAAGTAGTACACAAACATATTTAAAATATTTTTTTAAAACTCAAAATTAAAAAATTGTTTGCAGAGATTGCATGCATATTTTTATAATTCTAAAACAATTATGCAGTATTAAAAAAAAAAAAAAAAAAAAAGTTTTTACGTATATTTACGTTTGTAATGACTGATAGATGGCACGACCAGAGCAGGCGTGTATCGAATATTCGACTGCCTTACCGCCTAGACATTCGTGGTTTACAAAAGAGTGCAAATTCTTTTCCGCTGAAATTTATCATTTCACTTTAATACAAAAAAAATTGCAAAATCAGAACTTCGAAAAGATTTATGTGATATGATACATTAAGAATTTGGGTTTTAAAAGTTTTCTTAAATAGATTATTTTTAAAATGTTTGTTTTTTCGCGTGATATTCGTGTGGTATTCATGTATCAATATTATACTTAGGTCTATTCTATACACTGATTCTTCTAGTTGTTGTTAGACACTTTCAATTTTTCAATACATTAAGCATTTTTTTTTTTTTTTTTTTTTTTTTTTTTTTTTTTTTTTTATTATAAAAATTGAACCTATAAAATGCACCAGTCTAGATAAAGACAATGTTGATTTTTCTCAATAATTTCGCTTAGTAATTTAAAATTCTTTTTTTTATTATTATTATTATTTATTTCCCAAATTCTTTATGTATAATAATATATATACTTACAGCATCACTCCAAGCACAGTGCAGATGCATCGCACCATCCCATTCATGTACCATCACTTTTCTCTGTAAGTAATAAATCACTGTGATAGCGTTTTGACATATTCTTACAGCTTTCTCTTCACGTAAATTGGGCTCTAAAAAATATGTTTCTAAAATAGCGATATCGTTGCGAAGTCTCATAAGTGCACCAATGCGACATCTATGCGATGCTCTATTTTACGTTGCAAATAGAGGACATTTTCCCGTTTTGTTTGTTTTGAAAGAGGGGAGATCGAATTAGGCCGTGGTATAACATCCTTGAGATATAGATGGAGAAATATGATGACATGTGGTGTCAACAGTGTCATACTACCACGCCCTTTCCCCGTTCTAGGGATCAAACTGTACCGTACGGAATATAATTATATATATATATATATATATAATGTTTGAAATTAAACATTAACTTTCTTATTTACCTCTATCATAATTTTTCTTATGCTAAGTTTTTAAATTTAAATTCAAATCTATTTAACTTTGAAAATAATATTCATTAAGTTTAAGTTGCCTTTGGCTTCAACTTTAAACCTAAAGTAGTGATTATTTACTAGATTTTAAATAATAACGACATAAAAACAAATGTAATTATTTCCTTAATCATAAAAAAAGATGTTTAAGTTTTCCATTTATAATTTTCCTTGTAACTTAAAGAAAGATAAGGTGATCGTATAGAATTAAACAAAAACAAACAATAAAGATAAATTCGCGTTGTGTTCTAAAAAAATATTGTCTAAAATTTAACCAAGGAAACTTTTACTTTCATTTTACTTATTAAAATCTAATTCGCAAGAAACCCTTAGATCAAAAAATGGGTAAAACACTACCCGCAGACAAGAGTAAATAAAGAAATTAAACTATTTTCTTTGGTGTACCTAACCTTACATGGTTATACAGCATAAGGCAAACAAATACTAGGTAGATTTTACATAGAACAATTTTTATTAACTGGGATTAAGAATTACAAAGTTACAAATTCCGTGCTCTAAACATCACTTTTTTTTATCTTAAACAAAACCACTAACAATTTCCATAATAAAGACATAAACGGGAAATACCTTGTGGAAAATAATTATGCACAGGATTACTAATCTATCGTACACAATACAACTCCAGCCATTAATTTTTTTCCTTTCTAAGAACAAAAATGGACTTATACAATTAAATAAAGGTACTAACTACAAAAGGAAAGGTGAGAGGCATAACTTACATAATTTGGGTTCAATAAGCTGCATCAGTTGAATCATAAGTGGAGGAGATCCCCGTTTTCCAGAAGATAATGGAATCCAAGCACAGCGGCCACGAAAATTCGCCTCCGTCAACCCAGCTGGCTGTTTTTTTTTCTGGTTCTATATCAGCATACCGGCCAGTCTCCGCTTCCATTCACTCCAGACCCAATTCAGCTACAAATCAGCGAGTTGATTTCCCCACGACACTAGCAGACATCTAGTGAATACGCACATCTCTACTCATTCTCTTTCTCCCACCACTAGACATCGAGCGGAAAAAAAAACTAGCCTCCAGAGATCTTACATCAGCTTCTACTTAGCACAAGCAAGCGAACCAAACCTGCTTCCAAACTCTTCTCCCTAAAACAGCTATCTTACGACCTCACTCAGCCAAAGACCAGCGAGTCTCAATCAGATCAAGCACACTACTTCCCAAACGAGAAGATTAGTTCTCATCTTTTTTTTTTCTTTTTCTCTCTTTCTTTTTTTCGAAAAACTAAAAATGTCCACTTTTTATCCAAGCCGGGAGGGGAAAGCAGTCGCCCCGCCTTCCTCTCCCCATGATACATCAGCAAACCCACTACGCCGAATGAATGCGTAGAAAAACCACGAGGTACAGCTCGTGACTCCTCCCCTGTGATTTTCATATGGTAATTCTTCCGCTCACGTCACAGAACGGGGTGAAAAGGGGAACCCCCAGCTTATCAGCTGTTTTCTTCAGCCATCTGTTTCGAGGTCACGTTTCACGCTTCACTTCGATAAAAAGGGAAAAAAAGAGAAAGGGTTTTTGAATACTAGTTTTCACTATACAGATGCAATATGCATTCCAGATCGATGGCATTTACAGCTGTTTCCCAAAGCAGCTTAACAAAATGAATGCTTTGCTCGTGAAACTGGAACAAAGAATCTCATATTTTCAACATACTTTCTAGAATATATTTTGTTTACCCAATTTCCCCCATGGAATTGTTATCCTAATCCCATACACAAAAGATGCCTTCACACTAGGATTATCTATATACAAACTATTCTTAATTTCCTAAGCATTTTTACATATTTCTTAACATGTATTTACATTTTTTATTTAATCACCCCACCTGTTAAGCTATTTGTTTAATTGGAAAAGAAAATTTCTTGAAAAGAAGGAAAAATTTAATCCCAGCACGAAAGATTAATTATACCTGTTAAATTATTTATTTAATTGCGAAAGATAACTTCTTGAAAAAACGAAAAAGTTAATCACAGCACCAAAAGACTAAATCAGGTTCGAATCCTGGTCACGGCACCATTTATCATAGTTTTTCTTATGGACTTATGATTTATTTGTTAATAAGGTACTATTCAAATTTTAAAATAATATTCATTGGGTTTAAATTGGTCATTTACTTCAATTTAAAACATAAAATACAGACTTTTCATTTGGCATTAAATAATTTTACAATAATAACATTAAATTGAATTTACTCCCTGCAATAACAATGATTACAATTTACTAATTAAATTTACTTGTTTACTAAAAAAGGAAAGGATCGTATAGTTTTTTTTCAAACAATATCTCTATCATCGCGTTGTGTTCTTAAGAATATCTTTTACTTATTAACTTTTCTATCGCAAAACCCTAGGTCAGAAAAAATAGGTAAAACGATACCCGCAGTCAGAAGTAACTAAAGAAAATAAACTTGTTTCTCTAGTGTAATTAATCTTTCATTGTTATGTTTTCTCTGACACAATTAAATAAAAAACCAATACTTTCACAAAGGAGCACAAACACTAAAATTTGAGTTTTTAACATATACAAATTTTTAATTAGACTACAGCAGAATTACACTATATTTCTTAATGTTTAACTTGCAGCAGAATACGGGGAAAATTTACCATCATGATACAGAAGCTAGTATTGATCTGGACCATCCGTCCTTACATACCAACACAAAGTTACTCTCTTTAAAAAAAAACTTAATACATTTTAAGTGAAGCAACGAGATACAAGAAGCAGGAATATTAAAGACATGAATATATTAATTGACTTACATAACATTTGGCCTTTTAGCTGCAACAGTTCCGCCGAGCGTCGAGGAGAGTCTTTTCCACAAACACTTTAAGGACAAAGCCATGCATCGGGAAGCATCCATACTTCTTCACTACCCATACATTCGTTCAGGAACAGCTAATATATCCACCTTTTCAGCCATACGCTCACTCGTCTCTTTTATTAGGGCTCCGACCACTTTTGCTTTCAGGGAAAAATATATCTACGGCCTGCCTTGTCTTTTTCCTTTTACCAACACCGGGCAACGCTAGCCCCATCTTAATTTTATCGAAAACACACCACCGGCATAGCTCGTACGGTTCACTACCTTCTCATATCACTCTTCGTTTCTTCTTCCTTCTTTTACAACTCGCTGCTCTACCTTCCTTACAACCCGTCTCATAAACAACTACCAAAATTCTCTCGACATTTCATCATTATCTCCAGCCCACCACTAGATATCAAGAGGAAAAAACAGAACAGCCTCCAATTTCTTCTCTCTAAAACAGCTATCTTACTACCTCACTCAGCCAAAGACCAGCGAGTCTAAATCAGATCAAGCACTAACTACTTCCCAAACGAAAAAAGAGATAAGATCTCTTCCTTGCTGAAAAGTCAAAAAAAAAAAAAAAAAAAAAAAAAGTCCACTTTTTATCCAAACCGGGAGGGGAAAGCAGTCGCCCCGCCTTCCTCTCCCCATGATACATCAGCAAACCCACTACGCCGAATGAGTGCGTAGCAACACCACGAGATACAGCTCGTGACTCCTCCCCTGTGATTCTCATATGGTAATTCTTGCGCTCACGTCACAGAACGGGGTGAAAAAGGGGACCCCCCGCTTAACAGCTGTTTTCTTCAGCCATGTTTTTCGAGGTCACGTTTCACGCTTCACTTCGATAAAAAGGGAAAAAGAGAGAAAGGTTTTTGAATACTAGTTTTCACTATACAGATGCAATATGCATTCCAGATCGATGGCATTTACAGCTGTTTCCCAAAGCAGCTTAACAAAATGAATGCTTTGCTCGTGAAACTGGAACAAAGAATCTCATATTTTCAACATACTTTCTAGAATATATTTTGTTTACCCAATTTCCCCCATGGAATTGTTATCCTGATCCCATACACAAAAGATGCCTTCACACTAGGATTATCTATATACAAACTATTCTTAATTTCCTAAGAATTTTTACATATTTCTTAACATGTATTTACATTTTTTATTTAATCACCCCACCTCTTAAGCTATTTGTTTAATTGGAAAAGAAAATTTCTTGAAAAGGAGGAAAAATTTAATCCCAGCACGAAAGATTAATTATACCTGTTAAATTATTTATTTAATTGCGAAAGATAACTTCTTGAAAAAACGAAAAAGTTAATCACAGCACCAAAAGACTAAATATACGCTGTGATACCTCTATTAAAGCTACAAAATATTATGCAAAGATTAATTCAGTCAGTAGTATTTTTTATCTGATTCTGGCACTATATGTACATAGAATTCTTCGAAAGAATGCTTCTAGGATCAAATAAGTGCAAAATTACTTTATAAATACAGTGGTAAACGTGTCAGTAAACAAGGCGGTACCTCAGCATTACTGTATATTGTCAGCAGCAAAATTATTTGAGTGCTAGAAATAATTCCTTTATTTAAAAAAGTATACTTCATACTGCTCTGTTAAATAAATCATTGTCGAATCCAGTTCTTAGTCAATCTAAGAACATGATTCGCCAAGGGTTTGTTTAACAAAACACTATTAAGTATATATTTTTTATATAGGAATTATTGCTAGTGCTGAAATATTTTTGCTTCTGACTGCACATTCATGTATTAATAAGTTAAAACTTTTTGCAAGAAAAGATTAAAATATCTTGTTCTGCTTCTTATTACGTTTAAGATCATTTGTTTTGCATTGAAACCAAACTTTTAAATTTTTAAGTTAATTTTATTTCAAAATTTTTCCCTTCTTAAAATCAAACTTTAAACTTTTGTTCCTTCTTTGTTTGTCAGATAGAAGCACTACCCCCATTATTTAGCCTAGTTTGTTTCAGAGAAAGCCATATGAAGAAATAAGTTATTTTAATTTTTGTAGTAGATGTGCATCTTGTTGTTTTGATAATGCTGCCTAGTTTTTTTACCTTTCAAGAGCCCGTGCTAAAATTCTGAACTGAAGTGACTGTTGCAAATTCTTGCAATTTATTGTGTTTAATTAAAAATTATTTAATTATTAATTTATTGACATATATATATATAACCATGTTAAGTTACAGATGTTTCAGATTTTTTATCTTTTTTCATATTTATGATCAGTGCTTATGATTATGTGCTTAAATGCAAATTTAAAAAATAGCTTAGAAAATTAAAAAAAAGTAATATGCAAAAATCTAATTATTTTTTTACGAAGAGCTAACTAATTATCAAATCGTATGCGTTTTAACTTTAAATCTTATGTCATTTCCATTATCTGCCTCGAAGGCGTCTTTAGACAAAAATCTAAATTAAGGAAGATAACTAATCATCCTTTGTTCTCATATAATGAAGTCTGTTTTTTAAAGATAACTTTAACAAGCCGAATTGCAGTTTTTTAAATGTGAGAAACTTTGAGTCATATAGAATGGGACTTTTGGGATATCTTTGGTGAAATTTTTTGATATGGTGATGAGGTGTGACATTATTTACGCTGTAACTTTAGTGAATCCAATTTTACGTTGGTTTCATATTTTTAATAAAAAACATAATATCTAGTATTTCTTAAATTGCTGCTACACAGAAAAAGAAAAATGTTTTGATGAAATAACTAGCATTTTCTTAAAGCAGCCAAATCGCTTTTATTGAGGGTAGACCCAATAAAGATTTATTTTAAAAACCAAAATTACTTTGTTTTATTGATAAGAAAATTTGTTGGCTCAATCAATATTTTTTTTAATTAGAGAAAATTATTTCACTGATTTAAGGAAGTAGGTTTATTTAGTCAGTGTATCCTTCGTTCGTTGGCTATTTAGAGAGAGATCTATGATATATATCACTGAACTATGCAGTGGCGATTACACTTCCTTCATCCATATTCTTTTGGTGAAAGGAAGCAAATTCCTTTAGCTATCTGAACAAAATTATTGTTAAAATTATAAAACATATATCTAAAATTCAGTCAACAAAATATTTTTTTAGTGTAGGAATTTCGACAATAACAAAAAAAAAAAAAAAAAAAAAAAAAACCTTGTCTGAGGTACAGTTTAATTTAGTACCACAGAATTATCTTATACATTACGGACTTTTTATTTGTCTTTTCTTCCATATATAGTCATATGATTACTGTACACACTCGTGTAAAAACCCGTTCGCTTAACTATTGGAAATGATTGCGTCTATTGACGCAAGGCTTCTCATGTCGTACACTGTTTTGGATTAAATCGTAAATAAAGGTTCGTAATTTTTAATCCTTCGTTGAATAGTTTCTCCATTTCTGAATAATATATGCTTTAAAATCCTTCATCAATAAATAAATCAAATTAATTAAATTCAAATTTATTTATTAATTTATTTTTTATTAATTGTAAGAACGAGTGGAAAATATTTTACTCCATAATTTTGAATCCGATTGCCTACAAAAAGTTTCTGCTGAGAAAAATGGTGCTAGAAGTAATGTTCATGACGCATGTATGAAAACTGGTTAATCTGAACAATTTACTGTGTTATTTTTATCTAATTTTTGAACGTTTATCTCGGAAACAGAGACTTTTGTTTAACTTAATTATTTTAGGCCAATGCTATTGGTTAATTCATTAATTGGTTAAATTAAAGCTGATTGAATGGAATATGTTCCATGAGAACCTATCTAAAAATTCTTAACCCGTATTTATCCAAGTTCAGAATAGAAAAACGGAAAATTCCAAACAACTTATCCGATGAATGTGATTCGAGATCGGACCAGCAATTCCCATCTCCTGATTCTATTGGATAAGTAAAAAAAAAAAAAAAAATGAAAAATTGAACTTTTAATAATTTACTTATGTTTGAAAAAACTTTATGGTGATCAAACTGAATAGTTTTTACTTAAAAGAAAAATCTGACAAAGGGATCTATATGATGATAAAAGTTTTATGTATCTTGAACTGTAAAAAATATGCCCTATTTGCTGCCAGAAATTTTCCGAATTTGAGAAAATACACGTAATTTACGAAATATTTACGTTGTCGAAACGTATTGTACATAAAATAATATTTTTATACATAAGCATTTCGGAAATTACATTTTTGTGTATTTTCTTTTTCTTTGTTTTTAAGTTTTAATAGACAAAAAAGTGATTTACGAAAATTTAACGTAACATAAAACTTACTATCCAAACAAAAGATTTGACATAAATTAGAGTAATTTTGCGTAGAAATTTTGCATTCTCTCAAATTCTCTTTATCAACTGCCATGTTCACATGGTTTAAATAGAAGTACGGAATAGGCGGATAAAAGAGTTTAAGTGTTTAGATATAATGTCTTGTGTTTTAAGACATATTTAATAACAAAACTTCTGAGATGCATGAAACAGGTTAGACGCTTCTTTAAGTAAGAGTAATTTATTTTAAAACTTTTTTTTTCATCTTTTATTCTCTAGAAGAATATCATTACGAGATATGAAATAAATTTAATGTTCATTCTAACAAGAACAAGTTTTTGTAAAGAAGTTTTTTCAAAATATTATTCTTTGTGTTAATTTTAATCACACATGAAATTTTCCCAGAACTGTATTTCAAAGCATTTATTTTATTTTCTTTACAAAATGTAAAAATATATTTTCGCCCATTATTTTTTGTTGGTTTCTTTGTTTAAGTGCTTTTAAGAAAAATATATATTTTTTTTTTAATAATTTGTGCTACATTCATATTTTACTCATTTAGATTTAAAATGAAGCCACGTTAAAATTCTGTGTCTTATATACTTAAAAATATACTTAAACGTGTAGAAACAAAACATGTTGAAAATTTTCTTGTTCTATCGATTATATATTGCATGCCATTGCATTTCATTATATATTGCATTTTGTTGAAATATTTTTTTAATATAGGTGTTGGTTAGAACCTCGGTATAAACATGAACATCCGCAGCGGTTTTGCATTTATTTTTACAGAAAGCAATGCATATTTTCTCTCACAGTCAAATCCCACCATATTCTGGGAAAATTTGTTTATTAATTTATTCATTCCTTAATATGATATTTAAAATTCCAATAATGCGTTTAGAAAATTTACAACGTTAAAGTAATTCATATTTACCAAAAATAGGGTTTTTTAATTTTTTATATTTTATTGCGAAGATAAAAATTTCAGAAATGTGCCATCTTCAATCCTTAAGTCTCGATCTAGAAAATATGAGTGTAGAGCAACCAAAACAAGCCAGTATGTTATACAACATCATAATACACAATCTTTAGAAAAATCAGTATATTGTAATTCAAAAAATGTTAAAACGATTGCCGATTAATTATGATTGTTCTAACGTCTAATAAAAAATGATATTGTTCCTTTTTCCTAAGATTAAACTTATAAGTTTAATCTTATAAGTAGTGGATAATTCAATTCAATAACACTGCTCCGAAAAAAAAAAAATCGATATCTGATACCATTCTTGCAGATTCTTATGTAAAATGATCTCCTGAATCCGAAGCTGGCCTCCATTTTGCCAAATCACCCGCCGTTTTATTTTTTTGGTACGCCTCCCCCATATTTATCATTGTTTGGTAATTTCATGCCCATCAGTTTCATTTGGAGAAGAACAAAGGTTATTTTAACCGTTAAATGCCTTCTGACCTGAGGAGCTACAAAGGTAGAAAGTTCTAAAACACGAACATTTGTAGTAAGGAGGATATTTGAGGGGATTTGTGACTAAAAAAAAAAAAAAAAAAATCAATAAAAACAATCAATTTCTGTTTTTTTTTTTTTTTTTTCTTTTTTTTTTTTTCAATATTTTTCTTATTTTTTACATATTCTAGCTTCCAGTTTGCCATTTTCTTAACAAAACACCCCAAATAATAAAAATTATACCGTGAAAAGTTTTTCAAAGTGTTCATGAGTGTAGTAAAGGTCTCAAAGCCCTCGCAAAAAATTTTGACTGATTCACTGTACGACGTTTGCTTTCAATAACTCCCACGTTAAATGTTTTGGGCTTTAAAACGTGAACAGTAAAATATCCTCCTTTGACACATTTTAAAGACCACCACACAATATCACCAACGTCGAGAACACCATAAAGTTCACTCTCTTGTCGCAAAACATGTGCTAAAGGTAGATAACGACTGACGAGAACAATGAAAAGAGCTATAACATTTAACGCGTGTCAAAGCAGGAGATTTTACTATTAATGTTTTACTGCCCAAAACATTTTACGTGGGAGTTATTGATAGCAAACGTCGTACAGTGAATCAGTCAAACTTTCTTGCGAGAGCTTTGAGACCTTTACTCCACACAGCAATATTTTGAAAAAAAATTCACTGTATAATTTTTATTATTTGGGGTGTTTTGGTAAGAAACTGGCAAACTGGAAGCTGTAATATGTAAAAAATAAGAAAAATATTGTGTGAAAAAAAAGAAACATAAACTGATTGTTTTTGTAGACTTTTTTTTTCTGTGCACAAATCCCCTTACTACAAATGTTCGTGTTTTAGAACTTCCTACCTCTGTAGCTCTTCAGGTCAGAAGATATCTAACGGTTACGATAATCATCTTTCCTCTCAAAATCAAACTGATGTGTATAGAAGCTAAAATGATGTCGGGGGCAATTTTCATGCCGAGTAGTGTAATTAAAAAAATCAGAAAAATAAAAGAAATTTAAAAAGGACTTCAAAAATTTATTTAAAGAAAAAATATTAAAGAAACAGAAAAAAGAATAAAATTAGATAAAGAACAAGACCAGAAAATAATATTAAGTTACTAGTTAACACGTTTAACATAAAATTAGTAGATTATCTTTTCAGCTATGATGCTTTCTTGTTTGCTGACCAAACCATTGCACATATTATTGTACATTCGGGGGAAAAAAAACGCAACACTCAACGTAACTTCGTTGCTAATAGATGTAGAAAAATGTAATAGGTATCATTCGACAGAGAATTGTGAGTAGTTTCAGAAAATAAGCTGAAATTCTAAATTAGGGGTCATCTACATATTAAAACGCGCACCAACTTTGATTTTTTCAATGGTAATGGACCCATTTTTATTTTATATTTGAATTCCTGGGATCGCGACAACGCGAAAAAGTATATTGGTTGTATATTTTACTTATCTTTTCACAGAGTTATAAGCGTTCAAAGTTGAAGGTGCGAATGTTAAATTCATATTTCAAATTTTTATTAATATTTTCACAAAAAATAACTTGATCAATATATATATATATATATATATATATATATATATATATACGAGATATAGTGAAGTAACCCAAACATAATCCATCATTACTTTTGATTCTAAGAAATATTTTTAATTCTGAAAAGTATTAATAAATTCATATTCATAAAAAATATGAATTACGACCTATATTAATTTTTACATAAAAAGAATCCTAATGCTGAAAAATATGGGTGTGCAAATTTGCAGCTCATTCCAGTTATTTGTTTTCGAGATATAAATAAATCTTTCTTTTGGAGTGGTTTAGGGGGTTAATAATGTCTTATAAAGTTTTGCATGAGATAACGAATCAAATCTTAAAAAATAACAAAGAAATATAAACAAAATATTTTTATTTTTTATTTACGGGTCAAATTATATAACAACGTCAACCGCAAAGATTTGAAACAAAAATGATGATTTTTAGACATTAGTGTTAGCATCAAGAATTCCCGCTTTCTAAAGAAGACAAGCCCCGCCTTCATCGTTCTTCAAAACAAAACAATACAGAAAAGAAAAGTAAATGTGACATTAAATGAGGAATTCGTGTTAAACCCCTTATTTTATGTTGACAAAAATATGCACAAGTAGTATTTACTTCATCGATTATTGGTGATAAATTTTGAATCCTTTAAACAAACACCAGAAGAAAAAATTAACTAAATAGGCGGGGTATACTGTTTTGAACAGAAAAAATAAGTTTAATGTAAAAATTGTCAGTTAAAAAAAAAAAAAAGAATGTAACTGGAATGCAAGACAGACTTGTAAAATCGATTCTAAACTACCGTCATAGTTAAAGTCATTTGCTTCATATATTGCTTTCTTTTTATTTATTTATTTATTTTGTAGGTGGGTGGTTTATTATTTTAAAGATACTTTAGTCTTTAAAATTTTATTAATATATTTTAACTTTATAAATTTTTAAAAATATACTTTCACTTTTATAAATATATTTTATCACGTTTTGCGACCGCATGATTTTGTCTTTTTAACAATAAGATCCGCCTTCGGGCGTTATTCTCTCAAAATAAAATATTTAAGAACAACTTTTCTGTATTCACAATTGTATTACAAAGGGATATACAGTATAATTATATACTTTCTAATCAATATATTTCTATCCATAGTATATTTTATTGCAAAAATATGAACACTGGGTACACATCTAAGAAATACGTAACACACAAGTTACGAAAGAAACACCCACTGACAGAGTTACAGATTTTCAAATGACGTGAATCTACATCAGCAGTCGCGAAAGAGTTAATTAAGAAATTATATTAAAACGAATCGTTCAGTTCCAAAGAATTCAACTGACCCAAAACTGGTAAGTGCGATTAAAATTGTTTAATATTTACTTCATGAACCCTTACAATAATTTATTTTAAAAGATTTAGTTTATTCTTTGTATCTATATTATTTCATTTCGTATATTATGTTACACCTACGAAAGAATATTTAAGCTTTATTGGTGATCAGTACAGCCATAATAGACACTTTTACATGAAAAGTATTGCACTTTTTTCAAAGAGTCTGGAGCAATCGCAAGTGCAATGTATTTAAATAGACTTAAAATTATCTAAAAACGTACTGAAGTATATACAAATCTAAAAAAATGAATTAAGATAATTAAGAAGCTGGAAAATGTAA
Source organism: Salticus scenicus (assembly GCA_963930645.1). Lineage (NCBI taxonomy): Eukaryota > Metazoa > Arthropoda > Arachnida > Araneae > Salticidae > Salticus > Salticus scenicus. Next base: position 62,733,788 of record OZ005648.1, read on the forward strand.
ATGTTTTTTATTAATTTTTATAATTCTTTTTTTCCTGATAGATTTCCGGTGTGAACCATTAAAATTTTGTCTATTTCTTATAGGATCTTAATTTTATTTTTCTACTTTTACAGATAACCCCCTAACACATTTTTGATGATAACTCTATAAATACTAAAGTTAGAGTATACAAACAGTATACTTTTCCGCACTGCCAGACTCACAGAAATTCGAATATGAAGTCAAAATTGGGTGTTGCTATTGAAAAAAATTGGCGCTCATTTCAATATGTAAATGACCCCTAATTCAAAATTTGACGACATTTTAAGAAAGTGCATTTAATTTTCTGTTGAATTATGTCTATTAGATGTTCAATTAACAACAAAATTACAGCGGGTGTTGCGTTCTTTTTCCCCCGACTGTACATGTGAAGTTATTATGCAACCACCTGAAACAACTGAACATGTTCGAGACGGATACACCGTCTCGAACAAGCATTTCCATAGGGGAAAAAAGTTTGCACACCGTGCGTGCAATGATATGTAGTTAGTCTTTCCCATTTGTAAGCGCAGAATACACCCACCATCTACTATTTATTAAAGATTTTTTCCTCAAAACCTTCCGCCAAGAAATCCTTTGCGTTTTAAAATCTTCTATGCTTTAAAATCAGTTACGTTTATTTTATTTTATTGAAATTTAGACGATCACATTCCTTCAAAAAGAAGATTGAGTAAGCTGAAAATTTTTGCTTTCATTTAGTTTATCTCTTCTATTTAAGCAGCCGACAGCTGCACAAAATTTGAGCTTCATACTTAAAAGTATTGCAAAACCGAATAGATATACAATAACATTTAAATCCTTTGCGATAAATTTCTCATAGGCTAAGAGCATTCTAGAGATAAATCTTATCAGAGGTGATTTATGCTTTTGATGATTATGCCACTCCTGAATATTGTCCAATTTCATATTCTGAGGATAGTCTCCATAAAGATGGTTCGTCGTCTCAAATAGTTTAATGACTTATGGAAGTTAGGTTTTGGTATAGTCCCAAGCATTGAACAAGCTCATCATCATTGTCTTGTTATCACCAATAAGCTGCAAAATCTCTGTTAGTATAGAATTTTAAACGCGCAATCTCTCCTAAGCTGCAAAAGAGCAAACTCTCCCGTTTTGGCAGGAGAAATTGCGCAATGTTTTATTAAATAATTACATATCTTTCGAGGAAATCGTGGTGTTTGTACTGTTAGTCTAGGTCAGTAGATTATGAGAAATTGCTTAATTTAAAAATATTTTGTACTACTACCGTTGAACTGAAATTCCTAGAAAGGGTTGTGAAAATTCAAGCATTTATTTTTAGAACGAGACAAAATAACAACGTTTTGTCTTAAACTCTTAAAGCAATCAATATGCAAATTCAAGTCGGCACTTCATTATTGGTGTTGTACAACCACCTGAAATTTCAACTCGCCTACTCTACTCTTTCCCTCCTATCCTCTATCTGCGCAATCTCTCCTATCGCGCGATCTCTCCAAGCTTTGCCTTATATTTGTTAAAAAATCTGAAATCGAAGGTGAACGGCCATTTTTTGTAAGGTAGTGTACGAAAATATCGTAAACACGCATTTTCACTATATTTTAAAATATTTTTAAAAATATTTTCTTATATAACAATATTGTGTTATATCACAAAATAATTTTCTATATAACAATATGCCCACTTTATTTTCTATAGATTATTATTCACATTAGCGTATGATCGAACCCCTGTTTTCCTTATGGTATAATAATTTGCAAATTTATAACACAGTATCCAATTTAGATAAAACACAATACCCTATATAACGAAATCTCCTATATAAAACAATATCTAATTTAGATTAGTATTCACATTAAGATGTGATCCAACCCCTTTTTCTGTTATGGTACAGTAATCTGAAAATTTATGATATACCCTATACTATCTACATAGTGAATTTATTTATTTTATTTACTCTGTAATAAAAAATGTGTATTAAAGAGTGCAATTTTAATAAAATATATTAAAAATAATCCAATATGAAGTTATTAAATTTGTTGTGACACTTAACTTTTCAACAAGAATATTTTTATGTTTTGATAATTAAATTTGTTCCAAGAAAAAAAAATAGGAGTGGTTTCATTTCGTCTTACCGCATAATATGTATGAATAAATGAAATAAATAGTGTTTTCTATTAAAAGACAGAGACAATGTTTCAGAAAATCATATTTCTAAAATCTTGTTATTGATAAAACAACACTAGTGTTACGTTTGCCGAATAATTTATTTTTCAGTTTCATTCCTGAAGCCAAACATACTAATCAAATTGAATTACTTTTATTTATTGCTAAATTTTATTAAGTTCTTTATTCTCCCAACGATACATACTTCTTTTTGTTCGTCGTAAAATGCGCTTTATTTATACAAAAGAAATTAATTTCTTGAAATCCAGAGAAAGTAAAAACTATTTGTTTTTAACACTTACAAACAAGGTTGAAAAATGTTAATGACTTCAGTTTTTCTGCCTGTCTGTCCGTCCGTCGGTCTGTCCACCTGTCTATCTGTCTTTCTCTCCGCGCTCTAACTCCCGTAAATATTCATTGAATATCTTAAAAATGATATATGTTATTCGAGTTCACTGTCAGATGTCCTCTATTGAAAATAGAAAACCTTTAATGGTTTGTCTACAGGGACATCCGAAAGTATTTCAAAGCATTGCGTTCTATGAGTGGTATTTCTATAAACCATATTTCCATACCGTTACTTTACTCAAACCTTAATGAAATTGAAATATGTTATTCAAGTGCACTATCGGATGTTCACCATTGAAAATGGGAGTAAATGCCATCCCTGGTTTATGTACAAGGACATCCGAAAGTATTCCAAAGCATGGCGTTCTATGAGAGGTATTTCTCTAAACCAAATTTTAAGAATTTTACTTTGCACAAATCTTAACAAAATTAAAATATATTATTCGTTTTCACAAGAGAATGCTTTACATAGAATACAGTATGATTAGCATTAGATTTACAGGGCCACACAAAAAGATTCATTAACATTAATGGGTATTATTAGAAATTTCCTGGATTTGAATTTTCGTTTGCATTAATCGTTTTTATCACTTCCTAAATGTTTTAAACACTTTCCAAGAAGGTTGAAAAGTGTTAATGACTTTAATTTGTCTGTCTGTCTAACCACGCTCTAACTCCCGTAAACATTCATGGAATTTCTTGAAACTGATATATAATATTCAAGTTTACTATAGGATGTTCCCTATTGAAAATGAAATGAATACTTCTACTAGTTTGTGTACAGGGACACCCAAACGTATTCCAAAGCATTGTGCTCTATGAAAGTTATTTTTATGAACTGTATTTTAATTCCTTTATTTTACAAAAAAATTCAATGACATTGAATTATTTTATTCAAGTTCACTATCGAATGTTTGCTGTAGAAAATGGAGTAAAACACATCACTGGTTTGTGTTCAGGGACACCCGAAAATATTCAAAACCATTCGTTCGATGAGAGGTATTTCTATAAATTAATTTTAATAACTTTACTTTGAACAAATCTTAACAAAATTGAAATATGTTATTCGTGTGCAGAAATAATGCTTTCTACAGAATGTAGTATGATTAGCATTAGATTTACAGGGCCATACAATAATATTCAGTTACACTGAGTGCTTTTAGTGGAAATTTGCTGGAATAGCATTTTCGTTTACTTTAAACGATTTAACAGTTTTAAACACTTTTTAAGTTCGAATATGAATTCAATTTGTATGTTTATCTGTCCGACTGTTTATCTCTCTATCTGACCGTGTACCCGCCATCAGTAGATATTTTAAGAATTTAAAAAAAAAAAATTATATGTATTATTCAATTTCACTATGAAATGGCCCCTATTTTAAATGGTGTTAATAGATCCTGTGCAAATGGATTGTGTACAGGGACACGCAAAATAACTGCCATTTCATTGCCTTTTAGAACAGACATTTTTAAAAATTATATTTAAAGAACTTTCTATGGTAAAAATCATTAAAAAAATGACATTTATTGTTAATATACTAAAATAATATTTTGTATAGATCATGATTTTGTTAACTTTCAGATTTACAGGGCTACGTTTTCTTTCGTTTTATGCTTTTTTAATACTATTTAATAATGTATAAGAATGATTAGAAATGCAATTAGTCTATCTCTATGCCTTTCAGAACTACTGTCTGTCCATTGTGTGATTACGTAGACAAAGCACATTGAAAGTTATACACTGAGAAAGAAAATATACCGCTTTCATCTAGAACGAATAGGTGGTCCTTTTCTAAATCCCTAAACTAGAAATATAGATTTCCGAGCTATGAGTATAAGGCACGTCAATACACTGAATATACGAAATGGAGAATTTCTAATCTACACATTTCCAGATGGTGAAACAATATTCTGAATATCCTGAATCTTTTGTATTACGAGAAATTCTCGCTTGATTTTCTAGAATTGGGTCATAAACCAAGATTATAGCTGTTGAAACCCGCCTCTTGTATTTACATTTATTTGGGGATATTTTCAAATAGGTTTGTCCTCGGCAGTATAGGCAAACGCTCAAGAATTCTAATAGAGGTCTCTAGAATTCGCTTTCGAAGGGGACTAGAAAAACTTTTATAAGAATTTTACACGGATGATGTGGAACTATTTTTTCTAGAGCCACAATTTAGATTCTAGATGTCAGCTATAGATTTTTTTCTCAGTGTATTGGCGTGCCTTATACTCATATCTCGGAAATCTATATTTCTAGTTTTAGGGATTTAGAAAAGGACTACCTATTCTTTCTTGATGAAAGCGGTATATTTTATTTTCTCAGTGTTCGATACAACAGTTACATACATTTTTAAAGTCTTAATAATCAATGCGTACCGCATGATATTTTGTTCTTGTTAAAAATATTAGTTGGATTTCTTAATATAAATTAGAGAAATAAACAAAATGAAAAAAAAAAAAAAAAAAAAAAAAGTAAATATTTTTCACTGTACAAAGGTTTTGTATTTTTAGGAAAATATTCGTATATTAAAATTTACAAATAAATTATTTATTTGCAACAATTTTAAATTGATTTTAGTCAAAATGAATGCGCAATGTACCAAACTCTTCATTCATCATTTGAAAGTATTGTTGATTATTTTAAAAGTACAGGACGTAAAAAACTATTCAAAAATATAAACATTTATTTTGCTGTTCATTGCAGGCGACGCTGTCAAATTTCATGGGCAGACTTGTAATGTGTACAAATTATATACATATACAGATGATAAAAATAATCATCGATGAATAATCCTTTTTATTATCCAGTTAATCATTATATTTAATGAAATATTAGCATTCTATGCATTAATTGGTTTCTTACTCACCGCATCTCCTTGCATTTGAAATTTTCTTGTGGGTTATATCATATACACAGTTTGTGAGAAAAAAAAAAAAAAAAAAAAAAAAAACGAGCTTATCGATCTTATTTCTACCATCGAAACATAAATAGTCGACTATTTCTGTTTCAATCCTATTTTCTGTTATCCAGACTATTTCTGTTCCACTATTTCTGTTGTCCATACCTAAATATAATTATATAAATTACAGCACACGTATTTACCTGTAAAGATTGCATACTGCCAGCTAACCACACACAGTTAATAAAACATGCATATTAGCATCAAAATATTCCGTTTTAATATAATAGTTTCTTTTTGTGTGTTTGTATGTTTAGAAAATGATGTTTTTATACTGATGTAGAAATTTGAAAAGTTTACTTTTTTTTCCCGCTGGTTTTTATATGTGTGTTTTAGATGAATTTCTCATTAAATATAGTTGCTAAAATCTTAATTTATTTCGGAGTATTTTTAGCGTCGCGTCTCATTCATACCCCTTTTTTTGTAGAATAATTTTCTCCACGATATAACTTCGGTAAATAAGAAAAAAAAAATACTCTTAACACATTCGCGACCATTGACGTAGATTCATGTCATTTAAAAATCTGTAACTCCGCCAGTGGGTTTTTCTTTTGCAATTTGTAAGTCATTTATTTGTTAAAAATATGTATACAGTATTCCTATTTGTACAACCAACATACTATGGATATAAATACTTTGATTTTCAAGAGTATAATTATAATATATATCCATTTGTAATAGGAATCTGAATATAGAGAATTTTGTCCTGAAATAATGTAACTTGGTAGAATAACGCCCACAGGTGAACCTCGCTGTTAAAAACACAAAAATATGCGGTCGCGAAAATATTAAACAGGAGTCATATTCTCCGTACATTTTTCAAGTCACTCTCAGAGATAAGAAATTTCCGTCTTTTTTAGCCACCGCTAATTTCATGCAGAAATACTTCTGGTATAATATTGGTAATTTGTCATGATTATAAAGGGTAGAGATTATTTTATAAAAATAGTGGTAGCAATATATTTGAAAATCTCTCATCCATAAGAATGTCCCGAAAAAAGGGCGGAGAGTACGACCCCTGTGTTAAAATAAGAGTGGTAGGGAAATAAAGGCGGGGCTAAAAATGCTCTGGAATAAATTTAAATGTTGACAATTTTGTTAATATAATTTTTAAATTATACTCCTTACATAGTCTTATAAAAATTTGTATTTTGTTTCCTACTGACTGAAAAAAAAAAAAAAAAAAAAAAAAAAAAAAAAAGAACTGAAGTGAGTTTAATTATCGGAGTATATGTAGTGAAGCATAGATGCCAATATTTTAATTTATTCCGGAGTACCTTTAGCCCCGCCTTTATTTCGCACCACTTTATTATAGAAAAAAAATCTCCAATATATAACTTCTATAAAATAAGACAAAATTACTTTTAAAAAATAAGTGGTACGAAATAAAGGCGGGGCTAAAAATACTCCGGAATAAATTAAAATATTGGCAGCTATGCTGAAGGCCTAAAGAGTGTTCTAACTATTATATTTAATACTGTGAGTAAATGTTTCATAGCCCATTATTTATTTGTGTGCTCGTTATTAGTATAACAGTTAGTATAACAGGAACTAATATAACAGCACGTTATTAGTATAGATTGAATGCAAGATTTTTCTTAGATAATAAATAATAATATAAAATTTCAAAATATAACCAATAACTTTCGAGGTAAAACTATAATAAAATCATTGCCAGTTTCTCAATTAAATCAGAGTTTATTAGAGATAAACTTGTACTATATAGTTCAAAATTAAAAAAAAAAAAAAGTATATTTTTAGTTATCAGAAAGATCGAATAAATTTATAAATAGGTGTCTTAATTGAAATTGAGAGAAAATCTGAAAATCCCTTTAAGTTACTTTAGAATCATACATGTTTTAGTTAGTAAATTAAATACTTTCCAAGACAAATATGTTACATTTGACTATTCAAAGTTTTAAAGAGCAAAAGGTAAACTAATCTCGATACAGTTGCTATTGAACTTTAATTAAGTTTGTTTGATCTTAAAAGTTTATCTAGTAATTTTCACAGTGTTACATTACATAGAAATTTGTTAAAACAGTTAATATATTTTGTTGTCATCGTTTATTTTTCACAATAACGAAAACATACTGATTCTCAGGTTGATGATTTATAATGAAATTTGAATGACCATGGCCTGTATTCTAAACAAACACTTACCGCTCGCATCTGAATTTCTATCGCAATATTTTGGTAGGAGAGGAATTTGCATAGTCAAGTTCACTGAGCTAAAATAATAACTGGAGCAAATGAGTGGTTCTTGTGGGTCATTTTAAAAATTTATTTTTTCTTTCTAGTTTCGTTTTCCAAGTGGGTACGGCAGAAAGCTTTAGATACGCATATATTACAATATAAAATGGCGTAGTCTAATGCATTCTTATGAGCTTTATATCAAAATAATTTAAGAATTTTATTGGTGAAATATAAAGAAAGTAATTGAATTTATTTTTTTTAAATAGCTACATTTTAAAAAAGAATATTATTAAGAAAAAGTATATCATCTCTGGAGTAGTACTCAAAATAATAAGTAATTCTTCCATGATTAGTTTTTATTACTCATCGCCCCCCCCCTCCTAATTAATCGATATTATTAGTTTTAACCGGACCAATTTTTATGAAAAATAATAATTTTGTGAAACTATGTAAGTACTTTGTACATATATTTTTTTGTCGATAATTGATTAAATATCTCATTTTCTGTAACCAGATGGTAGGATTTGCACTTTTCATACTTTTTTCTATATAAAATAGAAGAAAGTATTATTCTTTTGATTTATACTTTTTGAGATTTCTTGAATATGATTTGGCTATTAAAAAAAAAAAAAAAAGGTTTGTCTATCCGTGTGCCTGGATGTGTGCGGCATAAATTTTGCAGCAGCTCTAGATAAAATAAAAATTAAACAGAAATTCGCTATATTTAGTTGCACCTTAACATAAATTTGTGTCCATCAATGTTTTCTGCATATTGGCCAAAAGGTGGCGCTGTTGTCTCTTTTTTATGATAATTTTTAATATGGTAGTATAGGCATAAATTTTCTATAAATGTAGCCAATGAGGATTGTTTTTAACAAAACATTGGAAAACTTTATAATAGAAATTGTCAACCAGAATAAAATTTTGTAGAAAAAAAAATGTAGGAGAAACTTTCCCTATTCAGGAGTGTAATTTTTTAATATGATATTTCTCAAAAGAATTCCACAATTAAAGTACTGTACAACATATTAACACTATCGTATTGCACATTAACAATGAAGAATGAATGCTCTGAAGTACCAAATTGGACCTTCGCTCCAAGAGAAGAATTATGGAAAAACCCGCTTGCAAGACTCTTAGTAAATATATTGGAAGGATTTACATAAGTTATTATTACAATCAGTGAATTTCAGTAGAGAAATTCATTTCCTTCCACAACTTTGGAATAAATAAGGAGATGCGAGCCGTAAATTTTAGACTAGAATATAGGCCAATTACTATTGTAAAGAAATTCTTTTCAATTTTATAATGATTGATTAAAATTATCCTCATTGTGTACATTCATACATTTTTTTTTCCCTTTACGGCCATATTAAAGATCATGATAAAACGGGAAAACAGAACCACCTGTTGGCAGATATGTAGAAAAGGTTGATAGACAACACTTTATGTCAAGGTGCAACTAAATATAACTTTCATGAAATTCTGTTTAATAGTTCTTGACCTAGAGCTGTCAGAAAATTTATATCACCCACATGCAGGCACATGGATAATCATCCATTTTATATAAATGGTCAAATTGTATTCAGGTGGTCTCAAAACGTGTAAATCCATCAAAAACCATCAATCGAAAATTTATATGTACAATAAACAATTACAAAATTAACTAAACAAAAAACCTAAATAAACAAATGCAATTATTTACTTTCATACTTCATCAATAAAATTTATAAATATTCTTCATATAAAGATGATACAAATGCATTAGACTACACCTTTCTACATTTTAATACATGTGTATCGAATGTTTTCTGCCGTATCCACTTGGAGTACGAAACTAGGAAGAAAGAAACACTCTTCGAAATTGCACGGAAAAACCACACGTTTTAGCTCAGAAGACTTGAGTAAGCAGATTCCTCTCCTTCTAAAATTTTGCGATAGAAATTGAGATGCGAGCCATAAGTGTTTGACTGGAATACAGGCCCATATATATACTTATTATAGTCAACATATATGTATTTCTGAAGATGTCATCTGATTTTTTATTAGATTCAATTTGGTATCAATATTTGAATAAGGACTTCATTCAAATAAAGCCATTTTGCGAGACAGCGAAACTTTCTTAAAACAATCTTTAATTTTTAATTTCATGATTATTAAATCGTACTTAATTCGGAATTCTTGAATTATAAATGGTTGAAAGATGCGGAATTGGAAAACGATTTCATTAGTTTAAGTAACCTTAATTAATCAAATCGTTTTAATCCGTAATTGCTATTTTTAGTTTCTTACATACATAACTAAAATAAAAATGAATTATATAGATTTGATATTAAAATAGAAATAATTTTATTCTTTCAAGTGTTTAATCCTATGATTTTGTTATTAAAAGTTATTATAAGACTAATAATAATATTATCTAATTTTTAAGACACAGTGTGTTAAAAAATAAACTTGACCTGTGCTTTTATTACTTAAATATTGAGCTCAGAAATATGATTTTAATAACAAAATCGAGTGAGAAAAATGCGGCGTTTTATATAATTAATTAAAATTTTATTGTATTTAAAATCCAAAAGTACAATTTTTATATTTTATATAGCCTCCATACAAAAACCTGTTCACTGAGTAAAAAGTAAAATTAACCTTATGTCTTAGTTAGGTTATATACATAATCTAAAAATTGTACCATAAAAAGTCTGAGAGATATGATAAGACAAAACATGAACTTAAAATTTTTTAGAATGTCTGAACTTATGTTCGCAAATAGCAGAAACTATAATGTAAAGCAACATTTGAGGGTTTGTATATAAACGACGTATGTATATATATATATATATATATATATATATATATATATATATATATATATATATGTGTGTGTAACATTTATCATGAAGTGCTGAAATTTCATATATTTCCTAATTATGGTATGGGATGCATTTTACTCATTTGAAAATTTTAGTAAGAGGCTGTATAAAGTTTATAATTTATAATTATTCAAATTTAAAACATTGATACATTTTATTCGTTTCAAAATTCTTGGTACTTTTTTTTTTTTACACATCTTTGTAAATTGCTATGTATACCGGTGAAGTCGTTCCTTCACATATATGAGTTTTAATTATAGCTTTAAACCAAGTCCACTTTGTTATAAATAAATTAGGCTATAATTTCCGTTGTAATATCATTAAAGGGTAATTTATATTTTTTTAATGACAGGATGTGCAATAAATCGCAGTCTTTATGTCACCCTTACACAACGATTTTCTGGCGATAAAATTTGGCATAATAATTGGCTTAAACTGTTATAACGGACTTGCTAAATTCAAAATATTTATATTAATTGCCGAAACGTCAGTGGAGGCCCTCTGTTGAGACTCAAAATGGTTTTGGGCTGTGCCTGTCTGTCTGTCTGTCTGTTTGTCTGTCGCGCGATAGTCAATCCTTCGATTGACTTGCAAATTGGCGCACACGTTCCAGCTTTGCATATAAGTAGCTGTATAATTTTTATTGCTATTTTTTTATAAACTGTGTACAGGGACACGCAAAAATTCTTAACATTAAGGCGTATGGGGGTGAATTTCGTTTAAACGCCTTTTAATATCATTACTTTGCAATGAAGAAAATGAAATTAGGTGAGTAAGATGCTTAAACTTATGTTGTTTGCAGAAAATATGTGCTCTTAAGCTTTCTAATTAATGTACAGGACCTTACAAAAGTGTTCTGACAATGTCACTTAGTCATCCAAACGATGTTAAATTTGGAACAATTATTAATTTTAAACGCAAAATAAGCTGAATAGTTTTTACTGGAGTATACAATGTTTATGGTTCGTTTACAAAGACACACGAAAGAATTTCGTAACATTAGACCCTATGGACAATTTTTTAATTTAAGCGCGCACTTTAATGAGTTTATGCTGAATTGAACTTAATAAAGTTAACATACATTATAAAGTTGCTTAAAATCATGTTTACTCTTAAAAAAGGTTATGTATAGACTAAATAATTTATGGGACCACACAAAATAATTCCGAGTATGTACTGTAATCATCCAAATGATGTCAAATTAGTTCGAAAAATTAATGAGTTATAATTAATTAGGTTTATTCTTATTATTGGCGTTTATAATGACTGTGGCTACTTTTCCGGGATACATAAAGGAATTTCGTACTATTACGGTCTATAGTCGGTATTTCTTAAAAGTGTATTTTAACATGGTTACACCCCCATCAAATATAATAAAATTTTATTAGAATTTTAAAAGCATGTTTTCCTGTTGAAAATTGTGGGCATAGAATTGATAATTAGTTTATAGGTTACGCAAAATATTTCCGATATGCTATGTAATTTTTTTTGTATGAAATTTGGTATTTATGAATTTCATGGAAATAATACAAGACCGTCGTTTATGAAGAATACATATTGTTGCGTACTTGGGGGATCGTAAGTTGTCCGAGAATGAAAGGCGAAACTTACAAAAATTCAGTGAATTATTCATAGAAAATTCCAGAAAAATACAGGTCTATAAACCAAGTATCAGCTTCAATTCAACCAGTAAACATAGCTTAAACAACAGCCGTTAACAGCAAAACAACAGTACAAACTGTTTATCAATAACACATAAAGCAAGTCTCGTTCAAAGAGGCTCAAAGCAAAGCAAGCATTTGACGAAACTGACACATATCTGAGATTGGCCGCCTTGGCTAAAAAAATGCTCCTTTTATACTATTCTATCGAACACAGACTGTTCTGGAAAATTCTCGTATCTCATCAGCCAATGAGATTAGAGCTTCCATATTTCCGCTAAAACGATTAGAAATGCACAAAATTAGCATTTTATCGACTTACTAAGCCTCTGATCTGAAAAAAATTATACAAAAATAAATGCAATTATTTAGAATTCCATAACACTTTATATGATATACAAATAGGTATACAAAGAGAGATACAGCGGGGGGTTGAGGGGGGCGGCAGACCCCCTCAGGAATGTATCTGATTATGGTAATAAGTCGATCGAATCAATATATACTATTATATAATAAGGAATAAATAAAAATGACCTATTGAAAAATGTCTGATGCAAATAGGACGTTGAGGCTCCTGATCTGCAGATCCACTAGTTTATTCTAGAATCAATGGATTATCTTTGGCTGTAAAATTTGGCACTATTTCGAAAATCTTGGCGTATTTCAGCAGTATGATCTGGATTGCGAGATAGACAACTTCAGAATTGGCTCGTTAACTACTGCTGTAACACCACGTAATCGCGAAGCCCTCTCTCTCTCTCATCTAACCCTCCGAATGTCTGTTAGACTTAATAATATACATTTTAAGATATTCTTTATAAAAAACCTTTTTATTTCCATGCTGCTAAAATAAAGATGTTTGCTGCAAAATTATTGGTTTTTCTTCTTCACGGCCTGCAGTTTATTGTTCCTGGAGTTATTTAGCGATCTTAGCCTATATCTCAAGTAAACAGTTCCAGTATATAAATATGGAATTAAGATGTCTATTTATAGACAAATGCGAATAAATATAAAAAGTAATTTAGAATTTTGTTATATATTTTTATTAGCCATTTAATTTATTGAAAATATAGTAATTAATTATTGCATTTATTTAAAGCTATAACTAAAACTCATATATGTGAAGGAACGACTTCACAATACCTACAATTAATATTTAAGAAACTAATGCAAAAGCCAAAGTCTTTTTCAAAATCCTGTATGTATAATGTACTGTCGAAAAAAAAAGTAAATAAATAAAAATGTTTACCCTTTGACTCTGGTTTCCATCGATCAGTAATAAAACTTAGTTTATAATGATGTACTCAGATTTTCCTTTGGAGGTGGTCTACATATTAAAATGTTCACCAACTTATTTTTTTTTTAAGGCAACAACCATTTTTGTCATATTTTTCTTTTTTCTTTTTTTTTTTTTTTTTTTTTTTTGGAGGGGGGGGGGATTTAAATCTCTGAAAATGATATAGTTTATATATATTCTCTTAAATTTTCATAGTGTTTGTTTATACGCAGTCAAAACATGGGAATCTTAAATGAATGTAATAAACATTAATTCGTATCTTCCCGAAAAAGTATTACATTCAAATTTCATTTTTAGGTGTTAGATCGAATTCATTCATACGTATTCCATGCATATTATTGAATTGTGAAAATTTTTAATAAAAATAAATATTCCATAAATATATGAATCATCACCTAAATTAATTTTTCAACGAATAGAACGGGCATCAATAAAAATATAGGTTTTTCAGATTTACAATTCATTCCCATCCTTATTTTTCACGTGACAGTGATATTTCATTTCTTATTGCTGCTAAAGGCAGACTAACGTTATAATCTGTGTCATCTATAACCTTGGATACACAGGATTTAAAATAGCTCTTCAAATAAGGTTAGATGCATACAAGAGTTTTAATTAGCATTACTTTAGTTTACTTTATCTTTAAAATTGTCGTACTTCTATTCCGGTTATTATCATCTGAATGTATATATTACTTCTCATTTATGAGATCTTAATTTAATCTCTTTTTTTTTTTTTTTTTTTTTTCCGGGATGAACCTCCTAATATATTTCCATTTGTATATCTCTCAGGAATTCATTAAAAGTACATAAACTAAACCATTTCCCGAACCGTCTTGAACTCAGACATTCGAATATGGAGTCGAAAATGGATGTTACAATTAGAAAAAAAAATTAAGGTGAAGCAAATTTTAATATGTAGAAAAAAGAAACATTTAAACATTTCATTAATAACTAGACGTTAATACTAATCGTTAGTCACCAATCGTATGTTCCTGCAATCATTTGCAGCGAAATTAGTCGGGAGTAGGAGATTTTTTTTTTTTTCTAACAGCACATATGATACATTTTAACATTAAAATATAACTTTTTGAAAAACTTTGATAAGTCATCTGTCAGGTAAACAAAGTTTACAAAATAATTTTAATTAAGAATATATAACCAGCAATGAAAGATTTTGGTTTAATGAAAGCGGATAATTTTATATACTTTTCAACATTTTTTTTTATTATGTTAAAAACATAAACAGGATGCTTTGATATTCAAGTTAGTTACATTTAGATCGTTTATAAGAAACAGCTAGATAGTCGCCAATTACATAATCGATCCTGAAAACTCAAAATGTGAAGAGATCTCCGCCGATGCATAGTGTTGCTATGAACTTCTTAAAAACAAAACAGTCACATAAAAAAGGACATAGATTTGTTGAAAGATGCATTTTATTCTACAACATCTGTTAATTTCGAAAATGTTTATACCACAGTGACTTTTCTAAATTTGTTTCTAATTGTGAATGATGCATAATTTACGTTTTCAATGCTGTATATTTATAAATAAACTATGTCCCTATAGAAATTATGGTTTTTAAGGGTAATATATTTTTCATGAAAATTGACGGGGCTTCTATCGTAGATGGGCACTTCACGGTACTTCCAGTGTTGTATTAATTGTGCAGGTATTAAGCTGAAAAAATATGTTCTGTAAATAATTTTACTAAATTAAAATATATATATAAAAATTAGAAGTCATTATCATTTTTTCAAAACAAATTAAAAATTTCCCTTTTTTTATGTGAAATGGAAATTGTTTATACTAAGAAAATATTTATAAAGCATCTTTTTCAAAAAGAATTAAAAAAAAAAAAAACCTCGAATAATTATTTCTAAATATTTTTAAACAGACAGTTTATTTATGAAATGAATTATATATTCTTTTATTGCCCCATTCTGCTCGCGTTTTTTTCTTTTTCGTAAAGAATTAATATATTAATCTCTTTATCAAATTTTTTATTCCGTATACTAATTGTCCATATTTGTTATATGATAGCGTGTGTAAATACTATTGGCTTACAGCAAGTAAAAAAAAAAAAAAAATGCACGGAGCATCATTTATTCACACTGAAAAGAAATACAATGTATCATTCTTTCCGAAGGAGATTTAAAAAAAAAATGAAAAGAAAGAAAAAAGAAACGGTCACAATGAAAAACAGATAGATTAATCGTTTTTTGCCATTGTTTTGTTAAATTACAATAAAATGAAACGAAAGTAAAAAAAAGTGTTTCATGCAAAAAAATATTGTAAAGAATATTTCATAAACTTTCGTTTCGAGAATGAAAATTGTAATGAATTTTTAAAGTTTAATTCATTTAGCATGCATTTATATTTAAGATGAAATGAAAAAATACAAAGTAATTATTTTTAATATTTTATAATTACTGTAGTGTTAGGTTCGGCACGTATAGCAACGTTTCTATCATATATAGACCTTAATCTCATTTAGCACAGTTGACATGAAATTTCTTAAAGCTTTCAGGCATAACCTACGAGTAATTGGCTTTTAGAAAAAGTGTGAGTTTTAATGTTTCAGAATATGCCATTTAAAGAAAAAATAAAATGAGAATTTCGTTTTTTACAGTTCCACTTATCACAAGGTATTTGGAAAATGCTAGGACAGCCTACTATTCCCATATACAGAATATTAAAATATGTGTACGTCAAGTCCAAATGATAGAGAAAACTTTCTTGAATTTGATACTTTTTGAAATTTTGAAATATCCCAACTTATTTTAGAGCCAACTTTTCCAACTAGCACTTCACATTTAGAATCTTTCAACACTCAGAGCATAACCTAAAAAGGATCAAGATATCATATTGAATTAAAAACTAACAGACAGAACTGAAAAAGAAAAGTAATATATATATATATATATATATATATATATATATATATATATATATATATATATATATATATATATATATATACATATATATATATATATATATATATATATGTGTGTGTGTGTGTGTGATACAGTTGGGGTGATTGGGTTGGGTTTAAACACACCTTGCAAGGTATACAAAATTCTAGGGTAAATATAATAACTTTTGACAAATCATTAAGCTTAATATATAGAACAAATTTCAATTTCAAGTTATATTGAAATTTTATATTCTAAACTTACTCTTTTTACCAAAAAGTGTAGCGTTTACTTCACAAATACAGAAATACAAAACTCGAATTTTTTGTGAGGCAATCTGTCACAGAAATGAAAACAATTTTGAAACTTCCAAATTTATTATCGTTTCACATTTGATTTCACTTCATAAGGCTTTAAAAAAAAAAAAAAAAAAAAAAAAAAAATGAAGATTTGAACAAGTAGATGTGGTGAATATTAGATTCAAAATTAGCTTATGAGTTACGTCACAAGACATTGTAGAAAATATGATTGTAGACAATCAAAACAAGTGAGTATCCTACACAACATCAATGATATAAAATCTTTTAAAATATCTGTATATTGGAATTCAAAAACAACTTAAACGATTACTGATGAATTATGATTTTTCTAATGTCTAATAATAAATGTTGCAGTCCCTTTTTCTTATCTTAAGATTAAACTTCTGAGATCGTTGAAAACCTTTTGCAAAAATACGTGTGTGTAGCGTGTTCTTTCTACACCCAAAATTTGAGAATAATTCATAAAAAAAATTCCATATACTATTTGTTCAAAAGTCTGAAATCGAAGGAGTACGGTCATTTTTTGTAAGGCAGTGTACGAAAATTTATTACACTACCCTCACTACTTTTTGTACTACTACTTTTCGTTCACATTGTCACTTTTTTGTAAAATATTTTGTATATAACAATGTAATTTTCTATATAGCACAATATCCAATTTACTTTCTTTAGATAATTATTCTTATTAACGTGTGAACGAACACCTCTCTTTGTTATGATATAATAATCTGCAAATTTGTTGAATCCTGTACTATCTACATAATGAATTATTTACTCTTTAATAAAAAAGGTGTATTAGACAGTGCAATTTTAATAAAATATATTTAAAATATCGAATATGAATTTATTTAATTTGTTGTGACTCTTAACTTTCCAACAAGAATCTTTTTATGTTTTAATAATTAAATTTGTTCCAAGAAAATAAAATAGGAGTGGTTTCATTTCGTCTTACCGCATAATATATAAAATAAAAATAAATAAGTAATGTTTTTCTATTAAAAGACAGAGACCATATGTTTTAAAAAATCATATTTGTAAAATCTTATTATTGAAAAAGTAACACTAGTGTTACGTTTGCCGAATAATTTATTTTTCAGTTTCATTTCTGAAAAGAAACGTATTAATCTAATTGTTACTATGTTTCTGTAATGCTCAATTTTATTATATTCTTTATTCTCCTAACGATATTTGTTTTCTTTTTGTTCGTCGTAAAATGCGTTTTGTTTATACAAAAGAAATTAATTTCTTGAGATCCAGACAAAATAAAAATTACTTGTTTTTTAAACATTCTAACAAGGTTGAAAAGTGTTAAGGTGGCTTCGGTTTGTCTGAGTGTCCGTCTGTCTATCTGTCTGTCTATCAGTCCGTGGCATAATTCCCGTAAATATCCCTGGATATTCTTGAAACTGATATATGTTATTCAAGTTTACTATCGGATGTTCCCTATTGAAAATGGAGTGAATACCTTTACTGATTTGTGTACAGGGGCATCCGAAAGTATTCCAAACCATTGCGTTCAATGAGAGGTAAACCATATTTTAATACCGTTATTTTACACAAATCTTAATGAAATTTAAATATGTTACTCGTCCACTATAGGATGCTTCCCATTGAAAATGGAGTAAATATTATCACTGGTTAGTATACAGGAACACCCGAAAGTATTCCAAATCATTACGTTCTATAAGAGGTATTTCTATAAACCAAATTTCAAGAACTTTATTTTTCAAAAATCTTAATAAAATAAAAATATATTATTCATTTGTACAATTGAATGCTTTCCATAGAATACAGTATGATTAGCATTAGATTTACAGGACTACAGAAAAATATTAAGTTACATTAATGGGTATTATTTGAAATTTGCTGGAATTGCATTTCCTTTTATATTAATTGTTTCTATCACTTTGTAAATGTTTTTAACACTTTCCAATAAGTTTCAAAAGTGTTAAAGACTTCGATTTGTCTGTCTGTCTGTTTATCTGCACTCGAACTCCCCCAAATATTCTTCGAATTTCTTGAAACTGATGTATGTTATTTCAGTTTACTATCGGATGTTCCTTATTCAAAATGGAGTGAATATCTCTACTGGCTTGTATACAAGGACACACAAAAGTATCCTAAAGCGTTGTGTTCTATAAGAGGTATTTTTATGAACTATATTTTAATTCCTTTATTTTACAAAAATTTCAAAAATTGAAATATGTTACTCAGATTGATTATCGGATGTTTGTTGTAGAAAATGGAGTAAAAACCACCACTGATTTGTGTACAGGGGCACCCGAAAATATTCCCAAACATTCGTTCTATGTGAGGTATTACTCTAAACCAAATTTTAATAACTTAACTTTGAACAAATCATAATAAAATTGAAATATGTTATTCACATGCACAAAGAAATGCTTTCTACCGAATGTAGTACGATTAACATTATATTTACAGGGCCACACAGAAATATTCAGTTACATTGAGGACTTTTATGGGAAATTTTCTAGAATTGCATTTTCGCTTGCATTATGTGATTTAATTGTTTGATCTGAATATAATTTCAATTTGTGTATCTATATGTGCGACTGTCTATTTGTCTATATGTCCATGTGCCCGACGACAGCGTCCGTAAATATTTTCAGAATTTTTAAAAAATTATCTATGCTATTCAAATTCACTATGAAATGTTCCCTATTTTAAATGGCATTAATAGATCGTATGCAACTAGTTTGTATACAGGGACACCCAAAAAATGCCAATGCCTTGCACTTTAGGGCAGGCATTTTTATAAACTATATTTAAAGAAGTTTCTATTGTAAAAACCCTAAAGAGATTAACATTTATTGTTAATTTGTTAAAATAATATTTTTTATTATAGAATATGATTTATTTAACCTTCAGATTTACAGGGATAGACTAAAATATTCAGATACATTAATGGCTGCAATTAAATCATAGAGGCTATGTTTTATTTCGTGTTAAGCATTTTTAACACTAATTAACAATGTTTAAGAATGATTAGGAATGCAATTAGTCTATCTGTATGACTTTCAGAATTACTGTCTGTCCGTTGCGTGATTACGTAGGCAAAGAGCATTTGAATGTTATACGATACAAGTACGTAGATTTGGAAAGTGTCAATAATCAATGCGTACCACGTGATTTTTTCGTTCTTGTTTAAAATATTACTTAGATTTCTTAATCTAAATTACATAAATAAACTAAATAAAAAAAAGTAAGTTTTTTCATTCTACATAGATTTAGTATTTTAAAGAAAATTATTGTATATTGAAGTTTTTACAAACAAATGCTTTATATAAATTAATTTTAAAATTATTTTAGTCAAAATGAATACGTAATGTACCAAACACTTCATTTATGAGGTGAAAGTATTGTTGATTGTTTTAAAAGTACAGACTATATAAGAAAAAAAAAAAAAACTATTCAAAAATAGAAACATTTATTTTGCTGTCCATTGAAGGCGACGCAGTGAAATTTCAAGAGCAGACTTGAAACGTGTGCAAATTCTATGGTTCAGACAATACAAATAATCATAAATGAATAATCTTTTTTTTTTTTTTTTTTTTTTTTTTTAATCTGATTATTCCTTATAAATAAAGAAATGTGAACATTGTACGCATTAATTGGTCTGTGGGTTATGTCAAGTACAGAATGTATTAAAAAAAAAAAAAAATCTCTTCGATTTTATTTCTGCTATCGAATCAGAAATAGTCGATAACCATACCTAAATATAATTATATAAATTACAGCTCCCATATTTTTCTGTAAAGATACCACCAGCCAACCACACACAGTTAATGAAGCATGCATATTAGCACAACAATATTCTGTTTTACTACAATAGTTTATTTGTGTGTGTATGTTTGTTTACCGATGGATCGTTTCATATTGATAAAGCAATTTGAATTCATTTAAAAACGTTTACTTTTTTTCCACTAGTTTTTATATGTGTATTGTAAATGAATTTCTCATAATATATATATATATATATATATATATATATATATATATATATATATATTATTTATATTCCACAGTCTCATAAAAATTCGAATTTATTTCCTACCGAGCGGAAAAAAAAAAAAAAAAAAAAAAAAAAAAAAAAAAAACCTGACGAGAGTTTAGTGATCGGCTTGTAAGTACCGAAATTCAAAAGCATGTTCACTCTATTATGTTTACAACTGTAAATAAATGCTTCACTGTACTTTAATTGTGTGTGTGAATTTAATTTTGAGTGCACGTTATTAGTATAGCATGTACAATGATAAGAATTAAATCTTTCACGATTGAATACAAAACTTTCTTAGACATTTTATAATAATATAAAATATCGTAATATAATCAAAAACGTTCTCTATAAAATCATAAAATAATTATTGTGAATCCCTGCATTATATCAGAATTTATTAAAGGTAAACTTATAATATATAGTTAAAAATAAAGAAAAAAAGTATATTTTTAACTATGTATGATCTAAATGATCGAATCAATTATATAAATAGGTATTTTAATTGAAAATTATATAAAATCTTAAAACCTCTTTAAGTTTCTTTATATGTTTTAGTTAGTAAATTAAATATTGTCTAAGACAAATACGTTACATTTGAATATTCAGAGTTTCAAAGTGCTAAAGGTAAACTAATCTGGATATATTTACTATTGAACTTTATTTAAGTTTGTTTGATCTTAAAAGTTCATCAAGTAATTTTGACAGTGTTACGTTACACTAAAATTTGTTGAAACAGTTAATATATTTTGTTGTCATCGTTTATCTTTCACAATGACGAAAAAATACTGATTCTCATGTTGATAATTTATATAGAAATTTTAATGAGCATGTACACTTATTATAATCAACATATAGGTATTTCTGATTTTCATTAGAGTCAATTTAGAATAAATATTTGAATAAGGACTTCATTCAATTAAAACCATTTTGCGAGACAGCTGAATTTTCTTAAAATAGTCTTTAATTTTTAATTTCGTGATTATTAAACCGTACATAATTTTCAATTCTCGAATTATAAAAGGCAATGCAGGTTGACTGATGTGGAAGTGAAAAATGATTTCATTAGTTTAAGTAACCTTAATTAATTAAATGGTTTAAATCCGTAATTGCCATTTTTAGCTTCTTACATACATAACTAGAAGAAAAATCGATTCTTTAGCTTTGATATTAAAATAGAAATAATTTTATTCTTTTAAGTGTTTTATTATACGACTTTGTTATTAAATGTTATTATAGAACTAATAACAGTATTAACTAATTTTTAAGACCTAATATTTTAGAAAAGTCTCAACCTTTGCTTTGTTTGTTTAAATATTGATCTCAAAAATATATTTCAAGTGAGAAATTTGCGTAATAGGAATAACGGAGTTTTATATAATGAATTACAAATTTCAGTGTATTTAAATTGAAGAAAATTAAAATTTTATATTTTTAAATAGCCTCCATACAAACAAATGTTTACTGAGTAAAATTCTGTTTTTTCCAAGATGTGTTCTAGTACAGTAGAACTTGGATAATTCGAAGTTAAAAGGACCAGAAAAAAATTCTAAATATCCAAAAAATCGGATTACATACACTATTTTGTCAAAAAAAGTGATAAATTAAAAAATTATAACTCTACGATCAGAGATTTAACACATAAACTTTATATCTAAGAATACCGCTACATTACCCCTTTCACCCCCCCCCCCCCATTAAATCAATACTTTTTACGAGTTTAATTATTCAACAATTTTTAAAAAATAGTCAAATATTTTTTATTTCTTTTTTAAGTAGAATCTTTGTGTCATAGCATATGACCTGATACAAAAATAGAATCTTCTACATTACACATGACTTTCAATTCACAAAAACCTCGAGGTTCATATATATGCACCATATCTTCTGGTGCACTAGCTAGGGGCTTCTATTGTATTTCCTTATCCTTCTTTTGAAAGACTATAAAAATTGATAATGCACTTCAGATGAGTAAAATCTCGGGAACAAATTTTACTGTAATATTTTAAAGGTAATCGTATGAAAAATTCGAATTATCCAAAATAGAATTCGAATTATCCACGGTTTTTTAACATTATTTTAATACAAAATTCAAGAGACCGTGTAAAATATTCGGATTATCCAAATTTTCGAATTAAACAAGTTCGAATTATTCAAGTTTCACTGTACTAATTTCTGTTTTACT
Source organism: Salticus scenicus (assembly GCA_963930645.1). Lineage (NCBI taxonomy): Eukaryota > Metazoa > Arthropoda > Arachnida > Araneae > Salticidae > Salticus > Salticus scenicus. The sequence goes on from OZ005648.1 coordinate 62,756,743, forward strand.
TTCGCACTAATTTTGCACACAGTTATTACAAAAAAATTTTTGTAATCGTTTACAGTTATGAACAAGCGATGTAGTTTCAGATATTAATTACATTGTTTAGAAAGTTTTTTGCTTGTGGTGTTGTGGTGTAATAAACTTATATATATATATATATATATATACGTTGTGTGTGTGTGTGTGTGTGTGTTTGTCCGTGTGTGTCTCAGAAAAGACTTAAGTTCTTAAATTTCAGATAAATTTTAATTTATAAATATTGATTTTTAAAAAAAGTGAGAGAGAAAGAAAAGGAAAGGAACGAATGAAATGAAAATAATGAAAAAACTTCTGGTGTGCTGCAACAACACGACTCCCGTTATCCAAAATAGCACATTTTATGCAATTTTTGTTAGTTTGGACGCAAAATTGATTTGACAAAAAAGACACCTAACAAATTTACTATAAGCACAAATTATGAAATGAAAATAATGAAAAAAAAAAAAAAAACTTGGTGTGCAGCAACAACACGACTTCCGTTATCCAAAATTACACATTTTATGCAATTTTTTTGAGTTAGGACATAAAATTGATTTGACAAATAAGACACCTAACAATTTTACTGTAAAATCAAATTATTAGATACGTCGTAAAGACATATAAAACATGTAATTAAACATATAAAACATATAAATAAAGATATATAATTTCTCATTCTGAAAAATTTATAGACTAAATTCTGATTTTATTAATATAGATACTTTTACTAACCCTTCGATTTTGTTAATGGTATTAAAGAAATTTTTAATAATTAGAAAATTATCTTTTTACATGAATATTTTCTTTTCCTATTCATCAAAAATCTTCAACAAATTCTGTTACATAAATACATTCATAAAATTGGACATATAACATTTCTTTACATTTCATTCGAAATTTCATCTATGGCGCCACTAATATCTCATTCGACAAAAAATTTCGTGTTGTCATTTAAACGCGAAAGATAACAGCTTCATTGTTTGTGACAGAGTGATTAAACACTACTCTTTCTCGACAAATGAGAAATGTCATCTTTTTTGAAGCGAAAATAGAGTTTTTCTCACCAATTGGTATAAAAAGAGTAGCTAATTTATTAAGGATGTGATTTACACCCCTTAATTTTTAGAAGATAATTTCAAAGAAAATTCAAATATCCAATGTTAGGAAAAGCATAATAATTTTTATCAATACAAAGCAATATGTAACAGAAATATGACAATAATTTTGCAGTTAGGCTAAGCTGTTTTATCATCTGCATTGAAAATACTTTTCTCATTTATTGTTAACAAATATCTATTTTATTATAAGACAAATTATTTATTCATTTCTCTAGTTTTACGCTATATTACTATCATATACTATAATCTTTCAAAATTTTACATATGAAACAACTTTAATCTTGCACCTTTATGAACAAAGCTACAATTGACTCTGATAAAATCTCATGTCTGCAAATGTTATCGTTATTCTAATACATAAGCGCTTTCAAAATTTAAATAAATCCAGAAAGGTTTATAAATTTGAGTGATTTCAGAGATAAGAATAAAACTGTGAATAAAAAGGAAATAGTATATATCAATCAGAGGAGATAAACGACTTTAAAAAGTAAAAACAAACATAAACGATTTTCTATTTAGTGCATTCACCTTCAGTTTAAAGATAACACTTGAATAATTAATTAAATTATTTTAGGTGTAATTAATTACATAGAAATTAAAAGAGATATTTTTATGGTAGTTTTTATTACAGACGTTTATTATGATTAGATTTTTTGCAATAGTAAAATTAGAAATAATCCATTCATTTTTATTATAAAAAAGAAATGTAAATTAAAAAATAAATGTTTAAAGCAATGTGTAAGGTAATATAATTTTAAATTTTAAGATAAAAGGTTTATAAACAAAAGGATGTCATTATTTTATTATTATATATCATCCAAAACAAGAGTGAATTTCTGACGCACTATTAATTCATCGCATTAACATTTTTTTTCACGAAATATATACTCATTTGCACTGAATCTTCCCATTATTTCTCAGATTTATTATTATTCTTCAATATTATCATTAAAAGAAATTTTTAAAATCTTTTTCCGTTTCCAACCAATTTAATATTGCATTTTCATGAATAAAACTTAATGGTAAAAGTTTTATTTTTAAATAAACTATTTTTTTTTTCAGTAACTGTAACTATTAATTCCATTAAACACTGTACTGTGATTTGTAACCATTACAGAATACATCAATTATGCTAATATATTTCACTTTATCATTCTTTAATCTTCTGCAGTATCAAAATGTCGCTTAATTTAGCGCCAAGTGTTTATCAATGTATTCACTTCACACTAATATCATCTTGCAGGGATGAAAGTTTCCGTCTTTTTTAACGAAAACGAAGTTTTTATTCACATCGGAATAAACTTCTTATTTAAGTACACTTATTGTAACACATTAGTTGTGTGTTATTGTAAATGTATTTAAATGAGAAGTTTATTCCGGTGTGAATGCAGGATTTCGTTTTCTTTAAAAAAGCCGGAAATTTTCATCCCTCATCTTGTGTACATTATACATTGCACTCATTTGCTTATTTAGAAATATATTTTGACAATGAAAGGCTTTAATTTGACCTTAAGATACATTAGGTCGAAACTTACGGCTTTAATTGGATTTCTTACCTCTACGAACATTCTCGCTTGAAGCGAAATTTGATCCCGTAAGCCAGAATATGCCAGCCCGGGTGCCAATGAAAACTGCAATACTACACTAAATTGCATCAACTGCCAGAGGGAGAATATGCAGAGACTGAAGAACGGTCTCCTCCTTCCTCGTCAGATGATCCAGCATACTCTCAAAGCTGCCCTACCTATTAAGAGAAATATAGAAAATACTGAGAAGCACTTGACAAAAAGTTTCCCCAAATCTCAAATTTTCCACCAAGGCTCTCTAGAAGAGACAAAAACACAATCCGTAGGAGCCGCCCATCAAGATAAAGTCCCAAGGCAATTCAAGAATCCAGACAAGATCGCGTGCCAGCACCATGGTTAAGAAATCCATAGCAATTCTGTCCACCACCACAAGCATATCAAGCAGAAATTAATCACTATGCAGCGTATTTCATGGGCTTTCCAAGGCAAATCGCAGCTGCCTCCGAACAATACGCCCCATTTAGATCCAGTAGGTGAGCTCAAAACTTTCTCTCTTTAGATCCCTTTTTTAAACTTTTATCATGTTCTCTTGTAAAATATTCGGCACTGGATTGCTGTTTGTCCATTATGCGGATTGTCCATTATGCAAATTGTCCATTATGCGGACATTCTGCACGCATAATGGAAAGCCCATTAATGCGTTCCAAATATACAGATTTCAGTGTCATGGTAGATGTGGAGTATTTCTTTCCGCCTCTCGATAGTCGCCGTTGCTTCTGAACTCACACCGAAGCGAAATAACTGAAGTGAAGAGGCGTTTGTTCTTGACAGTTGGTTGTTGGTTTTAGTCGTTAAATAGTTAGATTGCGTGTGCTGGATAAGTTGGCGTTAAACCATAAATTATCAGCCATAATGGCGTTGAACTATAATTTGTTATTTTATAACATTTTAATATGCTAGTGCACGGCAGGTGTACGACGTATTTCTTCATAATTTAATACATAAAAGACCCTGTGCTTAGAAATGACTACCTAAATGATAAAAAGTGAATTATGAAACTATCCGCACTAATTTATTAATATTAACTTTTTGTATGTCTTATATCATCCTGTTTTCGTCCAATAAATGTCAAGAAATATTTATCCGTACTCTGTTTCCAGAACTACACCAAGCGGCGATATACACCAAACGGCGATACATAGATATAAATAGATACAACATAGATAAGACCAAAAAAATCTAATTTTAAATTAAAAGTATTTTCAATAATAGAATGGAAAATAATTTGCAAAACAATTTTTAATACTTTATAAAAAGTATTTTATTGACAAATAAAGGTGGTCAAAATTAAGTTTAACTACGAAATTTGACACGGAATTCAAAAACTAAAATTTTACTCGGCACAGGAAAATAAAACTATGTTTTATTTTTCTGACGCCAAAAACAACAACAACAAAAATTTATTTTTTCTTTATTTAAAATTAAAGCCAAGATTCCTAAAAATGAATAAACATTGTCATATTTGCTTCGCAAAGAGAGCGCCGATGACTTGAATAGACAGAGAGCCAGCTCATTACTTAAAAATCCAGTAACTAAACATTTTCAAATTTTTAGAAAACAGTTTTATTTTTACGCAATACGTTGTATTAATTACATAACCCCTATCAACGTATCCACACATTCATTTGTAAAAAAATATACATGAGGGGCACACATATAACAAGAAAAGAATATTAATAATATTATTTTTCTTGCTCATTCCTCTGTTTCTGGTTCTGCTCCCTCAAAAATAAATAGATAAATAAATGGATAAATAAATAAATATATCTTTTAAATTAAAACGGCTAGTTTTACTTATCGTCCACAAAACACTTATATGAAAATATTGTACATACAGATTCATAAAAAAAAATATTTGAAATACCGAAAAAGTAAATTCTGAAGGAACCTTTTAGTTTGTAACTACACTGAAAAAAAAAAAATATATATATATATATATATACCACCTTCCTCTAGAATGAATAAGTGACCATACTTTAATTCCCTCAACTAGAAATATATCTTTCCGAGCTATGCGCATACAACACGCCAAACAACTTATTTTTTTTAGAGCCACAATTTAGATTCTAGATGTCAGTTACAAAATTTGTTTTCAATGTACCAATAAAAGTATTGCAATATGACAGTTTTTTTTTTTTTTTTTAACATTTAAAACAAATTCACTTACTAAAACAAGAAAATATTAATATAAATTTGTATTTACAAATACCTGTAAAAACAAATTATCAAGAAAAACAAAAATAAATAAATATTGGAAATGTATTTTAAGAAATTACTTATACAAAGGAAATAAAAAGTGTATTATGTATATTATTAATATAGTAAATTTTCCCCAATCACCAAAATTTATTTATTCATATATCTAAGCAAGTTACTATTCAAAGATTCAACAAGGGTTGCAAGTCAAACTTAAAAGTAAATAAAATAATAAGTAAAATTATAGAAATGTGGAATTGTGGAATTACATTTGTGCAAACGATAAATATCCATATTATTACATTTTTTTTAAATTTGTTTAGTCTAATTAACTTTAGTCTAATCAATGACATATGATTTCTTTGTAAATGTATTCTTCAATAACAAACAAAAAGGAACTAATATAGTTTTGGTTAACAAGTGCATTTGGCAATTTTTCTTTGGTAATTATGGTGAAATGCCATTTTCGCAAATGGTTGTCATGAATTCCAAGTGTAAGAAAGCAAAACGCGCTTTTCCGAATGGCGCCATTATTGATGTACAAAAATTAATTAAGCTCATTTTTAATAATAATAAAACAAATACATATTTAAAATTGACTTAACTCACTATTCATGATAAAAGAGCTTCAAAATTTCAGTACAATTTGAATGTGTACAAATACATAAATATATGCTTCCCATACTTTTATACAGTTTAAATGTTCTACACTAACCGTTAAATACGATTGTATCAACTAGAATTCCGTGTGTCATTTCATTTAATGATTTTTAGAACACATTGCTTAATTTGCTCGACGAGAACCACGATCCAAACCTAATCGATTTTTGGCGAAACACCTTTTACACGTATCATCTACAACAACATAACCATCACGTTTCCATGCAAACCCCACCGTCACATTATTTTTCTTTCTCAAAACCATATCACTCTCACACATTTCATAAATTATACTTTGTTTAATTAAATCACACTCTTTAAAAAATTTCAAATGCATTTGTCTCTCTCTAAATAATTAACTCAAAAAAAAGCCCACTACATTCACTTTTTTTTTTTTTTTTTTTTTTTTTTTTTTTTAAACAAAAATAGGGCTATCCGCGTTTGTAATGATCGATAGATGGCGCTCTCTGAACTGCAGTTGTTAGTAAATATAATAGCCACGTGCATTTATTATTGTTCTTTCTCCGCCATTACATCATGGAAAATCGATTGCATAATATGATGATATGCAGTGGTGTGATAATTTCACCTTAGACCACCAGAGGGCGAGCATTTCATTACAATCGCGGATCCCTCGTTACAACCATTCTTTTTTATTATCAAATTTTTATATTTTTCAACATTATTTTTCACTGATTCACTACTACGAAATGCCATATTTAAACAAATTAAAATAATAATAAATTAAATAAACAAATTAATAATAATGAATACGACCGTTTTATATAACAGTACTTTACAAGCTGAAATAGAATGGAATAATAAATAATTACTTCTTTGTAGTTAATTTCTATGCTGGTTGCCATGGTAATAATAATAAAAAAAAAAAAAAACAGAACGCTGGTTCCTATGGAAATCAAAAATAAACAGCATGCAGGCTGTCATATTATATTGCAAAGAATCCAGAACGACATCGTTACCGTTCAAAACGATGCCAAAGAAAAATCGCCAAATCCATTTGTGGACCAGCTCTATAGTATTACCAACAAAAAAATTACGCAGTTTGCATACATCATTAATATTTTACAACGGTACATACTCGTTTCATCGTTTAAACATTCAATATACTTTGCCTACATGATCACCCTGCGGACAGACAGAATGACAGAAAGACAGACAAAAAGAGTAATTGAATTTAAAATCACTCTTGAACATTGTTGGAGAGTGATAAAAACTCTTTACGCAAACGGAAATGTTATTATAACAATTTCCAATTGTAGCCGTTAATGTATCAGGATATTTTATTGTTGTCTTGTAAATCTTAACGCTAAACAAAACAAAATCTAAAGAAAACATTCTGTGAGCATATGAATAATAAATGTCAATTTCATTATGATTTTAACAGTACAAAGTTAAATAAGATTTATACAAATGCCTCTCATAAGACGTAATGTATTGGTATTCTTTTTGGGTGCCTGCGTAGCCGTTGTGCTATTTATACCATTTTAAATGGGGAACATGCCACAGTGAACTTGAATAACATGCATCATTTTGAAGAAATTCTAAAAATATGTGCGGACGCTAGAGGCGGATATGTGGACAAACACACAGACAAACCGAAGTAATAAAGCATATGAATAATAAATGTCAATTTAATTATGATTTTAGCAGTACAAAATTAAATAAGATTTATAAAAATACCTCTCATAAAACGTAATGTATTGCTATTTTTTTGGGGGTGCCTGCGTAGCAATTGTGCTATTTATATCATTTTAATGGGGTAAATGATAGACAAACCGAAGTCATAAACACTTTTCAACTTTGTTGGAAAGTGGAAAAAATGGGGAAGAGAGCAACAGAAACAGAAAGAAAGGGAGAAGAAAAAGTTTAATTAACATAAAAAATGAAAACTATTCTTGCTAAACAATGTTTGAGAACTCCGGTTATTAACTTAAGGATGTTCTAATATAATAATTTATTATATGTATAATAAACAAGATGGACTATGTGCTTTCAGATACTTCATACATAATAATTACTAAAATTTCGCAATTTAAGTTCATTGATTGATTTTGTCCAGAATTCGATCAATTCACTATAATTTGTCCTCAAATTCAATTTAAAAAGTCTGGTCTCCCTAATCTACGTGAAATATTAAACAAATCAAGCAGCATACATAAAAAATTTACATAAGTAATATATATATATTATTTCATTTTTTACGCATAAAGAAATACATTTTAAGTCAAATTAAAAAAGTATTTAGACGATATAGTGTAACCAACATATTCTACCAAATTCCAAGCGCTAAATGAAAAAACTTTTTGAAAAAGAAGCACTTTAACGTTGTTCTCTAGACTAATTTATTCAGTTTTTCAAATACACTTTACTATCACATTGTTTATACAGTATTATACTATCATTTTTCATTCACCACAATCTCCAAACTTTACTTCATATGAAGTAATTTTGGCCCTCTCACTTTTATAAATATTACTGCATAATTTACCACAGATAAGATGTAATGCCTTCAAACATTTCTAGTGTTCTGATATATAAGCTCATTTAGGGATTTATATGGATTATTCAAGAGCTGGAAACTCAAGTATTCAAAAGATATTGATAACATCTTGAATAATAAGGGGAAAAAGTCAGACCAATATCTGAATAAATGAATTTTCAAACACAGAAACGCGGATAAATGGGTTTTTGTTAGCTGTATTTATATTCATGTCCCATTCTACATTTATATTTAGAGATGGCATTTGAATAATAAAATTTCTATGTTTCATGTAAACGTATTCTTCTACTTTTATAAATGAAAATTGAAAGTACATAGAATATTCTATAATATGAATATTCTGTAATGTGACTTTATTGAAGATAAATATTCATTTAGATACACAGCTATACTTACGCACACATAAAACAAAAACAAAAAAATTAAAAATGAATACAAATTAATTATTTTTCAACAACTGAAATACCACCCTAAAGAAAAATAGGAGTCTTTAGTATTAGAAATGTGTGTGTATTAAAATCTAATAAATGTAAAACTAAAAGATTTACAATAAATTTGAATTGAATTTTTGCAGTGAAAGGAATGTAAAATTAAACAACACGAGGAAAAAAGATGTATTCCTTAACTTAGATTACAAAAGCAGTTCAAATGCACTAAATCTTAGCATCGTAAATTTTAAATAATAAAGGCATTAAACTTTATTGAAAAGTATATAAAAAAATATGCATAACACAACTGAAAATGCATAACTTAAACCTTCCCACAGTGTGTGGGGATTATGGCTCTATAAAAGAATATGTAATGGTACTTACACCATTTAATATTAAAAACATATCTTTGCGCATCTATAATAATGTCAGTCCATATAATTTCATGGGAGTGATGTTGCTCGACTATTTTTGTTCATTTTGAAACTTGTATCCCTCTTGTAGGTACACTTTTTTTTAATAATATCACGTTTTGAGGTTCCTTGATTACGAAATTTCAATTTTTAGCGGTTGATCTGTATGTATATGTTTTAACAGTGTAACTTAAAAATAAAGAACTGCAGGAAATTCAAATTTGGCATTTTGAAATTCGTGTTTGGTTGCCACTTAAAAATTTCATCAAGACAAGCAAGTTTGAAGGCAAATTAAATGTCATAAGAACCTTGATTTTTTTTTTTTTTAATTGTACGCACTGCAATTTAACGGGGGTTTGAGGAGGGCAGCAGCCTCCCCTCCCATTCACACACAATTATATGTCAAATAAATATGTTCTTAAACCCTATTTTAGATTATTTTAAAAGTACATTTAACTTCATTATCTTACGCTATTGATCTTAAAGTTTAATATACAATCTATAATTATACTGTTGAATTGCAGGGTAGACAATGCTCTGTGAGTGACACACCAGATTATGTTTGGTATAGATTTGCCCTTACGAATAAAAAAAAAATCTCCTTAAACCATAGTAATTAATTACTTTTTTACTCAGTTAATCTAAACATACCTTTGAAATAATATGATACAATAAAAGATTATAAATTTATGATACCATTAGTATTGCTATGGCCTTCAGGAGAACAAGCTTCCCCTTGGGGTTGTATAGAACAAGATTTTGTACTGCGCAACACACACTTGCTTTCAGTTCAAGGGATGAGGGAAACATGAGTAAAATTGATTTATGAAATATATACAGACAATTCTGTGTTCGAGAGGGGTGGAAAATAAATTACAAGGTTAAATCCACCGATTATTTTAAACAGATCTTACGATGAAATTTCAAAGGGCTTAAAAAATTATACGACGGGAAACGCATAGTTACGATGCAAATGATATGTTTAACATGGACAGTTACATCTACGCCCATATATACTACAATTTCATAGCATTCTCTGGTTGAATATAAATTACACTGCTAAAATGACGGATCAATTTACATAGATCATCCAGTAAGCCTTTAAAGGGATCTAAAATAATCTGCAGGAAACAATTACGACACAAATGGGGTAGTACATAAGTAATTTGTGTCTACCCCACACATGACACAACTTCAATGAAGTTTCGCGTTTGTACATTTTTTTTTTTGGGGGGGGGCAACAGTAAGTTCTTCTTTCCTATTTGTTATCGTTGTCTTCAAGACACTGAAAGCCGCAGAATGACTGGAAAATGATTGGTTAAGAACTCAAAAGGAACTAGTATGTATCCATTGTTTCAGCATATCCAATGTACAAATATCGATGAAGGGCATGGAATAAAATTTTGCGCACACTGTAGAATCTTTTTTACTCCATTCTTAAGCCCTTTAACTCATTTGATTTTTGTAGTTTAATCTTAGAAACCTCATTAAAAGTTTAATATCGGTTTTTATTTTAAGTTTTTCTTTTAATGGGTAAAGAAAAGCAATCTTCGACCGGAAATGAAATACTGTATACTTTATTTTCCCCAATAAAATATACACTATTTCATTCATGAAATTCTTAAAAAGACTTTGCTTTAATTTGTCCAGTGCAGAAGAACATTTACTGAAAACAATCAATTTTAGGAAAAAGCAATCTTTAATGACCTTTTCCATATTTTTTAATAATCAAATTAACAATTTAAATTTTAACTTAATAATACTAAATAACACTAAATAATAATACTAAATAACTATGTATAATAATACTAAATAACTATGTATAATAATACATAATATAAATATTTCAGTCATTTTGTTAAAAATGTATTATAAGGCAAAATGGTACATAGGGCTTTTTACAAATTCTTAAAATGCACAAATTTTATTATTTTGTGTTCCTTCAGTTCCCCACCATATTATAGGTACGGAGAACTTAGATTGTTGTGAAAATTTTAGAACTTGAGTTTTTGACTGTTTTATATGTTTTAGAAAGTGGGGAATCCGTAATTAATAAAATTGGTATGGTGTCCGTAAGTACACTGAGAAAAATGATATACCGCTTTCATAGAGAATGAGTAAGTGATCATTTTCTAAGCCCTAAACTAGAAATATAGATTTCTGAGCTATGAGCATACGGCACTCCAATAAACTTAACAGACGAAATGATCGAGGATTTCTAGTCTACACATTTCTAGATGGTGAAACAGTATTCTAAATAATCTGAATCTTTCCTATTTCGAGAAATTCTCGTTTGATTTTATAGAACTGGGTAATATATCAAGATAACAAACCCGATGAAACCCTTCTCTTGTATTCCTATTTATTTGCAGAGATTTTTAAATAACTTTACCCTCGAGAATATGGAAAAACTCTCAAGAATTCTAATAGGGGCTTCTAGATATCGCTTTCAAAGGCGACTAGAATTTATAAGGATGACATGGAACTAGATCCTACCTAGATGTCAGTTACAGAATTTTTTCTCAGTGTAAGTTTCTGTGTGTGAGTTCATTAGTGTGTTAGTTTGTCAGTCTTTGGGCACGATATCTCAAGAACAAATGATCGTATACTGATCGGACTAGTTTCAAAATATCACTTATTATACTGGCACGAACCCTATTGATTTGCAGCATTCTAATTTAAAGACTTTATAAGCAATTTACAATTTTCTTAAAAGGGAAGTGTATGGCGAAAACCTCCTTAACCATGCATTAAAAAGAATTTTTTTGCTATAAAGATGTTAGACCAACATTAAAATATCAGTTATGATGCTAGTATAAAAATAATTAAATATGAAAATTGAAAATTGAAGTTATTTCAAATTTACGAATTTCTTAACGTGGCAGAATAGGGCGAAATTTTACATAAACGTCCATTTTGAGCAATATTTTCGTATTAAAGATGTCAGACTACTTTTAAAATATCGTTTAGAATACTGGAAGGAATATCATTGACTCTGAATTATCTAATTTAAAATTTTCGTAAGTAATTCGAAATTTACGATTTTCTTATCGTGGTAGAATATGGTAACACGGCCCATAAACGTCCATTTTGAGGGATTCATTCATCGTAAAAATGTCAGACTACTTTTAATATATAATTTGGGTTACTAGCATGAATATCGTTGACTATGAATTTTCTAATTTGAAAATTTCGTACATTATTCGAAAATTAAGATTTTTTCAACATTGCAGAATAGAGAAATTTTTTCATAGAAGTTTCCATTATGGGAATTGTTGCATTGAAAATGGTGTAGAAATGCATAAAAACTTAACTACAAAACTTACCCCTTTAAAATAAATTAACATATTACGATAAGGTAAATGCATTGAACTGAATGGTGCGTAGCCTATTAAATGGGGAATTTCAATCTGTCACCACGTCGAGCAGTCGATCAAATTAATTTCTCTTAGCATGAATATAATATGTCCTTTATTAGAAATGTATGAGAACATATATATAATGGAGAATAGAAGAGAGTACACCTACGCCAACTAATTTCAAATACATTTTCACGAAAATTGCTCTTTTTCATTTTACTCGTCAATTGCCGCATGTGTAGCTCCAGTGCGACATCAGAACTCACTCAACTCCACTGTTTATTCATTTAAGGGTAAGATTTGAATGTCATATTGTAAAATCCCTTTTTGTATATTAAACGTTTATTTTTTATAGCATACTTCAGAATTTTAGAAACTATTTTGAAAACAAAAATTAAAATGAATAAATATTCTCTATTACTTTTTTTCTTAAATATAAGCACATTTTATTAATGAATATTTAAAAAATACAAATCCTCTTCGCTCGGAACATTTTAATTAAGCATATGATCTGCATTTTTTATTTATTTTAGTATTTCCACGAAGAAAAAAAATCTGCTATTAATTAAAATTTTATGTATCCGTGCCAGCGAATATTTACAGCTGGGCTATACTAAGCTAAATTTTTAATTGGATCTCTATGTAAGTGCTCACTTTTAACATCGTTTTTACAAATTAAGATAAATAATAGGTATTCACCACTCCTGGAGTACTTAATAATGGCACTTTGGGGATATATTAAAACTATTGAAATAGCTACTTTAAATGAATAAATTATTCAAGAATTTTTAACATTGTACGTGCTGAATATTTTACACCTTTTTTCTGTAAAATTAAAATATGTTTAATAGAAAAAAATTATAAGATTAATCTTTTGTATTAAAAATTTTCTTAATGATAAATATCATACTAAAAAATGAAATAATAACAACAATATATGTTTTTAGATATAATTTGTAAAATGTGTAATACTGTTTTCATAAAATAATAATAATAATAATAATAATAATGTTGATAGACTAAAGTTACACATAATGATTTATGTATAATCTTATTATTTTCAAGATTAAAAATTTGGTAGTTAATTGAATATGGGATTCTTATTGTATCTTGGGGCTCATAGCGCTACTCCATTATAAGTTTAAGCACCATTTTAGGCTTTGCATTTAGTTATGGAACTTTTTGCAGTGCTGTATAAAATAACAAATGAATTTTCAACAAACTTTCATAACAATTTCCATGTTAAAATTTCACACTAAAATTTGCGCGCAAAAATTTCATTTAATATTAAGAGCCACACTGCAAAAACATTCTGTGACTGGTTTGTAGAAAGTAAATAGTGACTATAGTAAAAATTGTTCATACTTATAAATTCTAACCCCCTTTTGAAAGCAAGTTCTTGAAACCCCTATTAGAACTCTAGAGCGTTTTCCTATATTATCGACTTTAAACATATTTTAAAATCTCTGCAAATAAATGAGAACACAAGAGGCCAGTTTTAGTAACTATAATTCGAGTTCATTCCCGAATTCTAGGAAATCAAGCTAGAATTTCTCGCAATACAAAGGATTTGTAATATTTGTAATATCCATAATATTTTACATCATCTAGAAAAGTATAGACTAGAAATTCTTGATCATTTCATCTATTCAATTTATTGGCTTACTTTATACGTATAATTCGGAGGTCTGTATTTCTGATTGAGGGATTTAGAAAATGACTATTTATTCGTTCTAGATGAAGGCACTATACATTTTTTTTTCCTCAGTGCATTATGATTGACTAAGAAATCTAAAAGAAAAGAAATAAATGATAGCTGTTTACTAAATCATGAAAGTAAAATTTTGTAAAATAAAAAGTCCGGCATGAATTTTTGACATTAGAAATTACTACTTGCTTCAGTCTCCAGATACACTTTTAGTTTAATTTTTAGTTTAAAAAATATATATATATATATATATATATATATAATTATAAATATTTGCTTTCAAATTTTATACGTATTTTTTTAGAAAATTTTCTATTTTCATTTAAAATGCTTTTTATTCTTTGTGCAATTGTGTGATCAATCTTTGAATAGGTAATTGTTTTAACCCCGTTGTCTGAAGACCCCAAGAATCAATTTTTGACGCGTCTTCTTTTCGATAAATCTCTGCTATTTAATTGAAGACGCAATGAATTTTCTATATCTTTATTTAATGCTATAGAATTGAAAGCTATAACATGCTAAAGGTGAAAGAATTCCAGAATTTTTTCTTTTTTAATTTTTTCAATGTATACGTTTTTAGAAAAATTCTCAACAAAACAAAAACTATTACTTAAAACAAACTCCATTAAAAATAAAAACGCTTTCTAAAATTTGAATGTTTTATTCTTCCTTTACGCTTAAATTTACGTATCAAATTTTCACTGTAGTAGAAATAGATTTATGTTTCAATAGTAAACAAGTGAATTTTACAGATGTATAATACTGAGAAAATTTTAGTAAATAAAAGTAGCACATGAAACACTATATGGCATTTCCTTGCACAGACGTTGATGCATATTTTTTTTTCACTAAATGAAGTAAATTGTAATCAGTCAAAGGTGCCAGGTAAATTTGACGATAAACACTTGATTAATAAGGAAACACACTTCCCCAATAATTTTTACAATATTTTTTTTATTATAACAATAATATTGAAACTAAGCAATTGGAATATTTTATGCCAAAGAAATTAACACAATAAATATTTTTTTTTTCTACATTTTGCATAAGATAAAAATCGAAATACATTTAACTTGGCTCTTTCACCACTATAATTTTATAGCAATTTCACTTTAGCTATTTGTGGCAACATTCTGTAGAAGATTACCATATAAGTGAAGTGGTAGGAGTATTGAGTACTGATAGGAAATATAGTGAAAGGAGCTTTAAAGTAAAGTGGTAATATAAAACTATATATGGGTAATGATGTTATGATCTAAGTAAATCATATCGTTGAAAATGTTCAATAGATGCTTGATGAATTTTCGTATCTTAAAAGTTATCTTCTACTAAAAAATGACATTGCATTAAAAAGAGAGTTACATGTAACTAACACCAGGAGCAGTTATTATAATTGCTGATTGAATGCAAATACGTCGCGATATAAAGGGAAATAACAAAAAGAGTAGATCTCACCCATTATGAAGAAGTCAGAGACAGTTGATTCATTATTAAAAAATAATCTTTAATTGGAGCAACAAGAGTGGGGAGACAGCAAAGTTGACTGGGTAGCTGCAACTTCCGTATTAAGGAAACGTCAACGCGTATAAATATACAAAAAAACAACCGATCAATATTTAAAAAAAAAAAAAAAGTTACTTACTGTATTGTGTATGAGGAATTAATTTCGATTCCTTATCAGTTTTACTGAACATGGTAAAATATTATAATAAAGCACTTTCACTAATTACATTTAAAAAAAAAAGTTTCGCTTAATTATTGGCAGTCCTGTATATTTTTTAAAAATTATGCACACACCACATGATGCACATAAATATATTCCTATACTAATAACACACAGCACAACCTGAAAGACACTTCCACCAATTCTCTAGTGTTTTCTCACTACATTCTAGATATTTTGTGTACCCCTGTAAACAAACGGGGAATGATTTTCATACTATATTCTACATAAAGCCAGCTTTTACGCATATAATAAACATTATATATATTGATTTCACTTGTTTTACTGTAGCCTGTAGATGTTAAGCTCTACTTACCTGCAACTCCTCCGTAGACGCAATGTATTTGAATTATCTTGTGTGCCCCTGTACACGAACGATTTGTTTGATCTCCACGAAAGGTTTAGCGTAGCATTACACATTTAGGATACCAAGTTTAAACTTCCTGCAGTTTTTTTTTTTTTTTTTTTTTTTTTAAAGGTATGTTCATATCTGCTACACTCGCATACGCATACTCATACCGACCAACCGCTAAAAACATATTTTTCAGATTCAGAGGACCTTAAAACGTGTAAATATAATAAAAACTCTATTTCAAAAATTTGACCCAAAGACAATACTTTCTCTACCATATATTTGGGTAAGAGAAAGTGTGAGGTCGAGCTATGGACCGTCACCAAAAGTTGGGACGGTTAAATTACTTCGTCGCCAGTAGCTCGGCGAAAGTCTTGGTCGAGATTGTTTTATGTCAGCATTGTGCAGCAGTAAAATAATTAGGATCTCGGTGTTAGATGAGTAGAAGAGATGTTAAAAGGTTTTGATTGAAATGAAATGAAAGGGAGTTGTTGGATGGAGTATAAAAGGATAGATATAGAGATAGGATGTGATGTAGTGGAATGGTGATGAAGGGGTAGCTCATTAGTGTGGAGTTAAGAGAAATGTTGATGGTGATAGTTTTATGCGAATGATGGTAGAGAGGTGTAGTTTTGTGAAGTAAAGAAATAAAAAAGGCTTTCGTGTTCGGGAATCCGCTCGACGCTCTAAACTGAGAAAAGTGATAAGTAGCCGTGAGCAGTCGTCAAAAGGATCAGCGTTGGTGAGATAAAGCAATCTCTTATTTTATGTCCTGTTAAAGTTATTTCCTGAGGTTATTTATTTAAATTACGTTAGCTCAACGTCCTCCTTAATTTTGAATCCTAAATAAACTTTGTTTACCTGTTAACTTTGTCTCGAGCTTTCATCATTACGTAATTAAGTTAATCTAAGTTCATATATAAGATTAAGTAAAATCTACATTAGAGAATCATGGCCCACTTGGATTCTCTACATTGGCGCCCAACTTTGCTCGAATCCCCCCCCCCCGAGCAAGTCTTTTTTGGTGGCACCACTAGCGTGCTGCAATTTTTTGAGCAGCTTGAATATTTTTTCAATTTTCATAAAATCAATGTTAAAAAACAATATTCCTGGTTAGCCTATTCCCTAGAAGGAGAACCAAGACAGTGGCATAGATTAATCGCCTGCCATTCCCTTGGGTCAAATCCAAATTATGAGGAATTAAAAAAGCGGATCATCGACCTTTTCGCCACTCGGTATGATAAATTACGATTGGAACATGACCGTTCCCTCCCCCCTCACGAACGTCAGTGGGAGACGGCAATCAAACCAGTGGAAAACCCGCAAGAAATTATTAAGTCACAGGAAGCGAGCTCAATTAATTTCGATCAACCTAAAACTGGCAATGAAACCGTTATTTCTAGTGACAAAAGTCGCATAAAGTTAATGAAAACGAGCAAACTATGCCTTTAACTAGCACTACAGACAAATCTACGTCTGTTTTTCAGCCCTTGGCTCCGGATAAAAAATCCGAGAATTTATCTAGCATAGAGACGGCGGTTGAAAAGGAAAATACGATTGAACCAAAGTCTGTAAATGAATCCCTTGATTTAAGTGAAACGAATGTTCAACTAAATTCTACTGTTCAAACCTCGCATATCCCTCATTCGCATTTAAATGCTGAACCGGCTCAAGCCGAAATATCAAACGTAACTGAAGCTCGGGTAACAGAGATTGTAAAGGAAATTAAAATAACTGCGGCCGCTGAAGCCGTTAAACGGACCGACAGTGACAAATTAATAAATGTAGCGGCTAATCCTTTCATCAATAAATCACATTTATGTTTTCAAACTGTTAAGTCAAGAGACCTTTCTAGTAATTTAAATGCACCTCATAATAAATTACAGTTTAATTCTCAAACTATCAAGTCGGGGGCAGATTCTGCTATTTTTATTGATAAATCTAATACAGAAGCTAGACCGGTCGATTCCGGAAATTTTTCACATGACACAGGAGCAATCGTCGCAGAAAATGTTAACATTAATGTTGGTACTCAACCTTTAGCAAATAAGTTAAATTTATGTTTTACAACTGGTCAGCGACCAGATTTAATTATTAGTCAAAATGAAAATGTTGTGGTACAAGTAACAGAAAATAGCGGTTTAAACAACGATGCTTCTCATAATCGAGTAGATAATTTACATAAAAATGCATGGAATAAAAGAAGTAAAATAAAACATTTCTACGTTAAGGAATTAAATTTATATTCCACAACTGTCAAGTTGACAGAGTCACGTACTTTGGCTGAAAATCCTGTAAATGATATATTAAGTGACGCTGCTTCAAAAAATTGCTTTACAAAGTTAAAAGTAAATGATGTGATTTCCATTACTTCTTTGAACTGTTTTCAAGCTCGTAAGCCCTCCAAGACCTCAACACTCATGAGTAGAGATGGAGCGGAATCGTCCACTGATGCTACGGACAGCGACAGCGTGCCGGGTTCGATCGCAGGCCAGGAATGTGACCTCGCAACGCCTGACCTCCTGCTGCAAGCCTCCAGCCCTGCGATTTCTGCGGCCAGTGGAATGACCAGCAGGACTCTCATGTTTAATGCTAATTTTCTTACAGCGGAAACCCTGGTTGAGATTGTATCGTTTCTAATTTTACTTTTTCTCAAGTATTTGTTTATCAGAGTTGTACCAAAATGTAAGACATATATTGAGGCCGTTTGGACTTGTGAACCTCTTCTGAAAGAAATGAACTTTCTCAAATTAAAAAATGTAAAATTTAAATTGGTACATGAACTTTCATTTCGAAAATCATGTTTATGCTTCAAATGTCCAAATTTTCGTTCTCTCTTAATATATTTTATGCATGTATACTAAGTTCTTTTATTTTGTAGCCATCGCCTGCAGAATGGGTAATATAAAATTGTTTTTTTAACCTTTGTAAATATCCTCCCCCCCCCCCCCTTTTTCGCATTTCTATACATATTGTATTTGTATATATAACTAAAATGAACTTTGATAAGTGTATAAAATGAATATTTTTTTATTGTTATAACTCTTGTATTCAACTAAAAGTTATCTATATATATATATATGTGTTTGAGTGGGGAAATATTTTTTTTTTTTTTTGCTATATGCATAAATCACGCGTAACTTTAAACTAAAATCACTAACAAATTAATTTTTTGTCGTTTCTCATGCTATAGCCCAGGAGGGAAAAAATATTGTATATAAACTATTTTATGTATTCAGAGACAATTTATCTCGTTTATCTATCTACAAAATGTAGTTTTTATATTTTTTATACTTTAAGAAGTTTCTGTTTTAGAAATATCTTTGATGCTCTAATCTGATGTCCGAAGTGTTACTCTGATGCCTGACGTTTCTGAATGAATTTTTTCTCAAGTACGTTGACCAGCTGATGTGGTTAAGCCTAGACTGGCTCTGAGGGATGACGAAATTCCACATCGAAAGTTTCGAAGGATGGCTTACTTCGGACAGAATTTAAAGTTTTTTTTATCTCAATAAAGATTTTCTTCATGTTGCTAGTCTATTAAAGCAACCCCCCTGTACTTAATCCTCCTTCAACTTCACTTTAAAATTGAGTTTTTTTCCCTTTCTGGAATAACAGAAAGATGCATGTACGCCCCATTGTATAATTGAGCTAACCTATTTGAGGCGGGTTTTTTTCTCCCTGTAGTTTCCGGCTGTAAAGGGCCCTCAATTCAATTTAAAACTTAAATTTATTTTTTTTGTTCGAGGTTTGTCCGGTTTTAAGCTAAAGGGTTTTTTATTCGCCATGGTATTTGAAGCTGTAAGTAGTTCATTGCTCAGCAAATTACACTTTAATTTTTTTTTTCTAACTCTTTTTAAAGTTTCAAATTAAGTTGTGGCTGCACTCACTCCTATGAGCTATATTAGGGATTAAATTTACTCGATTAAACCCGTTGGGGATTTTCCCGACTAAATTTTTTTCTTGGAGGGGGACTGTGAGGTCGAGCTATGGACCGTCACCAAAAGTTGGGACGGTTAAATTACTTCGTCGCCAGTAGCTCGGCGAAAGTCTTGGTCGAGATTGTTTTATGTCAGCATTGTGCAGCAGTAAAATAATTATGATCTCTGTGTTAGATGAGTAGAAGAGATGTTAAAAGGTTTTGATTGAAATGAAATGAAAGGGAGTTGTTGGATGGAGTATAAAAGGATAGATATAGAGATAGGATGTGATGTAGTGGAATGGTGATGAAGGGGTAGCTGATTAGTGTGGAGTTAAGAGAAATGTTGATGGTGATAGTTTTATGCGAATGATGGTAGAGAGGTGTAGTTTTGTGAAGTAAAGAAATAAAAGAGGCTGTCGTGTTCGGGAATCCGCTCGACGCTCTAAAGTGAGAAAAGTGATAAGTAGCCGTGAGCAGTCGTCAAAAGGATCAGCGTTGGTGAGATAAAGCAATCTCTTATTTTATGTCCTGTTAAAGTTATTTCCTGAGGTTATTTATTTAAATTACGTTATAGCTCAACGTCCTCCTTAATTTTGAATCCTAAATAAACTTTGTTTACCTGTTAACTTTGTCTCGAGCTTTCATCATTACGTAATTAAGTTAATCTAAGTTCATATATAAGATTAAGTAAAATCTACATTAGAGAATCATGGCCCACTTGGATTCTCTACAAAAGTAAAAAAAAAAAATGCTTACGTAATAGAAATACTTAATTTATCTTTATTATTATTATTATTATTATTATTATTTAATACCAAAAAACAAAAAGTATCCTGATTAATTTTTAGGCTTTTCTTCTTAGAAAAATAATAATGATTTGAAGAAAATTATACTTGTACGAATTTAGAATACCTAGATTTGTTATTAAGTTAAACTCGACAGTTTTTTTTAGGAGGGAAAACTCAGGATTTAAAAAAAAAGACAGAACTGCTAACATTAGTAACACAAACAGTTAATATTGAGTTCAATTAATAAATTAGAATTTAATACTATATAAAACTGAATATTACTTAATTTTTGAAATATTATTCGGTTTAGTGTCCAGTGCGGTGGTGGTTGGGTTTTACGTCGCACTAGTGCTGCACAGATGGGCAATTGGCGACGAGTGTCCAGTGCGTTTCCATTAACAAATTAATCAACAACAAGAAGTTAAAATAAGAAATGGATCGGCAATCGCAAAAAACGATCTTTATTTTCTCTCACGTATAGCTTATAACAGATTTTTTTTCTCTTTTGTACAAAATAATATTTTTAAATGAATATTTATTTTTTAATTTATTCAGTACATATTTCACTGAAAATTTCTAGTTAAATATAAGTATTCAGAAAGAATTTATTTTATTCTAAAAATCTTTGTGAGTAAAACATAATAATAAATAAATAGAGCAAAAATATTGTTTCTGAAAATCGGTATAGGGCAAAATTTATTAAAAAGGAAAATATCTGTAAACTATGGATTCCGTTTCTTATCGGAAAGCTTTTAAATGGAAACTCGTGTCAATTTATTGAAAATATCAATATATTTTCCGTTATTTTACAAACATTTTCTTAATTGTAACTGACACCAATTCAACTTTTATCTATTAAAACGTATATAATCGTTTATCTAAAAAAGTTTTGTGCATACTCAAATGCTATTTTGGTCTTAAAAAACAGTCATGTATATTAAAATATAAGATTTCACTTTATACACTGAGAAAAAAAATAATATTCCGCCTTCATCTAGGATGAATAAGTGCTCATTTTGTAAATCCTTTACCTAGAAATATTAGATTTTCGACCTATGCGCATAAGGCAAGTCAATAAACTGAATAGACGAAATGATCGAGAATTTCTTGTCCACACATTTCTAGATGGTAAAAAAATATTCTGAATATTCTGAATCTTTTGTATTGCGAGAAATTCCCACTTGATTTTCTAGAATTGAGTAATAAACCAAGATTATAGTTGCAGAAACCCCCCCATTTGCAGAGGTTTCAAAATAACTTTGCCTCCGAAAATATAGGCAAATTCTCTAGAATTCTAATAGGGATTTTCAGAACTCGCTTTCAAAAGGGACTAGAATTTATAAGGATGACACGGAACTATTATTTTTAGAGCCACATTCTAGATGTCAATTACACAATTTGTTTACAGAGGAACTCCGGTTAAAGAAACGTTAGAAAAATTGGTGCATTTTTATTTTTGATTGGGGTGTAAACAAAATTATAAAAAAATAAAATAAAATAAAAAATAAAGTTTAAGGAAAAATCTTAAATATATTCTTTATATTATGTTTATTAGATTATATTTAGTAGACATGGATCATATAACATTTAATTTTAAAAAACACAATAATTTTATTATTTGTCTGAATTCGACAGTAATATTTCAAATAAAAAAAACAATTTTAATCTTTTAAATAGTTTAAAAATCGATATTCCGTTATTTTGATTTTAACCATGAGGGAGTTAGAAGTTCAATCTGTTTTTTTACAATTTCATTATTTATTTATTGCTGTACTTACATCAAACCGAATATCAACAAATATCAAAATGACTTTACGCTATGCGAAGAGTATCTACTTCTCTTCCAGGAAACTTTGTTTGTCGTAAAAGTTTCTGCAACTAGTGCTTATTCAATGCGGAATGGAAACACGCAAAAGGAAATTGATCAGGTAGATAAAAGTATAGAAGATATACATTTCCCAAATACTGAAAATCGTTTTATTTATGTAAAGGGCGTTCAAAAAAAAAAAAAAAAAAAAAAAAAAAAAAAACAGTATTTATAGATTTCTTGTCATCATTTTTTTTTTATAATTTAAAGCTAAAAAGAATATTGAAATATACTCTAATTTAGTTGTAAAGATTTAGAATTTTTAAATCAGATTAAACATCACTATTTGGAATAGAAACCAGTCTAGCATTAAATGTATTAAAAATTCTCATGGGTTGGTTGCTGTGGTTGGTTGATTGGGTTTTACGTCACACTAGTGTTGTGCAATTGGCAATTGGCGAAACTCTGGGACTCATCCCTAGAAGTTGTCCGAAGACATGCTTCCTACACGGAGAGGATGGCTTCTCTACTTCGGCAATCCCCAGAGGTATAATTTTGATGGGAACATAAATCGCCATGGGAAATTCCCGGTCTGAATTCTCCCGGGTAAAACAGGAAAGTTGGTAACTATGAATTATGCTAAAGTTATTTTTATGTAACTTCAGCATAATAAAAACAGGAATACCTATTTTATATTAAATATATCTTAACTTTGGTAATAACGAGTTGTCCTTTATAATTTCCAACGCGAAAACTATTGTTATTAATTATTAATTTTTTGAGTGAGACAGTTATAAAAGTTTATTCTGGTTACAAAACTTAGTTATTCCTTTATCCTATTCATTTTTATACAATATTTTCAACAAGAATAACTAGAAATACTCCACCACAAAAAAGCACGTATTTTAAAGAACAAGTTAAGAAAAAATTGATATCAATGATTGATCATATTGCGCATAATTATATTTTTAGAGAAAGGACAAAGAAAATAATGTTGAAATTTATAAACGCTAAAAAATAGAATATTGGATAAAAAAGAAAAAAGAAAAATTCGATTATTTTGACATGATTAATGCTGCACTTATGTTTTGATAATTTTAGCCTCCCTTTTTTTATTTGAAACAAACATACATAAAACAATTTTCTTTACTCTTTATATCTTTCACATATACTGAAATAAAGAATTGTAGGAGTATATACATTACCATTTTGCAACAAAGTTAAGAATATTTATGATTTCGGTTTATTTATATGTATATTCGCCTTTCCAAGCTGACACTTTTGTTTGCAAGTTTGCAGAAACGCAAATGAAAACTCAACGAAATATCAACGAACTTAAACGTTATTTTGAAGTTTTCAACAGCATATTTATGACTTGAAACTTTGTGTATATACTTTCTTTATATACTTTCTACATGTTTTTAGACAGTTTCGTATATTTTTACAAATACTAAAAAGATGTTGATAAAAAAATGTTGATAAAAAAAAAGTGTTGATAAAAAAATTGATTAATTTTTATTAATGTTGATAAGAAAAAATGATACATGATTTTTATAAAAAAATTAATATAAATTATTAATAGGTGCTGAGTAATCTTAGGCGAGAAAGTTTACTATCAACACTTATTTAGAATGTAAAAATTTATGATTCATAAGATTAAAATTTCCGAGAATGGTTAGATAATTTGTGATTATTATAAGGTTTTGAAATATTGTTAAAAATGTTTGACATAGAATGAAGTAATAAACTTGCAGATATTTGTTGGTGATTTTAGCAATATAAGGTAAACATAATATTTATTTGTGAACTGTTATTACGAGATGCCTATTCTGCATACAGATACAAGATTTTGTTAATTAAAAAAAATATCGTTTTAGGCAATGTAATTTCTTAAATTTTGTCGGTCCATTACGCACAATGTAAAATCTCTGAATAATGTGAATCTTTGAAAAAGCATTCGATTTATGACTAATTAATGAACTATTAAAACCCAAATAAACTACTACGTCAGAAACGCCAAAGAAAAATATTTGAGATGCATACAGCTGTTTCGGTAGCCTTAAGCGTACCGTCTTCAGTGCAAACAGAATTGTGAATCTCGATTCAGAATTCTTTTTGCACTGAAGACGGTACGCTTAAGGCTACCGAAACAGCTGTATGCATCTCAAATATTTTTCTTTGGCGTTTCTGACGTAGTAGTTTATTCGGGTTTTAATATTCCAACGCCAAGTCTCCTGTTATTATTAATTAATGGACTCTTTCTAAGGGAATCACACATCGTATTAACCAATCTTTGCAAGATATTTCTTTTTATTTCCTAATATCCTTATTCCAGAAATTTGAAAACGATATTCCATCAAAATATATTAAAGGTTTTGTAACAATGTTCTTGTAAATTGAATTGTAAAAGATTATTGTTTCATTCTTGTTTTAATATATAATTTCTTATAATTTGAGTAATATGGTGTATTTTTTAACTGTGAAATCAGCTGAAGATTTTTTTTTTCCGCCGTTAAATCAAATCTTTCTCTTCATATGTTTTCTAGTTAGTGTCATGATGTTTTTTTCAAATTTATCATTTAAATTAAATGGTGTAATCATTATAAAGAATAAAAAACATAATATAAGGCAACATAAGGCAATGCAAGAAAATATAGGGTAATATGAATAACTTGTGCTATGGTTTAATAAAATAATAAACTCTCTTCTATTATTTTAAAGATCCTACTGTAAATCTAGGTTGAAGTATGATAATGTAGTAATGTTTTGACGTAGTTGGATATTGACCTCATTTTGCTCAGTTACTGTTATCTATATATTTCTAAAGTTTTTTAATAGTCATAAACTACACCTTATTGCCTGTATAATGAACTTATTCACCATATAAGAAAAGGCTTCATGAATTTGAAACTTTTTGAATTTTTTAAATATCTAAACTCGTTACAGAGTCGGGAATTTCCATAAACCTCCAGCTACGCTGTAAAAAATTGAAACCTCGCTGCCAAACTCTACCGTGAATTTTATAGGTAAGACGTACATTTTTTTTTTTTTTTTGCCGTATTTCCTTTAATTTACTGTTTATTTGCCGTAAATTTCATTGATCAACGTAAAATTTACGGCGAAAGGTTGGATGCGAGTTTTCAATATTTTTCCATGCAGCACGTCACATCTTAAACACTTTAACCCTTCAATAAAACTTTTTAAAAGGTCAGGATATTAGGTTTCATTCAGAGAGAAAATTAAAATTATGTAACTGAAGGAGCAAAGTAAACAGATATAATTAATGCTTTTGATATGCTTCAGGAAGTTTGAAAATCCTGATTACACTTGAACTCTATACAAAATTCCTAAGAAAAGTGTAACGACGCGTGACAAAAGTGTAACTAAGCGTGAAATAGACAAATTTATATTTAAAATCTCCATATAAATTTTAGTTTCTTTGTTAAAATCTGTGGCGCTTACTTTAGAAGTACAGTATTGGAAAAACTTTGGAAAAGGCACTCTGCTGAGGTCGAAATGTAAGCAATTTTTCAGACATCTAAAACCAGCATTTTCTCACATTTAGTTTGATTTCTTAAAGCGAAATATTACAAAACTGGTTTCAAACAGACAGATATGAATACTATTAAATATAAATACATCCTATCAGAGGATTTATAATTCCACTTAACCCCTTTTACCCTTTATAAAATACTGCGTGTTTGATTTATCTACACTGACAAAAAATTCTGTAACTGCCATCTAGAATCTAAATTGCGGCTCTAGAAAAAATAGTTCCATGTCATCCTTATAAATTCTAGTTCTCATTGAAAGCGTGTTTTTGAAAATTCGATTAGAATTTTAGAGCGTTTGTCTATATTATCGAGGGCAAAGTTATTTAAAAATCTCTGCAAATAAATGAGAATTACAAGAGGCGGGTTTCAGAAGCTAGATTTATTACACAATCCTAGAAAATCGAGCGAGAATTTCTCATAATACAAAAGATTCAGAATATTCAGAATATTGTTTCACCATCTAGAAACGTGTACACTAGAAATTCTCAATCATTTCGTTTATTCAGTTTATTGGCGTGCCTCATGCGCATAGCTCAGAAATCTATATTTCTATCTACTATTGTGTGCAGATAAACATAAATAATAAACTAAGTTTCAATAAGCTTTCATGATATTATCCGAAGACCTTTCTATAACTAGTATATTGTGGCCACCACAAGACTTTCTTTTATATTTTCTTATCCAATTTACTCAGTACAAATAATTTAATTTAAACTATTATTTATTAAAATTATCTAACATGATGAATACAAACGATTTTCATCTTAGTAAAAACTAACACTAAATATCCAAAGAGAGTCATTTTTATTGTCTATAAATAATATCTTAAAAAATGCGTTTTTATAATTGTTATTCGTGTATTGAATTTCGTACAATTACATGCCAAAAAATGAGATATAGTCTTTCCGTTATCGAGGAAATTTACAGTATAGCAGCGCTACCTATGGGCCGATAAGCATCCAGATTCAATCAGCATAATGTCTCATAATGTACATCTCACATATCAAGTTTTGTTTGATGATACGCAATAGAACCTGAAATATAGCGTTCCCTTAAACTGTTGAAATCGGTGTATAGCAGCGCCACCTGTTGAACGGTTGATACTAAAATTAGATAGGCACTAACTTATGTCAAGGTGTATCTATATATAAATTTATATGTAATTCTGTACAGTAGTTCCTGAGATATAGCTTTCGCTTAAAGTGCAAAAATCGTTGTATAGCAACGCCACCTGTTGACTGATAATCAATCAAATTAAATCAGCCTAATGTCTCATAATGGCCTTCTCACATATCAAGTTTTCTTTTATTATACGCAATAAAACCCGAGATATAGCTTTTTTTTTAATTGCATAAATCGCTATATAGCAGTCGCACCAAATGTTGATAGGTACTAATTTAGATCAAGGTGCATCTACATATAAATGTATGTACAATTCTAAGCAGTAGTTCCGGAGATTCAATCACCACAAAACGTTTGTCACACACACACACACACAGACGGACAGACAGACATTTTCTAAAAATAATTAACTCGTGTTCTAGACATCTCAAAACATGTAAATTCATTGAAAACCGGAAGTCGAACATTTTTACGAATCCAATAGATTATTATATTGAATATAGAAGGAAGCAAAAATAAGAATCAAAAGACTTGAAATCCTGATAGAGAGATTATAGATATTAAAATAATTTGGTGTGTCAGTCACACGACTTTGTCTTACCGTGCATTTCAATACTATAAAAATTGATTGCAAATTAAATCATAAAATCAATAATATGTAATAGTAAAGTTCAATATACTTTAAAAATAATCTAAAATAGTTTAGTAACAGTTTTATTTGTCATATGAGATATACAAAAAATCAGTTTTACATAATTTTACTGTCAAAGTTGTAATAAATAAAGCGGTTAATCCTAACAATTTAATTTTGAGAAATGATCGAAACTTAAAAAATGAACTTAAAAATAAAAAAAATTCTATGCAACAAATCAATAGGTTATTTCACTGCATTTTAATAAAATAAATATATTAATATGTGAAGTATATTTTTTATAAAACTTAAAAGTGAAAGATAAAGCAGATTTGTTTAATTATATTATATATATATATATGTGTGTGTGTGTGTGTATGTGTGTGTGTGTGTGTATAATGTAACGTTTATTTTACATTTTCTGTGTTATTATTAGTATTAAGGTACTTTGTTTTATATACAACAATTATTCTTTCTTACTTTATATAAATTTAAATATTTCTTATTGCTAAAAGTCCAATTTAGAAATTCTCAGCCTATAACATAATAAAAGAAGAAAGCCAAAAGAAATTTCGTGAAAGACATTTCCTTTTAAGAAAAAATTGAATTACAAAAGTTTTTTGCCCTAAAACACTGGATGCTACTTTGATGGAAGAAAAAAGTACGATGTAGTCAAAGCTTTTGACTTTTTAGAAAGAACAGTTTTAAAACAAGAAAATGCAAGATCTAAGATACAGATCTCACAGACACAAATTAATTCATTATAAATGGCTTATATATTATTTTTATTATTTAAGAATTTAATTATTAAAAAAAAAGAAATAAAAAAAGTAAATTGGATAAGATTTGTTTGATGATAAAACATGTATATTACAGTCGGTGACAAAAGTATCCGAACACTAGCAAAAATCCCTATATAAAAAAAAGTAGAGTTAATACTGTTTTATTAAATAAATCCTTGTCGAATCATGTTCTTAGACTGACTAAGAACATGATTCGACAAGGATTTATTTAACAAAATGTATTAACTCTACTTTTTTTTTGTATAGAAATTTTTGCTAGTGTTGGTATACATTTGTTACCGACTGTACATCTAAAAAATGTAAATAATGCTGTAAAATTTAAAATCAGCGTTTTATTGTAATAAAAGATTTATAAAGGGTAACAATAATCTGTATATATGCATATGTAAATATATATACATGTAAAAGTTATTGTGACTCATATAGAGAATAGATATACAAATCGAAAAAGTTAGATTTTCTTTTTTTTTTTTTTTTTTTTTTTTTTTTAAGTAGTTATTTTAACAGTCATAACAAACCCACCCTAAATTTTATTTATAACATAAGATAGAAAAATAAGTAAAATAGTAGTAACAAAAAAAACTAGTTGGCATTGGTGGACTCTGCTCAGTTCCCCATCATACATATGTTCTCATAAATTTCTAGTGCGAGACATATTATAATCATGCTAAAAGAAATGAATTTGACCAAAGCTTGATACAGTGACAGAATGAAAGATCCAATTTTTTGAAAATCTTAGGAAAACGCAACAATGCATCATTTTATTGGAAAATTGTAATTACAGAATCTGCACTCATTTATCATTTTAGTCAGAAATTCCTCTAAACAAGTTCCATTTTTACAGTTTAATAAAAGACTGTTTTAGCTTGAAATTTTAGTTCATAATATTGTCTATTAAATGAATTTTATATGTATATATGCACAATACATACAACATAATACTATAATACTAAGAAAAATTAGTAGATATCAAACTAGTTATCAAACAATAATCCTCAAAATTCATCTTTATATGAAAAATTTACAATTTCGCTATGTTGATAAAATCGTAACTTACGAATAATTTGCGAAATTTTCCTATTAGAATATTTGTATTCAATCATGTTCAAAGAAATATCATAAATGTAATTTTGAAGTTGTCTAATGTATTTATGATCCTCAAAATGGACGTTTATGCTCAATTTTGCCTTATTCTAACATGATAAGTAAATCGTAAATTCCAAATAACTTACGAATTTTTTAAATTGAAAAAATCATAATCTATGATATTCATGCCAGTATCCTAAATAATATTTCGAAAGTGGTTTGACATCTTTACGATGAAAATATCCCTCAAGATTGACGTTTATGTAAGATTTTGTTCTATTCTGCCATGTTAAGAAATTCGTAAATTTCCAATAACTTACGAAATTTTTAAATTGCAAAATTCATAGTCATTAATATTCATACCAGTGTCCTAAATAACATTTCAAAAGTAGTCTGATATCTTTACCATGAAAATATCGCTCAAAACGGACGTTTATGTGAAATTTTGCCCTATACTACCATGTTAAGAAATTCGTAAATTTCGAATAACTTGCGAAATTTTCAAATTAGCATATTTATAGTTAATGATGTTCATTCCGGCATCAAAACCGATATTTTAAAACTGGTCTGACATTTTTACAATGAAAATTTTCCATTTAATGCACGTTTAAGTGATTTTTTGTCCTATTCTCCCATGTTAAGAAAATCGTAAATGTCTAATAACTTGCGAAGTTTTTTAATTCGAATGTTCCAAATAAATATGGTTCTTGCCAGTATAGAAAGTAAAATTTTAAAACTGATCTGACCTCTCTGCAATTATTTGTTCGTGAGATATCGTGTAAACAGCCTAACAAACTAACGGACAAACGGATTAACACACTAACGGACTGATCCACTAACGGACTGACACACTAACAGACACCCTACAGACAGACACAATACAAATTTTGTCATTTTCGGATTCCTCACACCTGAAAACGTAGAAAAGTCAAAAATCGAGGTCGAAATTTTTCACGATTACCTAAGTTCCCCATACCTGTAGTATGATGGGGAACTAATAATAATGAAACTAAATTTTGATTAGATTTAGAATTTTATTGTAGATTTCTCAATGTCTGTATGTTGTGTTGCTTTAAAAAAGATATCGAACGAGGTCAGCACAAAATTATGTTAAATTAAGAGGGGGGAAATCTTTCCGAGATTGTAAATGACAGCTGTGACTCTACTTAATGAAATTAAAGGAAATAAATATATTTAAAAAAAATAAGATGAAGGCCGATAGTTTTAAAAAGAAGATTAAAAAAAAAAAAAAAAAAGGTAGGGGTAGATTGAAAAACTTCATTTTTAAATAAAAAATATTTTTATCGTACAAAGCAGCAAAAAACCCTCAGATTTACATAAGGTGGGAGAAATGGTGATTCTTATTCATATCTATACATATAAAAGAGTACTTCCACTCACTCACTGACTCATCAACGCACAGCCAAATCTAGTGGAGCCATTGACTCGAAACTGGGTCAGATTATAGAAAATATAGTGTAAGCACCCCTAAGAAGCGATTTTGCGAAATTCGCCCCCCAAGGAGGAGTAGGGGGCAAAATGTGATTTCACAAAAACCTCTATATCTCAGATAAAAATACAGATATCCGTAAAAATATTGCTTTAAAATATAGCTAACAGAAATATCTAAATTACAATTTCTGAAATTTTAGAAATTCGGTCCCCAAGGGGGGAAAGGGGGCAAAACGTGATTTCACATGCGCAAAACGTGGTTTCACATACTCCTATATATCTCAAACAAAAAAACAGATATACGTGAAATTTTTGCTCTAATATATAGCTGGTGTACAAATACCTAAAAACCAATTTCTGGAATTTTAGAAATTCATCCACCAAGAGGGGGAGAGAGGGGTGAATCACGCAAAACGTGATTTGAAATAATCCTTTGTATCGCAAGCAGAAAAAAATATAATATATATGTGAGATTTTTGCTCTAAAATATAGCTTTCACGAATACATAAAAACTAATTTCTTTAATTTTAGAAATTCGTCCTAGGTTGGGCTAAAAAGGCAAAAAAAGGCAAAAAAAAAAAAAAGAACAGAAATACAATTAGATCGTTTAAAATTGGTACAGATAGGTTTTATAAGCCTGCAAGTCGAAAGTGTAAAATTATTAGGAGGGTCAGAAAGCGGGGAAGCGGAGGGGCAAAAAAAAAAAAAAAAAAAAAAAAATTAGAGTTAGACCGTTTAAAATTGGTACATCGAGGTTTTTGATACTTACAATGCGATTGTGGATATTTTCGAATTTGTAAAATAATTAGGATAGACGGGAAGGGGAGCAGGGGTGGAGGGGCAAAATATTAAAATAGAGTTAGTTTGCTCAAAATTATTACATGGAGGTTTTTGATACCTACAAATCGATTGCGAATATTTTCGAATTTGTAAAATTATTTGGATAGACGGGAAGGGGGGGTAAAGGGGCAAAAATATATAAATAAGAAATACAATTTTTATTAAAATCACACAATCAACAGAGTGGAAGAAAATCATATTTATTGAAATTTTATTTTTCCGATTGAGTGAGAATAATGCCTGGACCGGGAGTTGAACCCCGGATCTTTGACTTACAAGGTCAAGGCTCTACCAATTCAGCTATCCAGGCCGACAACCGGTCAGCATTACTCACTCAGGCAGCCTTTAGGCAGAAACATCTGGTCTATCATGTAGATAGCTCGACAGAAATAAGCCGCAGGTAATGGAAAACACCATTAAACAATTGGAGAAAGAAATACAATTTTTATTAAAATCACACAATCTAATGCTGACCGATTGTCGGCCTGGATAGCTCAATTGGTGGAGCCTTGACCTCGTAAGTCAAAGATCCGGGGTTCTACTCCCGGTCCAGGCATTATTTTCACTCAGTCGGAAAAATAAAATTTCAATAAGAGCACTGAAAATTAGAGTTGTTAGGTTTTGAGGCTCGATAAATTCATTGCGGATATTTTCGAAAGTACAGAATTATTACGAGGGGCAAGAAGGGGGACGGGCGCAGGGGTAAAAAGAAAGTAATTGAGATAGAATGTTAGAAATTAGTATTATTAGGTTTAAAAGCCAGAGAGAACGATTGTGAGGATTTTTAAAGTCTAAAATAATTTGGAGGGGCGAGAACGGTAGTTGAAGGACTATGCACGCCGTGCGCGCCTGCATACGATGCCGCAGGAAGTGAGGGCCCGGACCGATTATTCCACCGATGGAAGAAGTTTTTTTTTTTTTTTTTTTCAACGCACAGTGGCCTGCGCTGGACCATGTGCGACACTTCTTCCAATCAGAATTTTTTTCTCTCTCTCTCTTTTTTTTTTACATGATAAATATTAATGCAAATTTGAGAATTCATTAACTATAGTGGATCATTTTAAAATAGTGACTTGCGAAGCGGGCGTAGCCTGCTAGTCCAGTCTAAAATAATTTGTATGTGTAATATTATTTAAACAGAAAATAAAAGATTAATACTTTGAAAGGTAATTTATTCGATTTTTGAAACATAGTGATTAAATATACACGACGGGCGATTTTATCTAATATATATATATATATTTATATATATACTAGCCTCGCCCAGTGGACGAAGCTCAACCCACTTTTTTTGCAAAGAGAAGCAAAGCAATGGCATTGCTTTCTTCTAAACGGAATTAAATTGCATCAAAGCTGCGGCACTTATTTTTCTATATGCGCTCAAACTGAATCAGCAGAGTTTTACTTAATATATTTCTCTAAGTTTGGCACACTGTAGATGCTGAGCCTTTTCTGAAAGCAGAGGAAATCGCAACGTGGAAGTGCTCCCTGTTGGGTAATATGGCCTAAAAGCTAATCAGTACCATGCCAAAACAAGGTCCAACCATATATCAAATTCGGTTATATTAATTCCATTGGTTCATAAAGTACAGGGTTTGAACTGAAAAAGACAGATATTTTTAAAAAAAATGGTCAATTTGAGTTCGGGAAATCTCAAAAAATGTAACTTAAGTTGAAAAAATTTCTGAATCTTATACTTGATTCTTATATACGCAGAGGATAGAATAATAAATCCACTTTTTTAAAAAATAAGTAGTCAATTTCAGTTAATTCAAATGTAAAGAAATCTCAAAACGTGTAAATTCATTGAAAACCGGAAATCGAAATTTTTTCTGTATCTTCTACTTTCTTATTATACATGCAGAAGCAAGTTATATATCCACTTTTTTAAAAATAAGTAATCAATTTCAAATAATTGAAATGCGAGGAAATCTCAAAACGTGTAATTTCATCGAAAACCGAAAATCTAATTTTTTTTAATCTTATACTTTCTTCTTATATATGCAGATGATAGAATAACAAAGCCACATTTTTAAAAATAAGTAGTCGATTTCAGTTAATTGAAATGCAAGGAAATTTCAAAACGTGTAAATTCATCGAAAAAGAGAAATCGGAATTTTTTTCGTATCTTCTACGTTCTTCTACTTGCTTCTTATACATGCATAAGCTAGTAATAAATCCCCTTTTTAAAAAATAAATAGGCGATTTCATTTAATTGAAATGCAAGTAAATTTAAAAAGTGTAAATTCGTCGAAAACCGGAAATCGAAATTTTTTCCATATCTTTTACTGGCTTCTTATACATGCAGAAGATATATTAATATATTTTTTTTAATAAATTGTCAATTTTATTTAATTGGAATGCATTATGTTTTTGCTTAAAAATGTGTTTTCAAATTAGAGCTGACGTAAATCACAAAAAAAAAGGGAAGAAAGGAAAGGAAAGGAAGAAAAGAAAACAAAAATTAGATCTTAAAGAAAAATTAGAAAAAAAAATTAGAACTCTCATAAATCAAATCCATTTTTAACTTGCATATATTTTCAACAGTATAAACTTTCGATCTACCACTCAGTCACTCAAATGTCTACCATCTAATGGCTGTTTTCTCTTGGAATAAAAATTCTGTAGTCGAGAGTATAGTGATGCTACTTTATACAAATTACTGTGTCTATGGTTTTATTTGGGTTTTCAGAAATTGCCAGTTTTAACAACTTCCTAATTTAGGTATTTTTCAATATAAAAGAATAAGTGTATAAAATGGAAAAATATATAAAAAATAAAAGTATTTTAAAATACCTTCTTGACATTGTAAGAAAATAATTTTTGTATTCTGCACACACATCTGGCTAATCATACCTTTCGAATTATACCATTTTCAACCCTCTACTCCCATAATTAATATGTTAAAAGTGTACCACAAAGTTCATGCTTGCCGATTAATATATAGATATATATATATAAACACTCCTGCTTAAAAGTTTAACAAAATTCGCAAACAATCAGTCTTCTTTTTTTTTTTTTTTTTTTAATTTAAAACTTATCTCTCAATGAAATGTTTTCAAACATTGGGTATTTAAAGAACTGGGTTTCCCTTATGTCTTTCAGTGAAGATTTGTTTGGACGAATTTGTGTGACGATAGCATACTAAATAATGAAGATATAAGCATTTACTTAAAAAAAAAAAAAAAAAAAAAAAAAAAAATCAGCATGTTTTTTATTGACATTATACAGAATTTTTAACGAAAATTATTTCAACTTTCAGATAAGTTGTAAAAACACTTTTAAAACAATCTATTGCAATCGGAATTCAAATATCTCATATATCTAGTAAAATATGAGCATTTTTATGAAAAATGTTTTCACTGCGCAAATGCGAAAGATAAGAAAATTGTTATTGCATAGGTTGAAAGCTAGATATATTGGGCAACTTTTCTCAAAAGTGCATTTGAATAGAGTAAAAATTAAGCAAATTATTCGGAAAAGAACGAGCTAGATTTTAGATATTTTCCAAGAGCTGAAATTTCTTAAGGGGTTTTTCTTATGCCAAGTAATATATTTAAAGATTTCTTTTTCGTATAATGTGCTTAATTTTTACTCTATTCAAAGTTGTCCAATATATCTAGCTTTCAACCTATGCATTTCTTTTCTTTCGCACATGCGCAGTGAAAACGTTTTACATATAAATCATCATAGCTCATATTTCATGAGATATTTAAAATATTTGTATTCCGATTGCAGTATATTATTTTAGAAGTGTTTTTCCAACTAATCTGAAAGTGGGAATAATTTTCGTTAAAAACTCTGTATTTTATAAATAAAAAAACACGTTGATTTTTTTTTCTTTTTTTTTTTTACAGTTTTAAAATAAATGCTTATATCTCCGTTATTTAATATGCTATCGTCACACAAATTAGTCCACAAATTGAACTGGGTCTGCATTAACACACTCTAAATTCACAGTTCATTTTGCTCTCTTAATGAAATAGGGTGATCACAAACATTATTGATTCTGCTCAATTTGTTATCGGTCCCCTAAATGTTGTCTTAAACCAATCGTCACTGAAAATCATCATGAAGAGCCAGACCTTTAAATACCCAATGTTTGAAAACCTTTCACTAAGAGACAAGTTTTTTAATTAAAAAAAAAAAAAAAAACTGGTAATTTGCAAATCTTACTAAACAGTTAAGCTGCAGTGCATACATATAATATGGAGTAAAAACTTTTGACGTTTACCGGTCATCGTACTTTTCTTTACCAATCGTTTTTAATATTTAACAACCAAAGGGTATGCATAGTGCCCGATGGTGGGGTAAATTGTGAAGGAAGATTTGCTGCAACAATTTCAAATAACTTAAAAAATACATTTAAAAGTTTCTCTTGTTTAATTGAGAGGTGATGTATGTTTGCAATATTTTTTATTATTACACACGACAACTTTTCGCAATACTTTTGAGCCAATTCTTAACTTGATCCAAATGTCATAGCCGTTTGAATGGAGCAATTTATTCTCGCTAGTCATAAAAAATTCTTTTCACAATCAATTTCTCTTACTATTATAAACCTAAGAGAATATAGCTCCCATTATACTCATAGAAAAAGAGTGATTAATAGATGCGCATTGACATACACTGAACATCGTACAAACCAAATTTTTGAACGAATTTGACTCCAATTCTGCAACCTTCTTTCGTATTTTGGCCTTGAGAAACTAAAGCAATAATTGACAAAATTTAAAGTTGCGTGAAAAGTTGTCGTGTTTAATAGTGGCCTATGTATTAAATTTAGAAAACTGCATGACATTTTATCTTTAAATAATTGTTAAAAATTTAATTCGATATAGTAATATCGTAATAATTTGTATCTTTTTCTTTCTGTATTAAAAGTATAATCTGACAATAACCTTTAAAATTTTCTGATACGTATTTGTTGTTAATTTAAATATTAATATATAAAGTGCTGTTACTATTAAGATATTAAAACTGATTTTCGTAAAAACTGAAAAAAGAAAGTAACTTAATAAATTATGGGTGTATTATCTAAAACTGTAACATTCTAAAGATTTTACTAAAAATGGGTAAAATCGCCAACTTTTTCTTGCAAACTTACTTTGTCAGGAGCAGCTGGTGTCTTCCAAACATAAATCTTGGCAGAAAACTTTTGGTGATTTTTGACAGTGTAATCCTTCAACTGAAGCACGGAATACTGTCGAAAGTTTCAGATTTCTTCTGTTTCAAGATTGTTTTCGTTAGGTGATATTTTAATCTTATGAAAATCGAGAAAATACTTTTAAATAGTTATTCAGTTTTCGTCAGAGATTTATTATAAATGCTGAATCAAAACTTGTCTTATATGAAATTATTTATATACATTAACGTTTACAAAAACAGATTTTTTTTTTTTTTTTTTTTTTTTTTTACAGTTTTCAAGAATTTATATTTAGCGTGTTAAAAACGGAGGATTTATTATTTCTCTATGAATGAAAGTTCATGAAAAAATAAATTCTCATATGAAGAAAGTAGATAATAAAACTTTTTACATTGCTATTGTTGCATTAATACTTGTTGTGGTATTAATATAATGATTAACGTGCAATACTTACCAATACTACAACCGCATTATGAAACAGACAAAAAATGTATTTGAAATAACTTCATATGTATATATATATATATATATTACTTAAGAGTATTTTTTAAAGACAACTGCAATAAAAATTATGCATATTTCCTCTGCAATTAATTAATGAGGATTTTCTGCGGCGGTTCTTTAGTGTACCACTGGTACATATATGTGAAAAAAAGCATTTGGACTTTAAAAAAGTGTGAAAAAGTATTTATTTTTTCTGTTCCTTATATACATATATATATATACATAATGAATTATTAAACGTAATAAAGGCAAAGAAACGATACAAGATTGGTTGGTTGGTTGGTTGTCGTTTAGTGGCGCAAGGTCCACAATGGGACATACTGCGCCAAACAAAAGTATAAAAATAAAGACTAGCTTCTGGATGGGTTTTACCCATCCAGATGGTCAGTAAACAACACAATAAAAGTTAAAACAATAGGTAAAATACTAAAATATAAAAAGACATTTAAAAATGAAAGAGAACAGCGTGTATAGTGTATAAAATAAAATGATGTAAAAAGTTGTGTACAGTGCATATGATAAAAACAGAAGTAAAATTATATGAACAGTGTGTATTATAAAAAGATGAACAGTGTAAAATATAAAATCACAGTGTATATATTAAAAAGATGAACAGTGTAAAATATAAAATCATATGTAGTGATAAAATCCAGCATCTTTTAAAAAATTTGTCAAATGATGATGTGGATTGATACCTAAAAGGTTTGTCAGACACGGTGATGATGAATTAAAATATCTCCTATATAAATGTCTAAGGCAAGGGCAATCTGTGAGGACATGGCGAATGGTCAGTATATCAGAGTGGCAGTTGGGACAAGTAGGCTGCTGCTGCCCAAGTAGCAGATACAAGATCACTGAAACTACTTACAAGGAAACATTCAAAAGGTTTGTTTATTATGGTTACTTTCTGTTAGA
Source organism: Salticus scenicus (assembly GCA_963930645.1). Classification (NCBI taxonomy): domain Eukaryota; kingdom Metazoa; phylum Arthropoda; class Arachnida; order Araneae; family Salticidae; genus Salticus; species Salticus scenicus. The sequence goes on from OZ005648.1 coordinate 62,795,389, forward strand.
TTCTCTGATGTTTTGTACTTAATAGATTATTCCACTTTAAATTTCACTTCAATTATAGTCATGTACAATAGGGAGTCCGCTATTGATTTGCTATTATAGCCGCTAGTGAACGAATGCGTACATTGGTGCTCAAGGGTGACAATGGTCTCCCCTGATGTATTTTTTTCACCTTTCAGTGATCTTGTATCTGTTGCTTAGCTTTTAGTAACAAAGAAACATTCGAAAGGTGTCGTCTTCAAAAAGTATTGAAAAAAATATATGTAACTCTACTCTTCATAAAATACCAGAAAGTGAAAAAAATATCGGTTGAAATGAATTACAGCGACCACAAAAAATTATCAAAATTAAGCATATTTGGCGATTTCACACTGTTAGGCGATTGATTTTGAGTACTTGGCGGAGAAGAAAAGCACGGTTCTTATCATAGACGGCAATCTCGATGCCAGCGAACTTATCGCCTAACAGCGCTAAATCGCCAAAAATGCTTAATTTTGATAATTTTTTGTGGTCGCTGTAATTAATTTCAGCCGATATTTTTTTCATTTTCTGGTACTTTATGAAGAGTAGAATCACATATATATTTTTCAATATTTTTTGAAGACGACACCTTTTGAATGTTTCTTTGTTACTAAAAGCCAAGCAACAGATACAAGATCACTGAAAGGTGAAAAAAATTCATCAGGGTAGACCATTGTCACCCTTGAGCACCAATGTACGCATTCGTTCACTAGCGGCTATAATAGCAATTCAGTAGCGGACTCCCTATTGTATATGACTATAATTGAAGTGAAATTTAAAGTGGAATAATCTATTAAGTACAAAACAACAGAGAATCTAAAAGAAAATAGCCATAATAAACAAACAATACACTCAGGATGATACATTAGGAGTCACATGGATTATATATATATATATATATATATATATATTATGTATATTTAAGATTGATGGAAGATTCCTTAGATAATATAGAAATTAATTATAACGCGCGTAAAGATCGAGAAAAATGCCAACCATAAACAGCAATAGCATTCTATTAAATACTCTCTGGAGCAAAAATGGCTGCATGTAGCGTACTGAGATAAACGTATACGTAACGGAATGTATATATGTACTTTTCTTGAGTAGATAAAGGGTTAAAATATGTTACAGTATGCGGCTGATTGGTTACTTTTAATGGTTGTCAGTATTAACTACCATATAAATCTCTACATTTAAAAAAATAATAATAATTTAAGGAATCTTATATTGTTTGAAATATTATTTAATATATGTAAATAACGTCTGTTTCAGTTCTTAACAAGTTTTTAAATTCGTATTAAAATTACACAAAAATTGATATAACTTTTAAAGTTTTAACCAAGATATTTTTACATAAAAAGTTCGGTCTGTAGAATGTCGTTTCAGAATGCACATTAAATGCTAATACGTAAATTCTAAATTAAATTATCTTACGGTTTGTAAATTAACACTAAAAATCGTTTCTTACATTGATAATTTCTAATACATTTTTGTCATAAAATCAATTTTATATATTGTATATACAACTGGTACTTTAAATTACCATCTGTAGATAAAAGGTTAAATGTACAAGATCCATTAAATTATTTTATTGATCTGGTTAAAATTTAATTTCATTCTGCATAAAGCACAGCTCTGTAGCTTATCCTTACAGAATGCCTAGGCTGCACATATATCCTAAATAACATGAAACTTTAGCATTGGATTTCTATTGTTATTTTTTTATTATTTTTTTTTTAATTCAGATTATTAAATGAGGAAGTAATGATGGGTGGATGAGGTAATAAAGCAATTTATTATACAGCATTCTGCAAGTACGCATCTAAAATCATCGATGAAAATTTTTTAGTCCTCGGGATAAATGAAATATCGAAAAATACATTTTTATTCAATGTAGTAAAAAACATCGAAATAATAGTATTGAATGATGATTAAATATATATATATATATATGGATGAAATTCTGTCTGTGACAGAATTTAATTTAGTACGACGGGACTACTTATATTTGTATTTTAACACCCATTAAAAGAAAAAAAATCTGAAAACACTAGTCTAAATAACCAGGAAAAATTTAGTCGAGATCCGTTGACTCTGTAGTCCGAGTACACCACTACGACCCCGAAGGTTGTGAGTACGATCCTCACCGATGGGAAGTGAAATATATATATATATATATATATATATATATATATAAACGTTTTTACGGATTTCACAAAATACTTTATGATAGAGTAAGAAATTAAATGGTAATATTGGATATTAGCAGCCATTTTCGAAGTGGAACACTATAAATTGGTAACGACGCAAAATACCAGATTGAAAGATATTGTACGGTCGTACTAAAAAGAACTTTGTAAGAAAACGTCATTATCCATTTTACACGCAGCATTTGCTCTCCGTGAACGATACTACTAATTTCTAACCTCAAATATTCATCCTAGAATGTTTTATTAGAATTTTATTTTATAGCAAAAAAATCTACTTTATTTCTTCTCTCTGATAACTTTATTTGTATTTTCTGGTACCTTTGCAATTAAATGAGTGTAAACTACCTCAAAGGATTAATTGAAGAAATCCGCAACATCTAGTCTAAATGAAGAAACGCGAATTTTCACATAGTATAAAAATGTCCAAGAGTGCAGGATAAAAACACTCGAAGATATTTTTTTCATTACTGCTTTTATGCAAAATTTACAACTATTTTTTTTTCCTCGGATTGAAAATCCGTGCTCAGTTGTTTTAACCGCAAACAACTGATACATGCTTTTTCAATTTTTGGTATATGATTACGAAAATCATGTTTAAGCATTTATCAGCTTTATGTTAAGCTTTTTTTTTATTTTTTATTTTTTTTAAGGTGCATTTTAAAGTTTCAAATGAATGAAGTTTAAAGAGATTTATTTATTTATTTTTATTTATTTTTATTTTTATTTGTTTTTAAAATAAGTTTAAATAATTTGTTTTTTAAATAATTAACATACATTGAATTATCACCTTTAATATAAAGCAATTAGGTACAGTTAAACTTCTGCTATAAACAGCATTCTGAAATTAAAACAAGATTACCACAACATTTGGAATTCCGCGATTCATGGGATGTGCTCAATGAATTTAAAAACTTCAAATATAACCCTTAGACAGCACTTTCCTTGGAAAAATAGGAAATGTAATGAAGGAAAAACTCATACTTAGGGCATATGAAATTATTCATTTTTTATTATTCTTAATATTATTATTTTTATCTAAAATGATCCTTGGTTGATATTTATTGAATCCTTGAACGTATCTCATGAATCACGCATTTAGCAAATTTGGAGGTTAACATTTCGGAATCTTAAAATATATCCAAATGTCTTCGGAACTAGATTTTCGGTTTAAATATTTGTTATTAAATTTCAACATAATATTAAAACTCGAATCACTATCTTTCCAAATATGTTTGAATTTTGTTTCTATCTGATTTAGGATTATAATTATGACCTTTTTAATATTACAACGTAAGAATCTTTTCCATGTTCATTTAAATTTTAATTTAATATTATCCCATATCCTTATTTTTTGCATTTTGCGTTTGTAAAATAATAATAATAATAATAATAATAATAATAATAATATATATATATATATATATATATATATGTGTGTGTGTGTGTGTGTGTGTGTGTGTGTGTGTGTGTGTGTGTGTGTGTGAATTAAAATAGACATGTTATTTCATGCATGCTTTGCAAAGGATAGTAAAAGAATGAACTGCGCTAATAAATGTTGATGTATTAGTTTATTTTATTTATTTATTTATTTATTTTTTTTTTTTTTTTTCAATAAAATTTAGGATTTGTTATGCATTTTAATATTTTTAACGTTGCCAAACATTTAACGGGATTTTTTTAATGAAATTATCAAGCTACATATATGAGAGTGTTTCATTTACTAGGAAAAAATCATTAATTTTACTAAAATTTACAAAATTAAACTAGCTTTATCTAAAGTTGAGTTTCCATGTTTTACAAAAGCATTCCTTTTTGCTCATTTTTATAACAAAATATTAAAATATAATAATATGAAATATACCGCTTTATGTTATTTTGAGAATTTTAATCATGTTTTAATACATAACACAAGAAAAAAGCAAGTTATATTTAAAAGAAAAAAAAAAAAAAAAAAAAGCATCTGAGCGCAAGACTCAATTTAACCACTGCCAATGTCAGTGATATTTTTTTATTTATTACTTTCTTCTATATTCAAAGTAAGAAAGTATCGGTTCCTTCAACATTGTCTATCTCGGGTTTCTGATGGATTTACACGTTTTGAGAGTTCTAGAACATCACTGATCATTTTTTGAAAATGTATTTCCGTGTGCGAGAGAGAGAGAAAATTTTGTGGTAACTGTATTTCAAGAAATAAAGTACAGAATTTTATACAAATTAGTATGTAGTACACCTTGACATAAATTACTGCTTGTCAACTTTTGGTGAAAATCGTCTAACCAGTGACGTTGCCATGCCGCTTTTTCTAAATTTTTAACATGGCGGTATAGGATGAAATTTCATATAAGTGTGCATAAAGCGAAGTATATATATACATACATACACATATAAGAATCATTAATAAATTAAAAGGAATCATTAATAATAGTGATAGTCAACTGGAAAATATTTTCTGCATGTAGAAGCATTTCTTCAAGCAAATTTTTATTATGGATGTTTTTCAAAAGAGCTCGTCAATACTTTTAAAAGGAATGTTGAACCATCGATCTTGGATAAATTAAATTAAAGTTATCGATTTCTTAAATTTTTAACAAAAAAAAAGGCTTTTTTTTTTCATGTGTTAGACCCCAGGATAAAAATAAATTTCTCAGGAGTACTACAATAGAAGAAAAATAATCTGCATTCGTCAGGGTAGATAATTTTGATAAACAATAATTTCATTAAATTATTTTTACTGAGTGAAATTATTTAAGAAAATATTGAAATGTTATGTGGTGGCCAAAACATAACTTTTTTTTTTATCAACATAAATGTAGCAAACGCTTTATACATATAAATATATATATATATATATATTGATTACAAACTAAAATAGAAAAATTAAATTATTTGAAAATGAGTTCTTCATAGAGGAAAATTAACATTTATAAAACTTTAATCTAAAAATGTACACAGAAATTTATAAAATATAAACGAATGCCACTGTAAAATTATATAACAACAACAACAACAAAAAAAAAAAAATCAGGTATATCATATTTATTTAATAAATATATAAAATCTAAAATTGAATATTATATTCTTTTTAATATCCAGTAAAACTCTCTTGGCATTTTCGTGCGTGCAGTATGATGCATTACCTTTCGGAAAATATAGAATAATTTCAGAGACAAAAATTGATTAAAAAAAAGAAAAAGAAAGAAAGAAAGAAAGAAACAGCTGTATTTGATGTTATAATTATCTAAGTCAATTCAAAAAACTTCGTTTCTAGATTATTCAAGTCTCTTTTATCTAGTAGTGATATGGTTATATTTCAGGATTTAATAAAGCTGTAATATAGCTGATAATTGCATAATAAATCTTTGTCAAAAGTTGTTCGAGAAAATATTGGACCGATGAAAACCTTATTATATTTGAAATAGTTTTATCTGTTATATTAGTTTTTCGATACGGTATTTGCCTTCATTTTTTTTCAAAATACATGCAAAAGGCTTTAAAATTTGCTGAACACTGGAAATCAACGACATTTATTTGTTGGTCTAAACGGGAACAAAATTCAAATTTTTAAGAAAGAAAATATAAAATACTAATTTACAGAAGGGAAGAGGTTTTTTTTTTTTTTTTTTTTTTTTTTATTTTGATATTAATAGATATGTATATATATACATATATATATATATATTATTTCAACAGAATTACTCTCATTTTTCAAAATATTTTGACAGTTGCTGAAATTTTCTAAAATTTACATGCAGTAAATATCCTTCATTGTGAAATATATAGTAAGTATAGACTGGGGGAAATTAAGTTCTTAACACCGCATCACCCATATCCGGGTGACGGATATGCTTTCGTGGGGTGCCGTCACCCAAATATGGATGACACTCTTCTTATTCAAATTAATAGGGTTTTCAAGCGATTTTTTTAAAGGAATTTAATGAAATAAGCACTGAAATATAAATATAGGATATACACGATAAAAATACTAAAAATATACACACTATTCTATACTTTATATTAATTTATATTTAGGATAACATTATATTATGTCGCATGGTGTTCGTTAAAACACTCTAAACACATTTGAGGCGATTTTGGACAATTGGAACAATAGGTCGTAGTTATATATATATATGTGGGAAGTTCCGTGCACAGCCTACAGATGGCGCTGCCTCGGATGCGTATCATTGAACGAGATGACAAACGGAGGAGTTGAGATCTGGCTGCAGTGGAGATCGGTTGAGACCTTCAGCGCGTAGGCTGACAGGCTCATTTTTCTGCTAATTAGAGCTTGTTGTGCTCTGTATAAGTGTGTAGAGCCATGGAGAGCTCTATACCATAATCTCACTTATTAGAAATAGTACGCGTAGGTACTAATGTGAATTGTAGAGCGAGTCAGTGCTCATATATGTTACTTTCTGTTAGTCCTAGTAATGAAGAGAGCTTGTTATGTGTATTAGGCCTCGAAACCAGCAAATGTTATTGATGGAAACCCTGCTATTATTATCATTTTATCTTTGTGTAAACTGTGTTGTGAACGTAATAAATGTTTTTAGTTATCTTAATCGCACCTCTTCATTGCCCCACCCCTAGACGCCCAGCTCATATACTACAAGTGGGGACTCTGCCGCGATATTACCACCAACAAGTTATAAAAGGTAACTGTTATTGTTATATATTTATCATTGTGTTTGATAGTGGATAATAATGATTAATGCATATATTGAGCAAAAAGAGTTTGAGTTACTATTTTGAATTAGAAATTAATGGTGAAATACTTTTGAGAACACTTTTGGTTTCAATGTGTGATGAAATAAAATAAATAATATAACTTGAGAAGAATGAATAAAAATAAGAATTATGACTGAAAAAAATATTCTGAGTAATCTTTTATAATTTTGCTTATTACTGTTTGCAATAATATTTTAACAATATTATAACAATATTATTTTAAAACGAAAGTGATAACAATTATTAAATAGAGAACAATAACAATAATGGTGATATTATATGAAATATGTGTAATAATTAAGAAATATATAAGATGATCTAAGTATTCTGTTGTATATTACAAATTGTTCTGCAGGTGGTTATTTAAAAATCATGATAATTTTGATTTGAGAACAAAAACCATAGAATCATTTTTTGAGAAAATTGTTCTCATATTATTTTGTTTCTATTTAGGTATGATATTAATTTGGTAGAAATATTGAAATATTTTTTGGTATAAATAATTATTTAGAGTTATAATGGCCCAAAACGTGTTACAAGGTATTAGAAAAGCCGATTTAAGAACAATTGCTGAAGAATTAGGCCTAACTGTTCCGGCGGAAGCTAAGGTACTTGAAATCAAAACTTTAATTGAGAGTTCTGATATTTATAAAAATGATTTAGAATTTGTTAGAGGTGTTATTAAAATGTTACTAGAAGAACAAAAGTTGAAATCTGTAGAAGAACAAACCAAAATTGAGATAGAAAGAATTAAATTATCCCAGTTAGAAAAAGAAATAGAGTTACAGAATTTAAAGTTACAGGCTGCAGCAAATAATTCTAGTAATAATGTTGAGCAATCAAATTCAGAAACTACTTCACAATCATTAGAAAATTTAATTAGAAGTATTCGAACTTTAACCATTTCAGTACCTGAGAAACCGGAAGCTTTGCACTTATTTTTTCAATCCCTTGAAAAAGCATTCGTTTCTAAAAATGTACCCCCTAAATTTAAATCGGAAATATTGATTAATTTATTGGGAGATAAATGTAATCAGGTTCTTGCGTACGTAACCACCGAAGAAATTAACGATTATGAAAAAGTTAAGGAATTAATTTTAAGACAGTTCCAACCAACGCCGCGTGAATGTTTAAGTAATTTTAAAAATGCGTTGCGTAATCCGTCAGAATCTCATGTCCAATTCGCTTCGCGTCTAAGCGCTTCTTTTGATTACTATTGTAGATTGAGAGGGGTTAACGATGTTAAGCAATTGTGTGATCTTATAGTTTCCGATAAAATATATGAAACGTTGGATTCTAGAACTAAGGAACATATTAGTGTTCGAGAAGGTCAAAATTGGTTTAAACCCAACGAATTAGGTCGGGAGTGTGATTTATTCTACTCTTCTAGAGGCAAATCGTTAATTGAAATTAATAATAATACGCGAAACGAAAGTTCAGAGAATAAGCGGTTTGTAAACAAAACTCCTTTTAGAAAGACACATTATAATAATAAAGATCCCATAGTACGTAATTCGGTATCTAATCAAACTCATGAAAAGCATGAAAGAATGTGTTATATTTGTGGTGCAAAAGGGAAAACATTTCATTTCGCTAGAGTGTGTCCTAAACGTATTTCAGAGAAAAAAGAATTCCGTGAAAATCTTCCAACAAATTCAGTAGTTCAATCCGAAACAAGTCCGATTAACCTAATTGTTAATGAGCTCGAATATGTTGATATTTTAGTGGATGATATTCCACTTAAAGGGTTAAAAGATTCTGGTTCTTCGATTCTAATTGTAAATAAAAATAGCATTCCACAGACTAAAAATGTTATTTCTTCAACCACTCTAGTTAGCTGCTTTAATGAAAAGAAAGATGCAAATCTGACTGAATTTAAAATATCTTTACCTAATCATGATTCAATAAACATAATCGGTGCTTTATGCAACAATTTGACATGCGACGTAATTCTGCCTAATAATATCTTTCATATTTTGAAACAACAAAATAAAGAGGAAGCAGATGTTTCGAGTTCCAGCGTAGGGGGGAAAGATAGTCTTCTAAATTCGGGGGAAAGCAATTTCGATGAAGCAAATGAGTGTTCTTTTCCTGTATTCGATCGAAAGGAAAATGAAATAGATACTTTTTTTTCAAGTATGTGCAATTTTTCCGAAGAAGAAAAATTCGATGTCAGTTATATTTTAGATAAGTCGTTAAAAGAGAAATTAAGCGAATTAATAAAAAGTTATAAGCCAGTTAAAACAAAAAGTACTGATTTAAAAATGTCCATTATTTTATCTGATGATATACCAGTGTGCTCACGCTCTCGCAGATTATCATTTGTAGAGAAATCAGAGGTGGACAGACAAATTGACCAGTGGTTAAAGGATGGTATAATTAGAGAAAGTACATCAAATTATGCTTCGCCAATAGTGGTGTGTAGGAAAAAAGATGGAGGAATAAGGTTATGCTGTGATTATCGTGCTTTAAATAAGAAAATAATTAAAGATAAATACCCGTTGCCAAATATTGAAGATTTATTTGATATATTAGGGGAGGGTAAAGTTTTTTCGACACTAGATTTAAAGAATGCGTTTTTACAAGTTGATGTAGAGGAAAAAAGTAGGAAATATACAGCTTTTGTGACCGATAATGCCCAGTATGAGTTTCTAAAAGTTCCCTATGGATTATGTAATAGTCCCTTAGTATTTCAAAGATATGTAAATTATGTGTTTAAAGACTTATTAAAAGATGGTACTGTAATTATTTATTTAGATGATATAATTATTCCATCTAAAGATGAGAATGAAGGGTTAGATAAATTAAAACGTGTGTTAGAAACGGCATCAAAATTTGGTCTAGAGTTAAATTTAAAGAAATGTCAGTTTTTGAAACGTAAGATCGATTTCTTAGGTCACATAATTGAGAATGGCACGATTAAACCCTCAGTAGAAAAAACTCTCGCAGTACAAAATTTCCCAGAACCCCGTAATGCTAGGGAAGTGCAGAGTTTCTTAGGTTTAACGGGTTACTTTAGAAAATTTATTCGTTCATATGCCAACATAGCAAGACCACTCAGTGACTTATTACGTGCTTCCACTCCATTTAAATTCGAGCAAGAGCAGAAATTAGCTTTTCAAAAGCTTAAAGACATTTTATCTAATGCACCTGTCTTACACCTTTTTAAGCAAGGCTATAAGTTAGAAGTTCATACAGATGCATCTAAATTAGGATTCGGTGCAATCCTATTACAACAAGATGACGATGGACAGTACTATCCAATCCATTATATGAGTAAAAAGACCTCTGTACAAGAAGAAAAATACTGTAGTTATGAGTTAGAAGTGTTAGCGATAGTAGAAGCCCTTAAAAAATTTAGGAACTATTTGTTAGGTAGTAAATTTAAAATTTATACTGACTGTCAAGCGTTCACTAAAACTTTAGATAAACGTGAATTGACACCTAAGGTAGCCAGGTGGTCTTTCCTACTACAGGAATTCGACTACGAAGTAGAACACCGTCCTGGTAAACAAATGCAGCATGTTGACGCTCTTAGCAGACACCCTGTAATGGCTGTAAATACTGATACCCTTACCCATCGTATTGCTACTGCTCAAGAAAATGATGAGTTTATCAACACTATGAAATCTCTTTTACAACAAAACCAAAATGACGAATATGTGTTAAAAAATAATGTTTTATATAAAGTGTTAAATGATAGGGATGTACTAATTGTCCCAGAGATCATGCAAATTGAGGTCGTAAAGAAATGTCATGCCTTAGGACATTTTTCGGCTAATACAACTGAAGAGTTAGTTAAACGAGAATATTACTTTCCTAATATGAAAAAATGTATAGATAATGTTGTAAAAAGTTGTGTAGAATGCATACTTGTAAATAAGAAACAGGGAAAAGGAGAAGGTTTTTTGAACCCTATCCCTAAAGGCGATATGCCATTATCCACGTATCACATCGATTTTGTGGGTCCATTACCGACCACCAACAAAAACTACAATCACATTTTTACAGTAATCGACGGATTTAGTAAATTTTCGTGGCTATATCCAGTCAAATCAACTTCTTCAGCAGACGCCTTGCAAAAATTAAAACAGCAAGCTGCTATTTTTGGTAATCCCGCAAGAATAATATCCGATCGTGGACCTGCGTTCATATCTAAGGAGTTTGCAGATTACTGTAAATCAGAGGGAATCGAACATGACACCATCACAACCGGAATCCCACGAGGGAATGGTCAAATTGAGAGACTTCATCGAACAATCATTCCTGTATTATCCAAGTTATGTATAAATGACCCTAACAAGTGGTACAAGTTTGTTGAGGCTGTTCAGAGAACTATTAATTCCACCACATCGAGAAGTACCAAAAGAACTCCTTTTGAACTACTCACTGGAGTAACAATGAGAAAGAAAGAAGATAAGAGAATACTAGAACTTCTCGAAGAGGAAAGGATAAATTCCATGCTTGATAATCTTAACACCATTCGTGAAGAAGCAAGAAAAAATATTCTTAAGATTCAAGAAGAAAATCGCCGATGTTACAACAAGAAGAGAAAGAAAGCCCATGTATATAAAATTAATGATCTAGTTGCCATCCAGCGAACTCAGTTTGGAACCGGCATGAAACTAAGACCAAAATTCTTAGGTCCTTATAAAGTTGTGCGAGTAAAGTCCAAAGACAGATATGAAGTCGAGAAGATAGGCGATCATGAAGGACCTATACATACTAGTACTTCTGCAGACCATATGAAATTATGGTCCACAAACTGAATAGACTGAACTAAATGGACTGATAAACTTTTACAGAAAAAGTTAACTGTGAATTTTTATGTACATAATTTTTTTTAATGTCTGTTTCTCTTTTTTGTTTTTTTTCTTTTAATTGTATTTTGCAGATATCCTTTAGTATCCCAAGTTGGTTCACGGTGAGGTCACCGCAACATCAGAATGGCAGAGCGTTGTGGGAAGTTCCGTGCACAGCCTACAGATGGCGCTGCCTCGGATGCGTATCATTGAACGAGATGACAAACGGAGGAGTTGAGATCTGGCTGCAGTGGAGATCGGTTGAGACCTTCAGCGCGTAGGCTGACAGGCTCATTTTTCTGCTAATTAGAGCTTGTTGTGCTCTGTATAAGTGTGTAGAGCCATGGAGAGCTCTATACCATAATCTCACTTATTAGAAATAGTACGCGTAGGTACTAATGTGAATTGTAGAGCGAGTCAGTGCTCATATATGTTACTTTCTGTTAGTCCTAGTAATGAAGAGAGCTTGTTATGTGTATTAGGCCTCGAAACCAGCAAATGTTATTGATGGAAACCCTGCTATTATTATCATTTTATCTTTGTGTAAACTGTGTTGTGAACGTAATAAATGTTTTTAGTTATCTTAATCGCACCTCTTCATTGCCCCACCCCTAGACGCCCAGCTCATATACTACATATATATATATATATATATATATATATATATATTCGTTCGGCATTTTGCCTCTTCTCCCTGCGTCTTCTCCCATCCTTCTTATAGGCTGCCATAGTGATTCTTACGAATTTCTAAATGGTGAGATACGTTCCTTGTTTTATTTCTATTAGTCTCGGGCATAGCATTTTCCGAGGACAACAATTCGGTAACAATAAGTTTCCGAAAATTTCTTATTTCTAATTTTTTATTTGTGCCCCTTTGGACACGTTATCTCCGGTGGCCGGGTTTGGGCCCGGCGAGAAACTCGGACGAATCACGCTGGACGATGAACGTGCTAATTATAATAGTTAATGTGCTAGCAAAATATTTCACGCAAAATAAAAATCAGTTATTTAACATTATCTTTGCAGTACTTTTTCGATTATTAAAAAAAAAAAAAATGATTTGGGAAAAAATAACGTATATCTCAATGAAAAAAAAAAAAAAAGTATATATTGGATATTTTTTCTGTAAGCAAAAAGCACATGTGCTCAACTTCAGAAAAAGAAAAAATATAATAGTATATTTAAAATGTGGTTGCATTTCGTTTCTGATGAACACATAGGAGGGGTGATCCAAAAAAAAGTTTACAACGCAAATGAAAAAGTATTTATTAACAATAGAAACAAGATACAAATGGGAATCAAGAGACACATCTGGCCTTCACTTTTCCACATAGTCACCAAATCTATTTAGCCATTTGTCAGAACGTTCAACAACTTGTTTATCCCGTCTTGGTAGTAATCAGGGCCCTGCTCATTGAGCCATTTTTCGGCAGCTGTTTTCACTGCATCGTCTGAGGTGAACCGTGTTCCGGATAAGTTTCGCTTCAACGCCGGAAAAGGGAAATAGTCACTTGGATCCAAATCGGGGCTGTATGGGGGGGTGCTTACAGACCTCCCACTTGAACCTTTGCAGCAATTCCTGAGTCTGGCGAGCTGTATGTGGCCCCTGGCATTGTCATGCAGAAGCTCATTGTTTTGTCCCCGTATACCTCGACGATTTGTCTGTGAATTTCGGATGCGGCCACATTCTTGGCCCATAAGATTCGAATTATGGCTCACACCTCTATGCGAGACCACTTTTCTAGACGTTGTGCCATTACTGTCGCTCTTAAGTGTCTGCGTACTGACGCTACTTACTCGTAGAACCGCTGTAGGACAACTAGCGCCATCTGTCAACCACCCTGGGTGGAAATATTCGCTCCACAATTATTACGTTTCAAATGCTTCTGCTTGTAAAATTTTTTTTGGATCAACCCTCGTATAATAAATGTTACAGAAAAACAAAACTAAAAAACTAGGTAAAATTCGTCTACTAACTAATCTCTCAACTTCTTCTCTATTTTCTATGTAAACTTAAATTTTGTTATATACTTAGATTTTTATAATTTTTAACTTAAAGCAAACCTTTTTATTTATATTTTATTTTTTAAATTTAGAATAAAAAATTTACTTCTAATTGAAAAGAAATATGCAAAATTCTTTAATGCTAAAACATAACTACGGCTCGTTTTTGTACAGAAAAAATATTTTATTTTGTTATTATTTTAGAATAGCAAATTTTACAAGAAACAACATCTATATTATGAAGTTTTCATTTGTTTTAGGTACACACCAGTTAAAAAAAAAAAAAAAAAAAAAAAAAAATCCTGAGTTTTAGCTTTTTCCCTGCTTAGTTGTGAAATCCAATTTAAGATAGTCTCTATACAAGTGCTTGCGCGATAAATCAAGAAATGTGTATTTTCTAATGGTGGATTACGCATTTCTCAATCTACCGTATGGGGCATACTATCAATAAATCAAACGATTCCAAAGCTATTTAAGGAGTTACACCTGGGGATTATCCATACCTTAGCAATTTTTCTATTCAATGTCTTCAACAGAGAGAGACTAACAAATTTACTGCATCTAATTGTTTTTTGAATTAGCCAATTCTATAATAAATGGAAGCTTCAGTCCACTAAATTCCCATCTGGGGATTTTGAACTCCCATGTCACGTGAACATGTGCAATTCACAACCTCTCTTGTATAACTATTTGGGTCGAAATTGTGAATATCTTATTCTATTTAACCTGTTATGGACAGAAAGTAGTACTTGACCTTCTTGCTAGTGATGCTAGAACTTAACGAAGAAACTCCCTTTTATTTCACCAGTGATTTCCAATAATACTTAAACGTTACATTTGAACAGCACTGTTTCTGTAGTGTTTGACCAGTTTATTGTCCTGCTAAATCGGCAAAGCTATCAATCCTGGATATTTTCTGGTGAAGGATTTGACGTCACTTGTGTGAGAGAAGCTTGTTATATCAGTTTCAGACCTAATCACTTCAACCGCTGTACCTGCGAAAAAAACATGTTTTGGGTTCTCGCTCATAGGCCATTTCTTGGACATTTTAAGACTCAGATCAGGTTCTACGCATTAAAGTGGATTCAGGCTCTCTACAAACATACACACCAAACTGGGATTCGAAATTAGCACCTAGAAACTGAAGACGAAACCGATTACCAGATGCCAAATAAGAGCTATGCTTGACAAATCTTCGAAAATTTTAAGGAATGAATCTGGTGACATAATAAATTCTGTATAAATGTTTGCGTGAATGTTTTGGACTTAGTTCAGTAAAATGTATGTTTATACTGTTGGTAACTCGGTGTTAAAAATAGTTTATATTCCGTAAATGCGTGGCTGGATTTCTTCTTGACTTCATTGTTTCTTTTAACCAGAACTCCTACAGATTTATATGTATAATATAAATCTGTGTTATATATTAAATATGTTGAATAATCTGCTAAATCATCGTATGTATTTTCTTTATTATTGATTATGCTTGCATACAAAAACCGGTTGTATATAAGATGAAGTAAAAAGTCTAACTGCAAAGTAAGTGTAACCTTGCCTTAAAACTCAACTGATAATCAAAATTTGGATTTAATGATCATCCGGTTTATTTGATTAAATCTTTTTTCATTATATTTTGCCTTAAAAAATCAAATAAAACATGAAATAGTTTTAAAAATTTAAAAATTGGTTGAAATTACTTCTCGACAGAGTGTCCCTTTAAAGACTCGAAATTTTGCTATTGTTGTATCAGTGAAGTAATCTTTACAGTTTTTGGAAAGAAAATTAATTGTTGTATGTTGATTTTGAATATAACTTAAGCTTTTTGTTTATCTTACGTGGTTATGCTAACTCTAGGAATTTAGCATGTCGGGTAAAAAACGTGTTTACTTTGTTTCAAGCTCCTCAATTGCATTACTTATATATTTTTTCTTTGTTTTTTTTTTTTCAGTTGTTTCTTTTAATTTTCAATAAAACTTAATACCTTGATCTTTTTTTTTTTTTTTTTTTTTTTTTTTAAGGTTCTGTGTGAGTGTTGAAAACTTTAAGATGTACCTGCCTTTCTTGAAACACAAATTTTATTTTCATATTATTTCACACTATAAATTTCCCTGTTCACTATTATATTAAAATTTTCTATAATGAAACAAAAAATTATAAGATAATTAATGAATAATGTCTGTCATATAATAATTACAACTTTTTAAAGTTATGATATAAAAAAAAGGGGGAGAGATATTAGTAACTCATTCTTACAAATTTACTTTGTCAGCAACAGCTGGTGTTTCCCTAACATAAATCTTACAAGAAAACTTTCTGTATTTTTCGAACGTGTGATACTTCAGCTGATGCAAAGAATACTGTCAAAAATCACATTTCCAAATTTTTCTTCTTATAAACAATAGTTTAATCTGTGAAAAGAAGAACAAAATTTTAAGGCTTTCAGTTAATGTGATAAGAGATATTGTTAATTAATAATGCTGATAAAATTTTTCATTGAAAAAAATTTTTTTAGACAAATTGTGAAAATCTCACGTTTTTTTAACGCTGCGATTTATGCAGTGGTTGGAAAGGGGTAAGGAAAGAGAATTAAAAGTAATTAAAAATAAGTTTATTCAGTATTATAACATTTTTAAGTAAATAATCCAAAATCGTCAAGATTCAATGCTATGATGCTTTCTAAAAGACCTTTTTCGTAAATAGATGACTGAGAAAATAAATTAACTTCTTGAAAGATAAGCTAAGAATATTACGAGATAATATAATGTTTTTATTGATCAATAAATTAAATACAAATACTTTTTTTTTTTTTTTTTAAATAGCAAATAAAAATTTACGTCTGTGTTTTAATTAGTACAGTTTAAGATGCTTTTAAATTTAGATGATAGTTTTACCTTTAATTATAAATTTTTGTCTTCACCATTAACTACCAAATATTATATATCGTACCTACAGAGCGCTTATAAATATAGAGACAGGTTTCTTTTAAAAAAATGTTTTAAAAAATGAAGCAATAATCACGAAAAAAATGATAAGCATATGGAATTTGGATATAAGTGTATTACAACAAAGAAATATAGTATGGGTTTTGCAGAATTTTTGTAAAAAAAATATAAAAAGAAAATGTGCTGTTTCAAAAATATAAAGCCGTTTCGATTATTTGGTATTTAAATTCAAATTTTTAGTCCATTCTTTTCAATTATCTTTAAAATCCTATCAGGAGTGCTTAAAACTACAGTTCGGAGAATGTGTAGATGTAGAAAGTATCAACTCTGTTCTACTTTTTCCCTTAATTTCTGAATAATTGAAAACTGAAGACTTTTGTCATACACCTCTCGTGCAAGTACTACGTGCGAATTTTCAATTGCATTTAGATCTGGACTGATAGCTGGTCAGTCTATAACAGTAACTCGATTCTGCATAACCCAAGCTTTTGTTGAGTAAGAAGTGTGAATCGACGGATCGTTCTGTTTGAATTTTCAGTTTCCCCCCTTATAATATTTTCTAACTGGAAGTAGATTGCTTTTGTGAACATCTTAATAATCCCCATAATAATGTAGATAATTAAGAAAAGTAATATCAGCAATATACTTGCTTCGTTGAAAGAAAACGCGGCCCACACCATAAGAGAACCCCTCCTTTTTATCGACAAAGAATTTTTGAGTATTTCGTTGTTGAACGGTTAAATGGTTCTTCAGTGACGAAACACTATTCTATATGTTTAGCGTGTTGGTTGGGCATACTATTGTTATGATCTATGACGAGAACCTCACAAGTTCTTTCGTCGACAAAAACAAGGGTCTAAGTCTCTCATGGTCGCGTTATGTTTCAACTGAATAACGGTTATTGCTGTAATTGCTTTTTTTTTAAATGTCGGCATTGCTCCGGGGATTATTAAAATGACCTAAAAAGAGACCTGCTTCTCATTGAAAACACCTTACAGGATTAAAACTGGAAATTCTAACAGAACGATGTGAAAATTCCAGAAACTTCGCAGCCAATAAAGGTAGAGCTTCAATATTAGGTATATCGATAAAAATGATTTTCTCATCGAGGTCGCCAAAAAAGTCGCCACGGAGCGAAAATGTCACCAAATTTAGCGCCAAAACCATCACCTGCCTTAATAAGGCTTTTTAACGTGTTTTTAACGGGAAATGAACTAATTTAATGCGAAAACAAACTAGAAATGCTAAAAATCAATATTTTATCAACTGACTACACCTCTTGGAATGAAATTACATAACTATAACTATATGTTATTTACAAATTCGTAACAATACTTTTATTAAGATCATTTCGGAATATTGTTTTATTTAATTAAAATACTTATAAGTATATGAAAAATAAAGGCAAAGTCTCAGTTAATTAGAAACACTTAGCATCTGTAAATTTTAAGGGAAAATTATTAAATTATATATAGTATATACATTTTGAATTAACAAACTACAATACGAACTACAATAAAGAAAACGAATAATTTATATACTAATATAGAAAAACAAATAAAATCCCTTGTACAAACCTGTGGAAAGAATGTGCAATTATTTTGAACCGAAACAAATTGTTGCATATTTTTGCAATTTGTGGTGTTTTCATACGCGATTTTTTTTTTTTTTTTTAATTACTTTTCAATACAAGTAAACTTCTTTTTTTCTTTTTTTGAGAGATAGATATGTATAGTTTAGATACGTACTAAAAGAAGATATATAACTCTGCGACTACAACTATTATATTTTAATAATTAGAGTGGCAATCTTGAAAGATGATACTTTATGCAACTCAATTTAATGTATACATACATAAACATATATAAAGCTATATAGATATATATATATATAAGCTTTTTTTAAAATAAAGAAGCAAAGTATAAAATTTTTTATCTACTTTTATTTATGATGCTGTTATCTAGCTTTTAATGTTTTTATTCATAAAAGCTGCTTTCATAGCAGTTTTGCACTCAATTATTTTCCATTGTTATGATTTTAAACTTCATTAAGCTTATATCCCTTGGGGAAAAAACATGCTTTTAGTACTTTTTATTTATAATGAAACACCAGCCTCTGGTTCAATAAACGCTGACAAAATGGAAATTTTATGCATGTCACGACAATATTTCAACTTCCCTTACTTTATTTAGAACATTTTATGAAGCTTTACATTTATTTATGTATCATTAAACTTACGTACAAAACATCTTAATTTTACAAAAAGTCATCCATTACATCGAAAAAGTCACATTATTCTCTCTACGTAGCAGTATAAATGGATTCATTTACATAACATATACGTTATTTTTAAAAAAGCATATAATAGTGTTAGAAAAAATTAATTATTTGGAAAATTCACTTTAGTCGAAGTAATACCGAATAAATAGATTTTATGCAGCCGAAGAGAATTGTAATGGAAATTTCAAATTTTTCGTTTATGCTTTTGAATGTAAAAGTAGGTCAGATATTTTTAATTCTATTTTCATTATTGTAACATAATATATTATTTTATAAAATATTTATAAAGACATTTTTTTTTATAATTATGAAAATAAATTTCCTTAGAATTAATCAGTTATAATTCTTTTACAAATTTATTAAAATTTTAAAATATATTATGTAACCAATCTATCACTTATCACGATTTTTTGGAACGATTTAGCTCGTGAGGGTACACTGATTTATATTTTCTCAATTGCTGCTCAATAATTTATCAAAATTATCAATATATAATTTAATAAAAATAATATATTTAACGCTCATAAATCAAATTCTATTTTCCTTAATTCTCATTTCTTGGGGGGAAAAAAAAGATGTCTTCGTATTATTGTTAAAGTACCATCGTACATTTTTTTTTTTTCGTATTATTTAGCAACTGAATGTATTACATTATACTCCTCAACTCTTTAGACGATAGTCGTATGAAAAACAAACTACATATTCAAGTTTGTCTTTTTTATTACCACAATTGTTATTTCAATTCAAACACTTCTATTTAAAAAAAAATATTAAATATATGTATGCTATAGTGAAAAAAAATATATTGTTTTCTTGTTTAATTCAATTCTTCATTTTGTAAATATAAATAATTTTGTTTCTGTAAGTAAAACAAATTTCTTTACACAAGACAGTTAAGGCATTTACATATCTATCGAATTACTACATCAGTTATTCTGAATAAAAAACTATAGAACTTAAAAATAATTCTAATTTATAAATGAAATTTTATGGTTTCATCATATGTATTTTTTTCTCTTTTTCATAAGTTTAACTTTCGTTCTTGACTAACCAATCATGACCTGATTAATCTAGTCAGCTCATATTCTTCTTCTTTTTTTTTTTTTTTTTTTTTAACACTGAGAAAAAATTCTGTAATTGATATCTAAAATCTAAATTGTGGCTCTAGAAAAAAAAAAAAAAAATCCGTGTCATCCTTACAAATTCTAGTCCCCTTTGAATGCGAGCTTTAGAAACCCCAATTACAATTCTAGAGCGTTTGTCTATATTATAGAAAGCAAGGTTATTTAAAAATATCTGCAAATAAATCGGAATACAAAAGGCGAATTGCAGCAACTATAATCTTAGTTTATGACCCAATTCTAGAAAATCAAGCGAGAATTTCTCGCAATACAAAAGATTCCGAATATTGTTTCACTTCATTCTAGATGAAGGCGGTATATTTTTTTCTCAGTGTAGAAATTATTATAAAATGTATCCCTGCAGTAAATACAATCTCTGTAATTCTATTACGGAAAAATACTATCAAGCATGGAGATGTTCTGATTCCAATGCTGATAAACTGAAGGTACCAGGTTCAAAACTAGGTTACGCTCGTCTGCAGTTCAGACATTTTCGGTATTTTGTTTCAAATCACAAAATATTTGCGTGAATATGCTCTAGAACACATCGACCCTAACAGCAAACCACAATTTTTGTGTCAAATTTAATAACTAAAATTAATGAAAACAGTTTTTAGCGGATGTATACCTATTACATTCTATTTCCTGTTTACATTACACGCACATCATTTACCCATCCTTACTTATATATATACTCTATAACAAAAAAATCGACGCACCAACGAGTTATCCAAATGAGACGAAAAATGGTAGATGTAATGTACATGCAAAGAAAAACAAATAATTACAATTTCAGAAAATTAGGATGGTTTAATCAAGGGAATCGATCTCACAAAACTCAACAAGTCATTAATGCATTGGTCACTTCTGACCCTTATGTAAGCAGTTATTCGGCTTGGCAATAATTGATAGAGTTGGCAGGTATGCCCCTGTCAAATATCATGCCAATTCTGTCCAATTGGTGCGCTAGACTGGCAAAACCCCGAGCTAGTTGTAAGGCCTTTTTAATGATGCCCCATATGTCCTCAGTGGGAGAGAGATCCGACGCCTTTACTGGCCAAAATAATGTTAGGCAAGCAGGAAAAAAGCAGTAGAAACTATCTACTGCGCGCGGGCGGGCATTATCATGCTGAAATATACGGTCACGATTGCGTAATATGAAGAAAAACACAACGGGACGTAGAATGTCGTCGACGTACCGTCGTGCTGTAAAGATGTCACGGATGACAACCAAAAGGTTCCTGCTATGAAATGAAATGGTAATCCAGACAATCACTCCTGGTTGTCGGGCTGTATATCTGGCGAGAGTCAGGTTTGAATCTACCTTTTTTCTGAGCGTCTCCAGAGTCGTCTTTGTTGGTCATCGGGGCTCAAATCGGAGTGGGACTCATAACTGAAGACAATTCTACTCCATTCAGTGACATTCCAGTTTCAGCGATCCTGATATCATTTCGAACGTGCTTGTCGGAATACAAAGTTTAATAGTAGTCCGCACAAGGGGCTCCGTGAGCTCAACCTCATTTCTCTGAAGCGCCTAGTAATTGCCTTTGAAGTCACTGAAGTACCAGTTCCACTTAGGATCAATGATAATGATGAATTGGAGCTTTGAGTACCGCTCTGACGATCGATCGGTTCTCCTCACGATCTGCCCTCTTTCTAGTTCGACCGCTTCCTCCCTGACGCTCTGTTCGACCATGGTTCACCCATTCCTGTTAATATCATCTAATAGTGGCCTCGCTGCTATCCAATTGTCAAACAATACGCAGATTAAACCAACTGGCTTCTTTGAGTCCAACTACACACCTCTCTCAAATTCTGTTATCTGCGCATATTGTTTGCGCACCTGCAAGCGAGGCATAGTTACTGTCTATCTGAGTAGACGGAATAAAATTCTCGAAAAATTTATGACCAGGAATCAACATTTCTTATTTTTAACATTTCGCAGTTAAGATACGCTGCAGCGTCACATGCTCATTCGATGGCAGCCAAACTTTAAAATTTTGCATTTTCCATCAAAACCTGTATGCATATTAATATGTGTGAAGTTTGCATTACTCTTTCTTGGTGCGTCTTTTTTTTTTTTTTTTTTTTTTTTTTTTTTGTTATAGAGTGTATATATATATGTGTGTGTGTATTACGTCTTTAGTTCCGATATTAAATTAATCAATTACTAATATATTATGGTATCTCAATTTTTGCTACATCGAATAAAAATATATGAAAAAGATTTTTTTTTTTTTCCAAAAACTCTTTTAGACAAATAACTAAAATTTCTAAATATACATAATGATAAAAAAATAAAATTATATATATACTAGATATAACTATAACATCATGTAAAAATTGCAATATTACTATAAAATTAATTCTAAAATAATGTTATTGAAAATGGTTTTATAAATATAACACGGTATTGATTTCAGAATCTGCCTAGTTTAAAAATTACACATATATCACATGCAAAAGAAATTTTTAACACGCAAAAGAATGAAATTACATATTTAACATTAAAACATAGGGATCTTTTTGATATAGAATATGTGATACAAAAGGTGCTGACAATTCGAGAGTCTAATTACATGCATCACTTTTTCGAAGTATAGTAAAGGTCCACCGTCAGATGAAATTTAAAGAAATATGCCAGCTGCGTTTCATCATTATTATGTAGGACAATAAAAAAAAAAAACTATCAAATTAAAGTTCTCTCAGATTACTTCAATCCTATTTTGCTATACATAAAGCTCTAAGTGCTGAGAAAGTTCGAGTGAAAAGGATAATTTAGTAGTAAAGCTGAAATACCCATCATTTAATGAGCTTTTCAATGTGCAAAGAAATTAATGAGTTTATAATAAAGAAAATATTCAGTTTTTCAGCATTCCAACATTCAATTCATTATGTTGTATTCTTAATAGAAAATATTGAAGTTAAGCAATGTTTTTAAAGATAGGATAATGTATAGGTTTTTGTTATCTATATTATCTTTTTTTATGCATTTAATCAATAACGTGATGTAATTTTAAAAGTTTTTAGCCTTAAAATTGTTTCTTTTTTCTTTTTTTTCTTTTTGTTATTATTAACAAACACAAAAATAACTATAATTTGTTATTCTGGAAATGTTCATTTAATTTCCTTACAGTAATTAAGACTTATTTGACATAACAGATTTTATTTTAAATGCAAATACTAACATACATAAAATCCAATTGTGTATTATATATATTGAAAAAAAAAAAAAAAAAAAAAAAAAAAAACAGCGTTTATATTTGTACAATATTTAACTTTGCGACAGGTTTTACACAAACACATCGAAGCCTGTGTTGTTACTTTAATCGGGATATTTGTCTCATAAATTTGCAAAATATTACAAATAATGTGTTTATTCTATTCAACAATTTTAATTTAGGACAAACATATTTTTTATATAAAAAGTTAGATATAATATAATGAACGAATGGTTTGGAAATGATAAAGCTGTTTTGGCACAGAATCTATTTTATGACGAAAATTTGATCGAAAGTTCCAAACGCAAATTATATACAGGATGTTTATAATTAAAGTTACGATTTCAAAACGCTATAATTTTAAAACTACCATCAGAGCAATTTGATATTTTACCAGAGCAATCGTGAACCAATGAAATTTTGTTTGGTTAAAAATAAAAGAATAATACCAAATAGTGCCGTTAATAATCAGTAAAGTATTTGTTTCCTGAAACTCCTCTTTTTTCTTTTCACTATGACTATTTCCGCTGTAAACACGTATTCTTGTCGTTTTGCTTAAAAAAAAAAATGTAGTAAACCCTTGAAGGCTATTGTTTCCTGCTATTCCATTGTGTTGCTAACAACATTCCTGTGTTAATCAGTCCATTTAGGTGTTTTCCGTAACATTACCCTAACAGCGCCATCTATAAGAACATGTTGGAACACTTTTTTCCCTCCTCCAAACAAAATTTCAAACTAAGCTAAACTTCAATAGTCTTGCTTACTGAAAAATATATTTTTCTTTGAAAGAAAAAAAAAAAAAAAGATTGCTTGATTTACAAAATATTTTTTTTTCATGAATGAAAAATAATGTACTTTCCTTATTATTACTTTTTTTTTCAGAGAATCTTTTTTTATATAATAATGAGAACCATTGTTAATGGCATTATGTTTTGAAAAATAATCTAACTAAAGGAATTAATGCTTAATCAATGCTTAATGCTTAGTCTTATTTCACAATAAGAAAAATCTACTTCCTTTTCATCGGACGGACATAATTACATTGTATTTGGTCATTGAGTCTCCTGGTGTGAAAAGAATATATTTTTCTCGAATATTGAATTGTGATCCAATTTTCTTTCATAGAAAGAAAGAAAATGAACAAATCAGACTGGATATATTACAAGCAATGTTTTTGTCCTTCACAAAGCTTTTCTTTTCCTACTTGTTTTTCATATTTGGCTGTTTTAGTTTGTTGGATTAATATTGTTCTTATAAAGAAAACTTAGATGTAACATTTGAAAATTTTATATAAATGAAATCTCTTTGACAAAGAAGTAAAAGAATACAAGAAAATAATATTGTTTATTACGTATACAATAGAATTAATTCTATTGAAAAAAAAAATGTTTACTTTCAGTAATGATCTATAAAACTGTTGAACAAAACATCAAAAGAATATAATAAAAAGAATAATGAATACAGAATTGAAGAATTTAGTTGTAGGGAAGATTGTGGTTGAATGGGACGCAGGATGAATGGGACAATAGCTAGATTTTTATGTTTTGCAAGCACGAGAAACTTGACATTTTTTCTGATATATGGCAGCACTGAGATCATTCATCAAGTGTAGTTTCAGAATTGTGCTATCCATAGAAGCGCAGAAAAAAAAATTAAAGTGTATTTTTCAGCTGGCAAAGTAAGTTTTTGCTGATTCAATTAGGTAGTCGTTAAGACATTAACTATTTGCTTAAAATTAATATAACTCTTATGGTGAAAAGGCATAACCTATTATTGTGTTTATGATATTCAAGAAGAATATTGACAATTGTTCATTAAGCCTATTTCATGTTTTATATGATCATGTGACGATTGGGATGAATGGGACACTCTCCACTATGTACTAATTTAAAATTTTACACAAGAATTATATTAAAACGTAATTTAGCCATATTGATTTTCAGGATTCTTAATTTTGTGGACTTAGAAAATAAAAATTAAATTAATTGTCCTGATTTTTGTTTATAATAATTATGATTAAAAAAAATATAAGTTAGAATATTCAATGCAACTTAAATGAATAATTAAAAAAAATAAAATAAAATAATAATAATTTGATTAAAATCACAATTTCAATCAAGCTAATTACATAAATCCTGGTGATTATTAATGTAATACTGAATAGAATGCTAATTTTCCCGATCAGTCGGAAACAAAAATTTATCTGGATAATTTGTACTCTATTATAACGATTTATCACTTTCTAGTGTCTTCTTTATTTATTTATTTTTAGATTAGGTCTTATTAGATTAAATTAGCAAAGCCTAGAGCACTAGGAACTGTGCGAACCAAAGGACATTTGCTTTTTGATGTTAATTTGAGTCAATACATCAGTTTATGTTAATTTCAGTAAATTCATAGTGTGTAATAAAATCACATAAACCCATTTAACTTTAAAAATTTATTTACTTTCCATTTCGTTTTCTTTTCTTTGTTAACTCGAGTCCTGTCCCATTCGTCCCCATAGGTGGGGATGAATGGGACAATGCACATGCATGTAAAAAAAATATATTAATAATTAAAAACTATAACTTTTAATTAAATTTAGTATGTTTATATGTAACTGATTACTGAAGTGTACTTATGAGCCATGTTACAAAATTCTGAATTACATATGGCCAACGTTATCAATAAAAACATGGAAATGTCCCATTCATCCCCACACTCCCCCTTCTCCCCTACCATTAATAAATTACGCCTATACATTTTAATTGATTACTAGTGTTGCCATCATATAAGAACTTTATATTCGATATCCCTCACTAACTTTTAATTGTAACGTTTGTCTAATCGACTACCACATATTTCAAAAATCGGTCCGCAAAATTAGTGGTAATTATTAAGTAAAAATGATTTTCAGGTTGGAAAAATTCTAGATACTTAATCTTGGAAACATTCATATACTTTAAATGTAACAAAATCATTTTACAGCGACATTTTTGACGAAATTTTCGATAAAACTTGTTTTATTTGTTTCGTAACGCCACGAACATGATATTTTGCCGCTTACAAAAATAGCTAAATACTAAATCATTTTATTTTAATTCAAAAATTTACAATGTATTAGAAAAGCACTTTTTAATTTTACTTTATATGTTAATAAATTTATTTAGTGAATTTTAAAACACAACTGTAACTGGCTATTAAATTTTGTTTCTACAGCTGATCTTTTTAAATTTTTAGTACAAAGTTTAACAGATTTCTGAACTATTTTGAGGAGCACAAAATTGTCATTTTTTAAAACAGCTTTTTAACAGTATCACTTTTATTTTCCTCTACATTCAATAGAAGAAAGTATTGGATTCGTAAAAAGAATTCGACTTCCGGTTTTCTTCGGATTTACACGTTTTGAAAGGTCTAGAACACGATTTGACCGCTTTTAGAAAATGGCTGTCTGTCCGGCTGCCTGTCTGTGTGTGAGAGAGAGAGAGAGAAAAAAAAATGTGGCAACTATATCTCCAGAACTACTCATCAGAATATATATAAATTTATATGTAGGTGCAACTTGACTTAAATTAGTGGCTATCAACTTTTGGTTTCAACTGCTCAACAAGTGTCGCTGCGATACAGGGATTTCTGAAATTTCTTTGTATGCGTGAAGACAATTAAGAGAAATTATGCTGATTTAATTTGAATGCTTATCGGCCAACAGGTGGCGCTGCTATACAGCAATTTCCGAAATTTGAGGAAAGGCTATATCTCAGGAACTACTGCACAGAATACTATATAAATTTGTATGTAAATGTATCTTCACATAAATTAGTGACTGTCAACTTTTGGTGTCAACCGCACAATAGGTGGCACTGCTACACCATAATTTCCACAATTTAAAGGAAGGCTATATCTCAGGTTCTATTTTGTATCATCAAACAAAACTTGATATGTTAGAAGGCCATTATGAGACATTATGTTGATTCAATCTGGATGCTCATCTGCCAATAGGTTGCGCTGCTATACTGGAAATTTCATCGATAACGGGATGGCCATATTTCAACGTCTGGGACATATAACTGAACGAAACTTGATAAGTGAGATAGCCATTTCAAAAACGCATTTTTTAAGATGTTATTTATATACAACAAAACTGTTTTCCTTTAAATATCTTGTGTTAGTTTTCCCTAAGATGAAAATTATTTGCATTTATCATGTTAAATAATGTAATTAAATAATAGTTTTAATAAATTTATTTGCACTTAGTGAATTTGTATAGGAAAATATAGAAGAAAGTTTTTTGGTGGCCACAACATGCTAGTTTAAATCCTAAATTGCGAATTAGTTTTAAGTACAGTTCTTACAAGCGTTAATTAAACGAATGTATCCTGCCTATCCCGCACAAAAACAGGTACGGCATGTAAGTACCTATTAGATAAGAAAACAATAAAAGATACTCAACACAAAACGTTGTGTTGACGAAAAACATTCTTGAAACTGAGAATTCTAGTGAGGTAAACTCTGCATATTTTAAATTGCATATATTTAAAGTACTCTGAGAATACTGAAAATAATCTGCTTTCAATATTAATAATCGATACAAAGCCTATAACAAATTCGAAACTCTTTTACGTATAAAACGCACTAAAATAGGCTCTTATTTTAGGGTGACCGAACGTCTCCATTTTCTGGGGACTGTCCCCAATTTCGATCATATGTCTCCAAAAAACAAAAACAGCGATTGGAGACCATATTTTCTGTTGTTTGTCCCCAAATGTTCCCAATTTTGAAAAAAAAAATTAAATATTCATAAATTTCGATACTTTTTCTTTCTTTTATATATATATATATATAATTCATGTGGAGGGAAAAAAATATTTCTACTCATATTAACTCAGAAAAACGTGAAAAGTTTCTATAGCTGTATACACACAGTCTTCAATGAAAGTGTTTTGACAGACAATAGTGCCAGTTGAAAGATTACTCTGGCTGAAAACATTTTTACTTATCATAATGACATGCTTAAACTTTATAGATGTTAAATGGCTCATTCTTTAACTTTTTTGCGTGTTTATAGATGTCTTATGGATGTAAGTGGGTGTGTGGATATAGATAGAATTTCAAAGCATTACGCAAGGTTCTCTTCGAATGGAATGAGATAATGAATGGCCTGGGCTATTGCGCTTACGCTGTTGTTATTGTGTGCATTTTTTGCTGTTTATTCTAAATCAGTTGCATATTTGTTACTGTATTCATGCCTTGTTGTTCCCTATAGTCTTTGCTTTGGACGTTCTGCTCTATTCGAAGTACTTAACCATTCGCCAGTAGCTTCTAAAGTCGACACAAGTGTTTTATCTGATAAAATGTCTCAATGATGCTAGTAGCACTGTTATTTATTTGTTAGGCGAATATAACGAGAAATAGAACATCTACTGCTTCGAAGTGATTTTGAGTATATGACATACTCAAATTTGACACAATATTACTCCTTTTTGTGTATATTTGCTCCTTTGTTCTTATTGAGCGTCATTAAGTGACATCTGTTAATTTGAGCTATGTCAACAAAAGGATGTTTACGCTTTCTTTATATAGGCATAAAAGGCAAAATATATTAGTTTACACAGTATAAATTGTAACTTTATAAATAGGTTTATGAAATTATAATTACAACAGCGCCATTTCAAGCCTTATCGAGAGCAAAATGAACAGTTTTTTTTTTTTTTTTTTTAATTGGGGGGAGGGGGGGGGGAATCAAAGTTGGATATTTAGAAGAATATGTTTAAAAAATATGTCTGCGAATTAGCCAGTATGTTTTTCATAGAAGGTGGCTAAGTATCGCCTGTTGATTTTGGATTATCCGGCTTTTCATGTTCTGTAATGTGTCTTTTGAAACAATTTAATAGTTAATTGATTACATAAATATTTTCCTAAGAATTTACAATTAAAATATTTTAAATAATATTAAAATTAAAATATATATTCGTTAACTTTAACCTATTAAAAACTAATAAAAAGTATTTATATATTTATTTATTTATTTTTAAATTCTTTATATAAGATTGCGCTCGAATTTACATAACAAAAACATTTTCTTTTAAGTGCGTTTTATATAACAGAAAATAGAGCTAAAAAAATTAATTAATTAAATAAACAAATAATAGTTTTGAAAAACTGCTGATGAACAATTATTTACCAAACAATTTTTGCAGAAAAATTGTACAGGTAATCATATCAAAATAATATGGCTTTCATATGAAAAAGTAATTTATTTGTACATTAAAAAAAGTCATAATTTTTATATAATTATTTTCATTATAATTATGTAACATTATTTTTAATCATGGAGTTTCGCTAAGTTATGTAACGTATGTATAACTTTAAAGTTCACTTTTTATCAGGAGCACTTATAATAATTATATAAAACCTAAAATCTTCATATTTTTACGAAAGTAAATGCATTTCTTTAAACTTCTATTTTGTATTATTTAAATTTAAAAAACTTCTTCACACACCATAAAACTAATTTAAGTATTACCGGTTTTGAAATGACAAGGCATTTCTTCTTCAAGTTAAAAAAACCTGTGCCTACCTTGGAGGCAAAAACAAGACTGAAATCTCGACAAAACCCAAAAGGGGAGGGACAACACAACCAACCAATACGAATGCAAAAACCAAACGTAACACAACTTAAATCAGGATATCAGATAAACAAACACAATAAAAAAGAATAGGCGGGAAAAGGATTTTTAAATTGTTATACTTTTGATTTTAAATATTTATTTTATTTTACCTTATTTATTATATTATTAATTTATTTTTCTTTCTTTCTTTCTTTACTTATTTAATTAATTAATTTATTTATATAATGAAGGAAATTATTTAATCGAATTGAGCGAGTGGACAACAATTTGGAATCAGATTTTTCTTTAACAAATTTATCGAGATTAAGAGAGATAGCTAAACTTTCCAGGAAATCTAACTTAAAAACGCATTTCGTACGCAAGTTAATTTTGGCTTTTTGAAAATTAAAACTATGGTCCTATTCCCAATTATGCTATGCTATAGAATCTACATTCATGATGTTATACCGACAATGCTCACGTGAACGCTATTCAAAATTTCTTTTAGTTTGACTTATGTAAGATTATTCAAGGAACAATTGCAGTTATTACAAAAGACATTATAGATACTTCTCTAATGAAGTTCAGGAATAGGAGATTTATTTGAAGGGAATTGAAATTTATTAGCAGGTTTTAAAATAACATGGAAGTTAAACCATTTTAAAACGTTCACTAATTTAAGACATAAGAGAGGATAAAAACACAAAACAATAAGAGTATCGTTTTCAATTTTAGACTCTCTAGAAAGAGTAGGTCTACTACACTTTTGAAGAACTTTATCAATAATAGAAGGATTAAAACTCGTTTGATAGCAAAATACTTACGTAACAGAGTTCTTCTTTAACAGAAGAAGTTTCAGAACAAATATTTATGGTACGATACGCATAAGTGTAAAATGTGTCAATTTTCTGTTTATTCCAATGCTCTGAGAGAGCATAGGGAGCTGGAAACAGAGGACGATTTCTCTACACATAGGTTTTTAAAGAGGAACTTCAACTAGTAATTAAAATATCAAGGTAGGGAAGTTGATTATATTCTTTAAACTCGAAAGTAAACTAAATATGCGGACCCATAGAATTCACAGTTCCAAAAGTGACAGAAATGTCAGAAGGTTTTTCAGTAAAAATGAAAGTGCCATACACGTAACCTAACCAACATTTGAAATTTAACACCTTTAACATTTTTTTTTTTCAAAGTAATTCATATAGATATTGGCATGAATAGGGAATAAAGGATTACCCATAATTAAGCCGTCACACTGTTTATAAAATCATTTAATAGAAAATTTGAAGTTTTAATATTTGTTGAACAGCAGTTTTTTAATTCATTATTCTATTATATTGTTTTTAATAATATATGATATACATAACAAAAAATGAGAAAATAAATAAAGTATAACTTTATAAAGAATTTATCAACGGGTACAACAAGTAATTATTGCATAAAACACGAAGAGGAAAAGTTACGTATGTGTGTTACTGCATTATATATATAATGCTTTTATGAATGACTAGCAGAATTTGTCCGCTTTGCTAGTCATTATTTATTTAAAAAAATTATATAGTAGTATATAGTGGTATAATGGTACTGTTAAAAATTTATTTTAGCAACGTAAATGTTAAAGCTTGCCTACCAAATAATAAAAATATTTTAACGCAAAATTTTAATTGTTATACTGAAATATTTGTTTTATTTTTAAATGATAATTGGTTTAAGTTTAAATAATTATTATTATATATATATATTATGGGCAGCCTTTGGATATAAATACTTGAACTAATTTCTTAATGTGAATAAAAACTTCTTTTTTTTTTTTTAGCTTTAAAAGTCACTTTACGAATGACCGTGGGGTTTTATTTACTTTCTAGTGCAAGGATTTCATATTATTAAGACCTCTAGAAATAATTTTCCAATCAACTAAGTGCATACCCAGAAATTCAGCATTTTCCAATGCCGATGCATTTAGGAATTCCATATGAATTTTTAATATATCTCTCCGGTTTCTTTAATATAAAATGACTTAAAGAATCCCCATTTGTGATTTGTTAGGCTAAGCACGCAGACTGGAAATTTTTTAAACCACTGAGTGCCTTCAGAAATTCCGAATATAAGAAGAAATGCTGCATATATCTATATTTTTTGGAAAAGACATTCTTAAAAATACTTCCTACGCATTTGAATACTATTATGCATTTTTTTTTTTTTCTATTTGTAATTATAATAAAAATTGCACGAAACATGAATGATTTGCGTATAACATATTTTCCAAAAAGCATTATATTAACACTTTGCACTCGTCCTTTTTTCGCTTGGGAGAACCAGACAATTTTCTGCATATTTAATGAATTTCTTACTATTAAAATAATTTTTTTTACACACAAATTAAAGTTAAAAATATTTATAATTTAACATCTTTATACTTCAAAAACTGACATTTGTTAAATATTAACACTTTTCGGACCAAGCGCGTAACATTTTCGAAATCATTGACGTTGATTCACATCATGCAAATTTATAAATTACTTCATCTTTATGAGAAAATAGTTTTGGCATTATTTTTCTGGTCCGATTCTGAGGTATTTCGCTAAGAGTAAATAAGTTGAAAGTTTTATAACAAACAATTTAGTGACTTAAACTTATCTAAGTGAATTCATATCTAGCACGCAAAACAATTACTCATATTAGTAATTAATATATAATGTCAAACATGACTCAGATGACAAGTTTGAAAGAAAATAAATCATAAAGGTATTTTGTTTATCTTACAATTATTTAAATAAATTCTAGTTATCTAGAATATATGAGAATACTGTCACCTTCTTTTCTACCGAAAACCATGCGATCCTTAAAGAAATTAAAGTTTGTCTTGTTGTTGTTGTTGTCGTGTGCCACTCGGAAATTCCGAGCCCCGGTAGTGGAACTACCGGACTTATTTTAAGGCAAGAGGGTTGCGTCTTCCGTTATTAGGAACGCCTCGTAGAGAGGAAGTACGACTTCTAGTTCCATAGGCTGGTGAAAGATGGCAGCACCAGCAAAACTCGAATTTTGATCCGGATCAGAGCGAGTTTAGACCCATGTTCCGGTACCCCCAGAGGCATAATTTTTGATGGGAACTTGGAGGACTTTGCGACCACGACGGAATTTAACGTGCACCAGTCGCCATTAGCGTACACGACGGTCTTCGGCCGGCTCGAGGACCGAACCCGCAATCTTTCGATCATGAACTCGCTGCTCTTACCAACCAGGCTACCGCGGCCTAAGTCTTAATTCAGCTAATTAAAAGAAAGTATTAATGATGATTTACTGTAAAGTAAATAAACATTTTAAAAAATTTTTAACAAAAAATGTTTCTTTTATGTATCAGAATACATATTTTTATATCGTATTTTACAAAGTTTATCATGTTGCAGTAAAGAGTACTGTAAACTAGGTTTTGACAGTTTCAAAATAAAGACTTTGTAACAAGACACAATGAAATGCAAAAAACATATAAAAATGTGTCGCATCAAGATAATGAACTACGACCTTTAATAAAATGAGGTAAAAAGGCACGAGTACGCTGTAAAAATTGCAAAACACAGTACAAGGTAACGCAATTTAAATGTAATAAAATGAACGGTTTACTTCAAATTTATCAAATATATACATATATATGTGTTCGATTTATTTTAGAAATATTACATTAAAACCTGTTTTATTATGAATTATTTGAGAGATTTTTCCTGATATCTTAACTATGCCGCGAGGATAACGTGTCTAGAAGTAATTATTTATAAATAAAAGTAATTGAAAATGTGGTATTTTTTCCATCTGTGATGTAACTTTTTGTTATTTTTATTAATATATTTTTTTTTTAATCTTGTATTTTTCTATTGCATTATTTCATAGCTTTTTTTTCTTTCACTCATTATGTCTGTCTTTTACTTTCTCCAAGTGCCAATATCCCCTTTCCTCCTACTTCCCTTTTCTTCAGTCTCTCTGTTGTTTTGTAATGGTCGGATATAATTATATTGTACATCCAATGAAGTAAAAAACAGTCTGCCCAAATATGTTAATTCTATTGTATTCCAAACCAGTTTTCCAAATGCTTACTAGTTTATCTAATAATTAAAATCGCTAAAAGTAAAGCAAAATATATATAGGCATAAGTAATTTAAACTGTTTTTGTCTCTTATTGGTTCTTAATCTGTATCGCAACATCTTTGTGTCAGTCTTACCTAAATGTTATATTCAGTTCAATTTTTATTGTGTTGGTATTGTTTTGTATCTATTAATTGCTAAATTTTAAGGTTAAATTTTATTATGATATCTATTATATATATATATTAAAAATTGTGTTGCTTAGAAATTGTTTCATAAAACTTTTTAACGGACAAAACTTTAACAGTAGTTCGGAGAAAGTTCAGAAGATATCAAAACTGATTTTCTAATGGCTCTAAATACAATTTCTAATAGAAAATAGTAGACTATTACATTTTACTACGGGTTATTTCAAGTCAGATTAAAAAAAAAAAAAAAAAAAAAAAAAAAAAAAGCTGCATTTTAACCCGAATCCCCTCACATGTTTTTTCTATAGAGAAACGAATATATACCAATTAATTAGTCCTTATCTTTTTTAGTTTTTGATATACAGGGCTGCAAAAATGGGTAAAAGATACAAATTTTCAAAAAAAACCTGTATTGCAAATGTGTTCATATTTTGTTACTTAATTATTTTAGAGGCATACGTTTGACATCATTAGAAAACAATTAATACGGGCTTTAAAATGATATGTCACAGACATATATTTTACTATTTTTTTTTTCATTGTAAGGTCCAATATTTTGACTTTTGACCTTCATTATCTCAAAAAGTATATACTTAATTTTCTTTTAAAAATTGTATGTTACTGTTTAATTTACTCTCTATAATTATTGTGAGTTTCAGCATGGGTTGGATGGCCATGGGATGCTGAGTTATAATTAAAATGCAACCCTCCATCAGTAATTTCATACTAACATAACTGAAGTTTTACAAAAAATTCTGCAAATATGATAAAATACACAATGCTCTATAAAATATAGGTTCTTAAAAAAAAGTATATATTGTCTCAAAATAGCCCCGAAACAATATATACTTAAATTTAAAAAACCGTGTACTCATTTTTGAGTATATTGACATGCTCAAAAATGGGGTTGACCAATAAGAATCCCAATATCTCCATGTTTGACATGTCAATGTACTCAAAAATGAGTACATGGGTTTTCAAATTTAAGTATATATTGTTTCGGGGCTGTTTTGAGACAATATATACTTATTTTCAAGAACCTATTTTTTACAGTGTGTAAGTGAAACAGGATTGCAAGTTTAAATTGCTGATATTCCATATTTGTACACTACATATCAGGAGTTAGTGATAATTGGGACCTATGTGCTGTTTAGTTTCCCAGAAAAGAAAAATAAAATTACGCCTTCATAACAATTAGAGTAATTTGTGGTAGGTTATTATTATTATTATTATTATTATTATTATGCAGCAATGAAAGTTAATAGAGTGAAGGCACATACTAAAAGGATTAGTATTGTACAATTAAAAGGAGGTTTTTAAGTAATTCAAGGATCAGTACCCAGACCTTAAAGTTAGATAAAACCAAAAAATCACATTTTGGCTATCGAGCAAATGGTACACATTCTGCCTGTTAGTTAAAAATTACACTTTTAAACACGTATACGAATTTCTTTAAAAAATGATATATTTTAATTAAAATCCTTTTAAAATTTTACAAAGATATTCGGTCAAAGCTTTTCACCCAGCTCATCTGAGTATCATCAAGATAGATTAAAACAAAGTTTGATAACAAGTGCAGCGCGACACATTCGCTGTAAATCATAATAAAGCTACATTACAGCTACAGTCAAGCGTCGATCAATCAGTCCATAAATCATAAATTGTATTTTTTTTTTTTTTTTTTAAGTTGAAGCTTTTCAGGGTCACTATAGAACAACTTGAAGTTTGGAAAAGCTTGCGTATGGTTGAGGCTTTACAGGGATATCATGGAGTTACTTCAACCACCGATTTTTTATAACTCATTTTCTAAGGTCGTGGTATGTAACTTTACCACAAAAATAGATACTGAGGCTAAAAACAGTAGGCGTGGAAAAGTGGCTTACCACACCTTTCTCATTTAAAAATAATGCATTGGGTGGTAACAGGGATCGTAATATCCACTTTTTTTTTTTTTTTTTTTTCTTTTTCAGGATACTTTGAGATGAGAGAAATTTATACCTTTTTTGCTGCCACAATTTTATACAAAAATTTCTATTCTGTTTGATCACGACATATTACTTAAAAAATCCAATAAAGATATCTCTAAGAAACAAGTAGTGGGAAAAAAGGAAAAAAATCTCAACCATGAAAATGTACTGAGAAAAAGGCGGAGACTGCGACCTCTGGTGGTAAATATACTTCTCGTGGAACTACAAACGATTAAAATTCAAAATTAATTTTGTCTAATACACTAAATGAATTTCTTAAACTAATCTCAATCCCCAAAATATTTTAATATACCCTTACTAGAAATAAGTAGCCCGTTAAAGGGTTAATACATATTGCTGAAAATATTCTGGTATAATTACTGTATGTCTTTTTACTTAATGTAGGCAGATAATTATCCTTAAGCAAGGTGAACTTCATTTTAATGATTAATCCAAAACCTATATAACGCTTACATTGTAAGTTTCGATACTGTCGAAACAATTCTTTCTCAAAATTTAAATGTACAATATTAAGTACAAATTAATCTGATCTAAATCACTGCTACACATTTTTAAATGTATAAGAATTAGAGATATGATAATATTTTTCATAGTTAAAAATAGTTTCATATATTTCAATCCTCTTTTTTTTTTTTTTTAGCTAAAAATATTATTGTCATATTTTTTTAAAAAGGTATTTAACATACTTCTTCACACAAAATTTATTATTTTCCTGAGAAGGTTTATTTTCAGGAAAAAAATCAAAGGAAAATGTTACTTGAAACTGTATATTTTAAAAAAGGGAGAAAAAGCTGTTTTTTTTAATATCAAATTTCTGTTTCAAAGAACTTCATATTTTGATGTTTAGTGACTATGATCCTTCACGGGTTATTTTACACTTAACTTTCTTTAAATAAGAAAATCGATTTGAACTTGTGGGATATAAATTTCACACTGCATAAGAATAAATGACTTTATACGTAAAATAATGCAAAAATGCTTTTTTTTTTTAAGGGATTATTTTTTTTTTTTATGTAAATAATGAAAATATAATAATAATATTAATAATAATAAATAAATGTTAACGTCGATCTAATATTAGTAACATATTTCACAGGGGAAAGAAGATTTGATTGCAGCATGAGCAAATGTTCCCATCAAAATTTTACCTTTGGGGATTACCGAAGCAACGGAGCCATCCCTTCTGTGGAGAATCAGAATTGGGATGGCATGTCTCCGGACCACATCTAGGGGTGAGTCCCAGACAGTCGCCAGCTGCCCATTGCGCAGCACTAGTGCGACGTGAAACTCAACCAACCAACCTTCAGCATGAGCAAAATGGGATCAGGACAAAGATTGAACTTGCATCCTGGACATAATGCAAAATGTTCTAATGACATCTTAGCGTCACTTCTAGCTCTGCTGAAAAAAATTAATTATTCATTCCTACTACGAATAATAATTAACTAATAGATTATTTTACTTCGCGTTTATTCAGTTAAAGTATGTTAATAGTTTAATAAATTACCAGTTGTCACCAAACTCTTGAAACAATCAATAAATTCGGACATATACGTCAATAAACGTCTCCTGAAAGAATTCGGTAATACCTACCACCAAAACGTAAATAATATTCTGGCGAGACCTCGCAAGTAGCGTTTATTCTGTAAAAGAAACGTTGGAATGGCTCACTAAAAAATAATTACCCTTCGTGTCAAAAGTTGACAAGAAAAAAAATATTTGGAATAGTGGTTTTTGGAATTTTGGGACATTCTCACCCAATTAGTGTACGACAGGGGGTGAAAAGGAAAACTTTAGAGACAATTAGTGAAAATATTTTCTCAAAAGTTCAAAAAAGTTGACATATCTGTCATCAAGACTGTGATGAACATTAAGAGAACCCTACAGAAAATTGAAGATAGTGGACCGTTAATTTTATGTAAATATATTTTTTCTAAAGATAATAGAATAAACTAAAGATTTTACGAAGGAATATTCAGTTATTATTATTGTTATTATTATTATTATTATTATTTATTTCTACAAACCAGGACTCTTATAATTTGCCTCACAAATTGTGTGACACTCGTTAATGTTAAAAATTCACATTACACAAACATTAACATGAGTACCATATATAAAGTTCATTGATATATTTAATGTTGTATTAGGTTAAAGATACAGAAGGTTAGTCAGGTAGTTAAATAAAAACTCTAAATTTACAATACAAATTTCAAAAAACGTGAATTAAAAAAATATAGATATATTGTATTAGTTTACTTATTTCTGTCAGCTTCCTTTAACATAAATGTTAATGTGCAATTATTCACTCTTCGTGTTTAAAAAATCAGTCTGGAAGTTATCTTAAGAATGGAAAATGCTAATACATGTATGCTTTTGTCCTGCAGTAAAATAATAAGAATAACAATAACAATAATAAGAATAAGAATAAAAAGAAATGCATTGTGACTTTTTAAATTTTGTATCGGTATTACAAGAGTCCTTAAATTTTTTTCCTGAATGCAATATCGATGATTTAGATGAACTTTATTTATATAAATACTCGAAATAGTGCATTAAATTATATAACTATATTCTTTAACAAACTCAATATTATTTCCTGTTTCAGAAATTAGATTTGTTTTAATATAAAACTTAGCGACACTTGCATCGCCGTAGATTTGTAAACAGTGTTTTACATAATTATTATTATTATTATTTTTAATAAGAATATTTATTAATCGACAATTTCTTATAATAAAATGTATACTTTAAAGAGTAAAATTTAAAAGATTTTTTTAAATTAATGCTCATACACGAACAAACTTTAGCTTTCATTAATTGGCTAACAACTACTTGCTCAAACAAACCACTTACACCGAGTTATCGCAAATATATTTTTTTATTTTCAATAAAAATAAAATAATTCTTCAAACAACCACAATTACAAATATTTGTATATATATATATAGATATTTGTTAGAAATATAACAATCTGTATTCAAAGCAGTAAAATTTTAACACTTTCCAACAAGGTTGAGAAGTATTAATGACTTCTGTTTGTCTGTCCTTCTGTGTGTCTGTCCGAGCTCTAACTCCCGTAAATATTCATGGAATTTCTTGAAACTGATATATGTTATTCAAGTTTACTATCGAATGTTCCTTATTGAAAATGGAAAGAATACTTTTACTGGTTTGTGTACAGGAATACCCAAAAGTATTCCAAATCATTGTATTCTAGGACAGGTATATCTATAAGCCATACTTTAACACCGTTACTTTACACAAATCTTAATGAAATTTATATATATTATTCACATGTACAAAAGAATGCTTTACATAGAATACAGTATGATTAGCATTAGATTTCCCGGACCACACAAAAATATTCAGTTACATTAATGGGTATTTTTTAAAATTTGCTGGAATTGCATTTTCGTTTACATTAATCGTTTTTTATCACTTTCTAAATGTTTTTAAGACTTTCCAACAAGGTCGAAAAGTGTTAATGACTTTGGTTTTTCTGTCTGTCTGACTTCCCTTAATATTCATGAAATTTCTTGAAACTAGTACATGTTATTCAAGTTCCTATCGAATGTTTACTATTGAAAATGAAGTGAATACATCTACTGATTTATTTACAAGGACACACAAAAGTATTCCAAATAATTGTGTAAATTTCAATAAAATTGAAACATGTTATTCAAGTTTACTATCGAATGTTTGCTTTAGAACGTGGAGTAAATACCATCACTGGTTTGTGTATAGGGACACCCGAAAGTATTCCAAACCATTCGTAGGTATTTCTTTAAACTGAAATTTAATAACTTTACTTTGAACAAATCTTAATACAATTGAAATATGTTATTCACATACACAAAAGAATGCTTTCTACAGAATGTAGTAGGATTAACATTAGATTTATAGGGCCACATAAAAATATTCACTTATATTGAAGCCTTTTATTGGAAATTTGATGGAATTGCATTTTCATTTACATAAAGCGGCTTAACAATTTTTAACGTTATTTAAGTATGAATATGATTTCATTTGTGTGCCCACCCCCAGCGTCCGTAAATATTTTCACAATTTTTAAAAAAATTATATATGTTATTCAAATTCACTATGTAATGTTTCCTATTTAAAATTGCTTTAATAGGTCCTGTACAGCTGGTTTATGCACAGGGACACCAAAAACATGCCAGTGCATTGAATTTCAGGACAGACATTTTTATAAATCGCGTTTAAAGAAATTCCTATAGTAAAAATCATAAAGAAATTGGCTTTTAATGTTAATATGCTAAAATAATGTTTTCTACAGAATGTCATTTTGTTAACTTTTAGAATTACAGGGCTGTACTAAAATATTCAGATAAATTAATGGCTGCATGCTGCAATTAGAATATGAGGGCTATGTTTTCTTTTGTGTTAAGAATTATTAACACTTTCTAACAATGTTTAAGTCATTCAATTAGTCCATCTGTATATCTTTCAAACCTATTGTCATTCCGTTGTGTGATTACGTAGGCAAAGACCATTATAGGTTATATTATACAACAATTACGTGACTTTTCGTTCTTGTTAATAATGTAAAACTAGTAATCAAGAAAGAAAACAAAGCAGGAAAAAACCTTCAAATTAGATAACTTTAAACTTATCACTCAAATAATCTTTTCCATGATGTCATTATTTATTTATTTACAAAAGTTTCAAGACGAATCGCCTGTACTTTTATTTATGTAAATTTCCCCTTGAGAGCTTTCATAAAGTTTTTCTGCATAAATTGCTCCCAAACGTAAGAACATCAGGTATTTTAAAATTTTATAACACGAAAAAAAAAAAATCCTTTAATATTTAAATATCTGTTGAATAAAATGGAGACACCTTGGTATATATAAAATATCATTAAAGAATAATTAATCACAAATATTTTCACATTTTTCATTTTTTTAAAGAAACATGTACGAGAAAAATAATGCGATAATAAATCACCTTTAAATGATGAATGATAAT
The DNA here is from genome assembly GCA_963930645.1 of Salticus scenicus. Classification (NCBI taxonomy): domain Eukaryota; kingdom Metazoa; phylum Arthropoda; class Arachnida; order Araneae; family Salticidae; genus Salticus; species Salticus scenicus. The sequence goes on from OZ005648.1 coordinate 62,836,553, forward strand.
CAAACTTTATTTTCTATCGCTCTTTTAAATCATTTTTGAGAGAGTAAAATTGCTGTGTTATTTTCAAAGTTCATTCGATACAATTTTACTGTTTCTGTCTCTTACTTTGGCATTTATTTTCAAGTAGATAGTTTGCAGAAAAAAATGCAATTCTTTTATTATAATATATTATATTACAAGTGAATTTAAGGATATTCTTTCAGAAAATTTTCTTTTGAAATATATGAAATATGAAGCATTTGACATTTAGAAAAGAAGATAAAGCATGATGATGTCAGAAATTGCAATATAAATTGATGCAATTGTGTCACCGTATGTTTTTGAAAAATCAATACAGTCGTCCCCACTTAAAACGGATAATCGAATACCCCACTTATTTGAATAAAATTCGTTTGAACAAAAATCCGTCTCATAGGATCGATGTTAAATTTCTCCATTTAAACAAATATTTATCACATGCCGTCCCCAGTTATTCGAATAAAGTTTGAACAGTCTCTCTTATAAAAATTGCTTTGTTACCGAATAATACCAGATTTCTTTTTCTAAAAATAATTAAAAAATTTTCATTGTTGTTGAAAAAAGGGGAAATTGTAAAATGTCGAATGGGTAATACAAAATGATGAAACATTAATTAAAGATTTTGAGCACAGTGAAATTCGGGATATTGAAGATTTTTGGAAAGGCAATTTCGAACAACTGAAATTCATTCAGACGGAGCTCGTGCAATTTAAGGAATTGGATGGAAATTAGACGACACAAGAAGACGACAAAGAAATGATGACATGTTCCTCTCAAGAAAAAGGTGAAAATGAATGTAATGATAAGTTAATCGAGCCATTCCCATATCCGAAACAGATAGATGAGTCATATGCTATAATTCGCCGACATTTTGAGGCTTGTTCAGGTAGCTATAATCTACTTTATAAATTAGAAAAAGAAGTGTAGAAATATTTAACATCCGTGAAAACACAATCAACTATTATAACTTTGTAATTAAAATATAAAATTCCTGGTATATAAATTCCCAAATTTCCTGGTATATATAAGATGTTGTCTCATCTGTTTTTGTGTAAACTACCTGATGATGCCATTGTAGCGAAAAGCTTTCTAAACGATTTTAATAAATTTTAATACGTGTTTAAAGTGTTTTATATATATATATATATATATATATATATATATCTAAATAGAATGAAAAAGAAAAACATCAACATATGTAACTGAAGAGGAGCGAAAGAAAAAATGGAGACAAAAGTATCTAAATGGCAGGGGGGAGTTGTGACCACCCCACTCCGGTTAAACATGTTTTACGACCGGTCAACACTCCCGGATACCAGATACTTTGTCAAAACTTAGAATAAACTTACATGAAAATGGTAAAATAAGGAATAAATCCCAAATAAAAACCTTTAAAACAATTTATAAGAAAAACCAAATCACAATTTAAAACGATATTGCTTCATGATTTTTCTTGTATGTCGTTTTAAATTGTGATTTGGTTTTTCTTATAAATTGTTTTAAAGGTTTTTATTTGGGATTCATTCCTTATTTTACCATTTTCATGTAAGTTTATTCTAAGTTTTGACAAAATATCTGGTATCCGGGAGTGTTGACCGGTCGTAAAACATGTTTAACCGGAGTGGGGTGGTTACAACTCCCCCCTGCCATTTAGATACTTTTGTCTCCATTTTTTCTTTCGCTCCTCTTCAGTTACATATGTTGATGTTTTTCTTTTTCATTCTATTTAGATTTATATTGTACATTAGCAAGGAGCAGCATTGCGCTCATCTAATGTTACTTTTTTGTATTTAAAATTAAAGTTTCCACATTCCTACATTTGTACAATATATATATATATATATATATATATATATATATATTAATTACAATGTTAACACGCGTCCTTAGTACAAATTCGAAACTTTTAGAAGATTTAGATTTTAATTTTATTACAGCTTTCTTCCAACCAAAGTAACACACATAAATTACATTTGCTAAGTTAAATATCTTAGGTTTTATAACATTTGTAATTTATATTTTTGTATTTTTTTTTTAATAGTAGTATTATTTTCTTATGATTATGCAACAATGTGTTACTCAACCGTATTGTCGTTTATTTGTTTCACCGGATATTCGAATACAACGCTTAATCGAATATAACTTATCGGTCAATATTTCATTATGCGGGGACGACTGTACCAATAAACATGATTTTTCATTCAATGAATATTTAGATTTAAGGCGAAATGTACTAATTTTTAATTAAAAATAATTTAGATATTTCTTTCAATTTTATCATACAATATCAATGCTTAAGAATTTTTTTTAATGCTTCTAAGGTTTTAAACATTTTTAAATCAAATAGAATAGTTTAGTACTATTTTGGTGTACTTTTAGTTTTCAGGTTATTACCTTTTTTTATTTTCTGTAGAAAAAAATATTATTTTCACTATTTAATCACTCCGAGTTCTAACCTAAAACTATCTTGGTAGAGATTTTTGAAATACACTGTTAGCACAGGGATGGGAATTGAACGCAAAATACATAGCACTATTCATTGAAATAAATTTCTACCTACTAAATCGTAGGTTTTAAAAGATTTATACATGTATATATAGATATATATATATATAGAGAGAGAGAGAAGGGTATAATTTCTGCACCAAATTTCTGCCTTAGGTAGGACACATTATTAGGGGGTCTCCACCTATTTTTCAGGACATTTTCAAGGAGAAACTTTTGCCTATTTTGAAGCCACTATTTTCATACAGAATTATTTATCTTATTTTTATTGTAATGTGTCCTGTTAAATTAGAGAGAGTATTGTGCCAAAATAGTGGTAAAAATAAATAAATAAATAAATAATAAATAGGTCAAAATTTTTTATACCTGAAACTTTCCTAAAAAAAAGGGGGGGGGGAGTTTACGATCACTGCATTTTGGAAGGCTATATTCTTTACCCTTACAGAAATACAAATTCCATTCAAGTACATAAACACTACATGACTGGTATTCTAAATGTACCATGTATAGAAATGTTTAAAAATATGATATTACTTGCTTATTTTTCTCAATTATTGATACGCAATTTAAATGGTCACAAAAGAAATAACTAATATAAATAAATAACAGACAGGAAATATTTCACAAACGCAAACAAAATAAAATTATTTATATATATTTTCTTATGAAGTAGTCCTTAATTTTTTTTCCTTTTTAATTACATTTAAAATATATTTTTTGTATAATATAATGTATATAAATGATTTCGTACAGCAACGTCTGTACTCTCAAAGTATATGAACTGCATAAAAAATCATTGATGTAATTAAATATTTTTAATAAACTTTAATATTTAAACTATACTTCTTACTTTTATGATTTAATGCTTTTTATGTCACTCAGTTTATGATTCAGATCCTATAATTAAAAATTTTCAGGTAATATTTCTTTGTATATAAAAACATAAATGCCCCATTTTTTTTTTTTTTTTTTTTTTATTATTGCATTAATTCTTAAAACATTTTCTGAATGCATTAAAAATAAACTAGATGCACTTGGTTTAAATCATTTTATTAATGCGTACGATAATAAAATAATACTGTTTTTTTTTTTTTTTTTTTTTAGAATATGCATATAATTTCCTGTTTGAGAAATTAGATTTCTTTCAAAATTAATTAATGTACAGTTGCATTGCCATGGGATATTGAATAGTGTTTGTCCTTTGTACATGAGGTAAAATAAATGACTAATCGACAGTTTCTTCCCGCACTGTAATAAATTTCATTCTTAGATGATTCAAGTAAAAGTACTGAAGTTAATACTCTCGCGTACAAAAGAAAAAAAAAGAAAAGGAAAGAAAAAAATATATTTTTTAATTATATCAACTTAATGGTTTATTAATGTTAAAATACCTGTAATTTAGATATTTTTAGAGTTATTTGTTAAAGAATACAGATAAATATTTAATTACGTATTTATAAATGAGTGTTTAAATACAAATCAACTTTACTTCCATTTCTGTCTCATAAGGAAAGAGAGGTTTTAAAAACATTTTTTGAATAAATTGTCCTCAAACGTAACAAAGTAAAAACTTTATATATTGTAAAATTCTAAAACATAACAAAATGACACCTGTAATAAACATTATAGAAATTTATCCATAAAAATTAAGGCAAAAAGATGAGAAAAAATATCGTTAAAGAATAATTAATTTAAAATATTTCACTTTATTTTTATTTATTTATTTATTATTTTATTTTATTTTACTTTTTAATATTATTTATTATTCATTTTTTTAATCTTTTTTTTTTTAATCTTTATTTTTTTTTCAACTAAAAAAGGAACTTAAACCAAAGAATCTTGCGACAAATAATCATCTTAATGATAAATGGTAATCAACCTTTAGTTTCTATTCTTCTTTAAAACCATCTTCGAAAGTGTAAATTTTCTGTCTGTTATATGAAATTCCTTTTGATAAAATTTTACTTCTTTTGATAAAACGCTTTCTTTCTCTTACTTTGGTATTTATATTCAAATAGAAATACTTCAGAAAAAAAATGAAATTATTTTATTTTAATAGCTTATATTACTGGTGAATTTAAAGATATGCTTTCAGAAAAATTTCTCTTAAAATAAATGCAATTTGAAACATTTGATATTTTAGCAACAGAAAGAATGATTTTATCAGAAATTATAAAGTAAATTTTTATAAATAAGACTCCTTATATATTTAAAAAAAAATATTTTCCAAAAACATCTTTTCTCATTCAATGAGTTTTTCATTTTGAGGAAATATAAACACCACTTTGGAGATGATAAAATGCAATATTTGGTTATTTTTTATAAAGTTTAATATAAAAATATCAATGCTTTAATCATTTTTAAAAAAGTTTTAATGTTCTTAAATAAAACACATTGCGTTGCTATTCTAACATTAGTTTAGTGTTCAGATTATTATCAAATTATTATAGACAATTTTTGACATTAAAAATAAAGAAATAAATAAATATTATTTTTATATAACTCATGTTTTAAATACTCCAAATTCTGACCTAACAATATCTTGATAAAGAAACCTATAAGATACTGTTAGGTAAGGCGCGCTAAGGAATGGTATATTGTTTATCCCTGCACAAATTTTGTTTTCGTATCTAAATACTACGCCTGTAATTCTGGCTATACCATTCAAAATTCAAAATATATGAGATGCCTTGCTTGTTTTAAAAATTCTTCTAAAATATTCTGATAATATTTGAAGGTCATAAAAATAAATAAGTAGAATAAAATATTTTTTTTTATAAGAATATCAAAAGAACTGCCTCAAAGATATTTTTCTATAAAATTTATTTAAATTGCATTAAATAATATTTTTATAGGACTGTTTCTCTTAAGACAATGCTTAAAAATAATTTCGTGCAGTAAAATTTTCATTGCTAAAAATTATAAAACTATCTCTCTCTCTCTCTTTTTTTTTTTTTTTTTTTTTTTTCATTCTAAAATTAAAATCACGCAGTTAATATTTCTTTATATATTAAAATATAATGCTCGGAAATAAAGGTTTTCTTATATTTATTTTGTCCGAAAGCATTTTAAAAAGTAAATACACTGATGAACGAAAAAATTTGGTACACCTGACTAATATCGTGTAGGGCCTCCGTGAGCATGCAGAAGTGCCGCAACACGATGTGGCATGGACTCTACTAACATCTAAAAGTGTGCTGAAGATAATTTCCACCATAAATCTTCCAGTGCAATGAACAAATCCATACGATAGCGAGGGGGTGAGATCTTTCTTGAACAACACCTTGCGAGCAATCTCAGATATACTGAAAAATGTCCATTTATGGGGATTTATGTGACCAATGGACATCACTAAATTCAGAATGTTCTTGCATCTACTCGTTAGCAAATCTCGACATGTGGGGTTTCCCATTTTCTTGCTGGAATTGTCCATATCCGTTGAAATGCACAAATAACGTGAATGGCCTTACGTATCACTGAATTGTCAGAGACGTATCTAGACATATCAGGGATCCCATATCACACCAACCACGCATTTCCTATAACATGGCAGAGCATCTGCAACATTTCCCTTTAATATGTAGGGTCCATGGATACACACGTTATCTTCCTACTAGTACACATCCATCCGACCAATATAATTAAAATGTGATTCGTCTGACCAGGCAATGTGTTCCCAGTCGTCCACAGTGCAATGACGGTGTTTCCTATCCCAGGCGAGACCTAAAGGTTTGTGTCGTGCAGTCAACAGCAGTACACGACTGGACTTTCGGCTCCGAAAGACGAATGAAGATCCATTGAATAGACCGCACGCTGGCACTTGTTGATGCCCCATCATTAAATCTGCAGAAATTTGTGGAAGGATGCATGTTTGTCCTGTTCTGTGATTCTTGTCAGTCTTTATTAGTCCCGTTCTTTCAGGACCTTTTCCTGGCCAAAATGATGTTAGAGATATGATGTTTTACCGGATTCTTGATATTTACGATACACTCGTGAAATGGTCGTATGCGGAAATGCAAATTTCTTCGCTACCTCGTAGATATATTAACCCTCTTTCATGCACCAATTACGACGCCATGTTAAATGTCGCTTAAATCTTGGTAAGCTTTCATTGTAGCAGCAGTAATCGATCTAACAGACTTGACAGACACTAACTTATATAAGCACTGCCGACAGCATCGCGTTACTCTGATTCGTTCTGTATCTCTGATATTTGCATATGCACGCTTATACCAGTTTTTTGTCTCTTCAGTGTAAATGCGATATGTTTTTGTTTGTTCGTTTAAATAAGATGAATGTTGGTACCTCTCACTTAATGCTACGCGAGAAAAAAATCTAATAAAAGGGGGGGAGGGGATTTATTAATTAATTTTTTTTTTTTTTAAGAAAAAGAAGAAATCAGTCTAAGTACATTGCAAATTGAAGTGTCTTAAATTCAGACTGAAATGTGTCTGAAATACCCATTTAAATACAAAAATGTCTGAAATGAAACACGTAAGACATCATATACATCTGAATTTAAGATACATAAATGTCTTTATAAAAATAGACTGAGTTAAATGTCTGAATAACATTGATATGTCTGAAATTCAGACACATAGCAGTTTTACCCCTCTAAAATTAGACATTTCACAATTCAGACATGATACAGTTCAGACACTTAGAATTTCAAACACTTATATTAACTTAACAAATTTTTTACATGGATTATATAATATGTATATGGTCTTTAAGTCTCTTTTCACATCCACTTCATTTAATAATATTTTATATAACAAGTGCTTAAGCTATTTAAACCTTTTTAGCTTTATGAAATTGAATTTTCAAAGAAAAAGAAATCGAATTTGTAAACGAGCAATCTTGAACAATTTGTACGGGGCTGCTGCTTAATTTTTTATTTTGATTTTTTAAAAAGACTTTCCGCATGAGTTTTCCAACATATGAGTGTAAAACAACCGATTTTCAGGTTTTCATATAAATAGTTTGTTTTCTTTTAAATATAAGTTTAAAAAAATAGAGAGAGAGAAGAAAGAAACCGTTTTCGAAAATTCATAGGCTACACTTTTCGCACGTTTATCATACATTTTACGAAAAGAAAGTACTAAACATCTACACATAAAATATTTAATAGAAATGTATATTAAGCTTTAGGTACTTTGTCAATAATTTTATTTTAAAAAATTGTATACATTTACAATTTGTTTCACGAATACTACATATCTATACTACAGGGTGGTCTGAAAAACATGATAGAAAGTATTTTAAGTTTCTGATTTCAAATGTATTGATGCAAATATAATTCTTCCATATTATAATAACACATATAGTGGCATTTCAGTTGAATGCTTAATTACCGGAAATAAAGAATAAGCAATATAGAATCACAAACCTTTTAAGATCGATTATATATCGTAAGAACATTTTATGAGAATAACCGATGTAATGTCCCCGTTCGACGGGCATGTCATTCAGAGTTCTAAAAGAAAAGGACGTTTAGTGAAGAGATAATCGCACAGTAAGTTATAGCACTCTAAAGTCGCAGTGATTTTTAAGCCATCAGATGACTGATGTAATGGTCCTAATCTCCCACTGATTTTCATTGTTTACAGGTTGATGGACAGATATGAATCTACAGGGAGTGTTTAGGATGCAAAAAGAAAGGCGTCGGGATGAAAATCAGCAGTTGTTACTGACGACATCAGGGAGCCTGCACGCGCATACTTTGAGAATCAGCCAACCACTTCCACGCGACAGGCGGCCCAACAATTAAGCATATCCAAAACATCATTACAAAGGCTAATGAAAGCAGTAGGATTGTGTCCATAAAAGATCCAAATGTAACAGCCGCTAAAGGGGGGGGGGATACTGTGCAGCTGAGAGATTTCGCAAACCACATAATCGAGGAACTTAAAAATGGTTCCATCAGTGAATACAAGAACTGGGTCAGTGATGATACCCATTTTCAGTTGAATGGTTTCGTGAACAAACAAATCTGGCGCCACTGAGGTACGGAAAATCCTCATCTCAGCGCCATCTCTTCACTGCATCCACAAAGGGTCATGGTGTGGTGTGCCATATCGTCGAAGCAGATAATTGGTCCGATATTTATTGATGGTGTGGTCACAGGAGTGAAGTATCGAGAGTTGCTAGAGCGTCACTTTGGCCCTGATGCGGGCCATCTCAACAGGACACGCCAGTACTGGTTCAAGCCAGATGGGGCTCGTCCCCAAAAAACTTCTGACGTCTTTGCGTGGCTTGAAACAACGTTTGGTGAGTGTTTGATTGCATTGGATACAGAGAAATTCACGGGGCACGGGATAGAGTGGACCCCATACAGTCTGGACCCAAAAGACGTTGGAGTCGTTAAAGAGACAAGACGTGAGTTTTTGCGCTCCTGATGGCCGGCTAAAAGAATAGGAAAAGGGGTGAGTCGGAGTTATGTACCATACCATTTTCTTTTCCTAAAGTTATTATCTGTCTTTTGATACCATTCATAAATTTCCAGCCCAAGTGGTTCATTGATAAAATGTATAAATAATAATTAATAACTTATGCTTCCCTCAGCAATGGCTTTCAACATGGCTGATTGCTTTTCTCTATTTTAAAAACTTTATTTTAGAATGCTTTTTACATTTAAAATCTCTCTAAAACCTAAAAACGGAATATTTTCCAGTCCACAATCACGACCTGAAGACCATTGCTGACCCTCAATTACGTATTTTGCCAATTTTTATTTATAATACCCAATAAATGATAGCTTATTCTTAAATTTGTTTTCCCCACGTGCCTTGCGCATTTCTGTTAAGTTACAAGTTTTCATGTACAGGTACTTGCCTATCCCCGCCCCGGATGCAAGTTTGCTTCCCTTGCTCGGGGATGCGGTTCGACGTTGCTGATTGGTTGTCATCTTTTATGGTGTAATGATTCTCCACTGACTATAATACTTAGCTTAAATCAGTAATAATTTACCATATTGCTCTCGTTTTATGCGAATAAATGAATATGAATAATTGAAAGAGATTTCTAGTTGTATTTTGAAAACAAAATTTTCTTCTCAGTATTTTAAATTGTTTATTTTACCATTTTAAATTTATGATAGATAAAATTACTTTAATAAAATAATTCTGAATAAGAAAAATAGTGGCGCCATCTATATTTTTCATTGATTTTTAATTATTATGTAACCTTCTTCATTTTATTTTATGTTTTAATTCCCTTCATTTTTCTAATTATTTTAAGTTATAGAAGTTCGTATAACTTTCCCGCGAATTCCTTAAACATATTTTTAAACAATTTCTTAACAGTAATTTTATCAAAAAAAAAAAAAAAAAAAAACAATAAGAAAAGAAAAGGGGAACCTACTTATTTATTTATTTTTTATCTTAAGAAAAAAAAATAATAATAATAATAATAATAATTTTTTATTTATTTATATTTCATTTTTTTTTTCTCTTTATTATTCATTTAAATACTTACAATTTTTATTTATTTATGCATTTAATTTTTAACCCCCCCCCCAATTTTTTTTTTTTTTTTTTTTTTACTTTTGTTCTTTTGTGATCATCAAAATAACAATTTTTAAGATGAATTCTGATTTCAAAACTAAAGAAGTACATGTAATACTAAATACCTTGTTGGTATTCTAAATACTGGATTAATTAAAAGAAGGAAAGGAAAGAAAGGGGGGAAAAAAAGGAAAAAAAAGAAGTTTTTTTTTTTTTTTTTTTTCCCGATCTTTTAAAGGAAAAAAAGAAAAAAAAAAAAATAATAATAATAATAATAATTTAAAATATAATAATCATTTTTATCGTTCTATTTATTTACTCATTTACTTTTGACCTTAAAAAATAAATAAATAAATAAATAAATATATAAATATATATTTAAATAAATAAATAAAAAATAATAATAATAATAAATAAAAAACTTAGTGTACAGCTGTATATAAATTTCATTTGTATCCTTATAAATATATTAATATAAAATAATTAATAAAATCTATTAATACAATTAGCTAAAATAAATTAAAATATATAAATAATAATAGTTTGTGCGCATTAACTAAAATCCGACCCTACAGATGGCGCCACTTTTAGATACATTTTCAAAATTTTCAAAATATTTAAAACATATTTGTACTTTGCAGAGAATTAAACGTAATAAAATGCAATCTTAACTTCATAACTTTAGCAAATTAATGCAGTTTTGCTTCTTAATTACTAATTCCTATGCTTTTATTGAGAATAAATTTCTTCTATGATTAAAAAAAAAAAAAATTAAAATTAAAAACAGAATACCTTTCGAAGTTTACTGTCCTAGTAGCTGTTGGTGTTCGCCACCACTCCCCCCTCCCCCCCTTTTTTTTTTTTTTTCGTTGTTTTGTTACTTGTAGTGTTGTGTCGGGTTTGTTCCTTAACCACTTGGGTCTCCCCCCTCTGATTTTTTTTTTTTTTTTTTCTTTTCCTCTAAAGCCCTAGTCGGATGGTAACAAATCTAAACTTTCTCAAATCTAAAAACATTTTCTCTTATTTATTCTCGGGAGTCTAGGCTCCTGGTTTTTGCTTGCCCCTTTTTTTTTTTTTTTTTTTTTTTAAATCTCTCCCACAAATATGGTATGGTACGAGGGCTTCGGCGAGCCTCCTCCGTTAATTCACTTCAATTGTTCAAATCAGAATCTTTTCCACCCACTTCATTCCTTGGATAACAGAATCTAAAACTCAAAAAGCCTTTTTCAAGGCTATCTTCAAACCTGCCATTCTGCTCCGTAAGATTGAAAGATGACGGATTCAGAAGAAGAACTTGATGCAGTGCTTGATAACAATGAGGATCAGGATGATGCCTCCGACTCCTCGACCTCATCTGACAACTCTACACACTCCTTCAAATCAGGGTGTTCGACAAGGTCACAAACCCGTAAGAATCGCAAGAAAAAATCGAAGATCTCACAGATGACTCCTCAACAATTCCTGAAAACCAACAGCACCCCATCAAAGGACTCATTTAACCCGCGCAAAGACTTTAAAGAATACAAATCCATAGTCGCTGTCACAAAGGCAGCAATGGAAATTATAGCCACAGTCCGAGCCAAGGGTAGTAGAGCACCTCTGGCCTTACTCAACAGAGCCTTCTTGCGAATAAGATCGATCCACAAGATGGCCAGACTCAAAACCTACACGAACATGGAACCACCATCTACAGAAGAAGCACCAACCACCAGCATTCAATCGCAAGCAGAAAACAGCACATCAACTAATCCCCAAGATCCAGATTCCGAACCTCAACACACGCTAAACTTACAGGACATCCTAAAGAACCACCAACAACAAGTTCATGAGAAACTCGACCACATCTCAGCCCAGCAAGACAAGATACTTAGAAAAATCACAAAACACATTCACCCACAAGCCAACGACTCTCCCTCAATCTCTTCCACACAGCAACAACCAGTTAATGAAAACGTCCTCCCAGCACAGCCTGCACTCAACGAACAGCCCATCGCAGCCTCAGACCCCGCCTTCCCATCTCTGGAAGAAGCTCACCATTCAGTACACCATCACACCACTCCAACCAGCCGCCCTCCCCAATTAACGTCGTTCAGCAACAATTCCAAAGCCCTCAACGTTTACAACAAAACACAAAGCACCATATACATCACATCCAAGGACTCTACACTAAGCGGATTTGAAATCTTAAAGCTCATGCGAAACACAAGAGTTGCAACGGCAGCTAAAATAATAAAATACAACACCTACAGACGCTCCTTGGATATCATCTGCAATACCAAGGAAGAAGCGCAAACCCTGATCCAGGATTATTCAAGCAACCAAGCCCTCACAGAAAATCTCACCTTCAAGACGAAGCCAAGCCCACAACTAAGGTTCATCGTCCTGGGAGTCCCAGAGGAGATGTCCGAAGATGCAATCAAATCAGAGCTACAAGATCTGGGCTACATTACACAATCCACTAATTCCGCACTAAAGCTCATCAGACAGTCTCCTTCAAAAGTGCAGGGACTTAACAACTGCATCTTCCAAGCACCACTCCCCATCGCTGAAGCCATAATAAAACTCAAATTTCTACCACTAGGCCTAATGCGGTGCATGATAAAGCCACATACACAGGTTTCCCGCTGTTCAACTTGCCAAAGTTTTGAGCACTCCCCATCACACTGTAATCAGGAACTTTACTGCTCACACTGTGCTCAAAAGCATCGTAACAACAACTGCCAGGAACAGCCCAGCTGTATAAACTGTGCCAGAGTAAATCTAAAGAACGCAAACAAGGGCATTCGCCCCCTCAACTCGAACCATCCTGCATACTCTCCTTCCTGCCCGGTTCACGAGGAGGAATATAGGAGGTGCAGAGAAGCACTGGATAAAAAGTTCAATGTTACAGACTCCAAAAACACCCAACCACCACCCCGCATGCAACAGTCAGCAAATGCAAGCGCAACTAGACAATCTAACTTCTACTCAAACTCCAGACCGCAACGTAGCAGGCAGTCAACAAGTCTCCAAGCTCCTCCAAGTCCCTTCCCCTGGCTCTTCAACCCCTTCTCACTCTTCATGCCACACCAGAATGCCTCCCAACAAGGACAATCCTCTAACTTCTTCAGAGAAGGAAGCTCCAACCTAGCACCAAACTGTTACTATGAAGGCAACCAGCGGTACCTTATGCCATCGGGTCCTTTCGGTCAAACTCAAGAAGCTCAAGGAGTACAAGGGTAAATCATTTCATTTCCCTCTTTGCCCCCCCCTTTTTTTTTTTTTTTTTTTTTTTTTTTCGCTCTTTTCTCTCTCTTAAATGGCAAAATCAAGAAAGAAAAAACCCAAAGTTCTCTCCTCTCCTTCCCAAGAGTCTACATCCTCTCCTAATTCGTCATCCACAGACAATTTCAACAGTTTAAAATTCATGCAGATCAACCTCAACGGGTGCACGGCGGCTAACTTGACGGCCCGGGATTTCATGGAGAAAAACTCCATAGATATCGGGTTGTTGCGGGATGCCTACTGCACCGTTGGGAGTGGTCTGTATGGCTTCCCCTCTTCCTGGGTTAGTTTCAGCTCAAAAAAGAATACAGCACACATCATAATCACAAATAGCAACCTAAACTTCACACACCTTTTAACTGGGGAACATTGTGTTTTCATTACACTAACCACGAGGGAGGGTGAACTGACCCTTGGAAGTGCCTACGCCGCCCCGTCTGCGGACTTTGAGGCTTGTCTTTTGGAGTGGCAGCACTTAATCTCTCAACGTAAACTTTTTGTCTGCGGCTGCGACCTCAATGCTAACTCCCCCCTATGGTGCTCACCCACTGAGGACATCAGAGGTCGCAGCCTCATTGAACTCATCGCGTCCAACAACATCTGCATGGCTAACATAGAGAATTCAGCACCAACCTTCCAAAAGCGCGATGCCCAGGGCTGGCCGGACTTCACATTGTGTAACCCCAAGACCTATGCCAGGGTGAATGACTGGACAGTCCTGGACATCTTTAATAACTCCGATCACAACTATATCACCTTCTCCCTTAACTCTAAACCCTCCATAACCCAATCAAAACGTTTCGCAACCAAACGCGGAAACTTTAATAAATTCAATAAATTAATGTTAAACCTCGCTCACCCCCTATTGGAAAACTTAAGCTCAATAAAGGACACTAACCAACTAGAAAACTTCACATTAAATTTCATAGCCGCTATTCAATCTGCTGCCACTTCGGCTTTCAGGCTGAAAAAGTCGGGACGTCGCTTCACCTATACCTTCTGGACTCCCCAGCTCCGCACCATGCGTAACAAATTGACAGCAATGAAAAGACAGTTAAAATACCTAGACCCCACACTTATACCACAACATAAACTAAAAATCAAACAGCATTCGGCCAACTTCAAAAAACAAATCAATTCCACTAAACACAACGCATGGAAAAAATTTTGCTCCACTCAAACACAAATATTCGGCACCGCTCAAAAATTCTATAGTAGTAAGTTTTTCACCCCCACAGAGTTGAAACTAGAAAGACCTCCAGCTCTTTCCTCCAAGCGCAACAACCTGGAATTCCTAACTAGCACTCTATTCCCCAAAACACAATACCCACTATTTCAAGAACCTTCCTTCTCGGCTCCCTCGGATGTTCCCTTCACGGAGTCCGAGATTAAATCCACTCTTTACAGCTTCAACATTAATAAAGCACCAGGTCCAGATAACATTGATTTTAAAATCTTACGAAACATTCATAGCACTATCCCACAAATATTCCTACTATGGACCAATCAATGCCTCAGACTAAATTATTTCCCAGAAATTCTCCGGAGAGGTGAGGTGGTGTATTTCTTGAAGCAAGGGAAACTCCCCTCTGAGCCCACATCTTATAGACCGATCTGCCTCCTTCCTACCCTAGGAAAACTGCTCGAGAAATTAATCGTAACCCGGCTTAACTATCACCTAGAAACAAATCAACTTCTCCATTCAAACCAATTTGGGTTCAGAGAGGGCAGATCATGCGAACATGCCTTACAAGCCATTAAAGATTCCTGCGCCGTAAGCTGTAATGCCTCTAGATACACCACCATCATCTCTTTGGACATTAAGGGTGCTTTTGATAATGTAGAGTGGCCCCATATTCACAAAGCACTACAGGAACTCAACTGCCCGGGGAACCTGGCTGGAGTCATTCGCTCCTACCTTTCAAAAAGGAAAATCATCATTAACTGGGGCGAGGGAAACACAGAATTTCCCCAAACTAAAGGCTGCCCCCAGGGCTCGTGCCTCGGCCCGATTCTCTGGAATCTCATAGCTGACGGCGTGCTAAAGCGCATGAACTCTGAGGGCTTTACGACATTCGCTTATGCGGACGACTTCACCCTGATTCTCACGGGCCGTATCAGGAAGGATCTGGAGGACCAGGCCCAGGAAGCACTCTCCTTATTTAGCAGGCTCCTTAAAGAGTTTGACCTCAAACTGTCACCATCTAAAACCAAGGCCCTAACTTTGGCTTTCCCCAGATCCCTAAAAAAGAGAAATCCCAAGATGCGGATTGATGGTATCAGTGTCCAGCATGTTGATCACATGAAGCTTCTGGGAATAACCTTCGACCGACACCTCAACTGGCTGCCCCATGTAAAGGACCTTAAACTTAAAACACTAAGTCATTACCACAACTCAACTAAGATGGTAGGAAAGAGGTGGGGTATCTCCACCTCTCTCCTTAAAATATGGTATCAAACAATAATTGAAAAAATAATAACTTATGGGGCAGGCATCTGGGGAGGTCACTTAAGATCTGACGCCAGAGCTTCGCTTGACTCCGCTCAACGCCCTTTCCTCCTGCAAATTGCAAGAGGGTATAAAACCATCTCCACTGATGCCCTCACCGTTATCACTGGGATTCCCCATGCCCACTTGCAGGTCGCCCAAACCTATACTAAAACTAAAATCCTACAACTAAACGACCAAGAGCTCACTAACATAGTCTTTCCCCAAACTCCCATCCAGCCCCTGACCTGCAGTTGGGCAATTCACCCAGGTTTGGATGTAGCTCCTCTAATAACAAACTGTTCAAAAAATAGCTTCTCACCTTCTGTCCCGGTGGCGATCTACACGGATGGCTCTAAGACCGAGGCTGGAGTTGCCTCAGCTTTCTGTGTTCTTGAAGGCGACAGCGAAGCCTATCGGTGGGCGGGTAGGCTCGAGGACTACAACTCAGTATTCCAAGCAGAACTCTACGCAATTAAAAAAGCCCTTGACTGGGCGGTCGTAAATCATAATCAACAACAACACAGCTTGAACAATTTACCACTCTTCTAATCTCTTCAGTTCAGTCAATTGCAGCCTCTGCCTTTAAACTCAAAAAGTCGGGACGTCAACGCACCTATAATTTCTGGTCTCCCCAACTCAGAACCATGCGGAATCGTCTCACAGCACTCAGACGACAAACACAATACATTGACCCTAACTTAATTTCCCAACACAAGCTTAAAATCAAACAACTTTCTGCCATCTATAAAAAACAAATTAATCAAACAAAACAAGCCGCATGGAAAGACTTCTGCACACGACAAACAGAAACTTTTGGCATAGCACAAAAATTTTATTCAAATAAATTCTTCACCCCGTCTGAGCTAAAACTTGAACGACCTCCAGCTCACTCCTCCAAAAGAGATAATCTTGAATATTTAACCTCTATTTTATTCCCACCGAGCAATCTGGCCTCGTCTCAAATCCCTAAATTCACAGCTCCACACGATCTGCCCTTCACTGAGGCGGAGGTCAGGTCGGCACTGTTCAGTTTCAATGTTAAGAAGGCTCCAGGACCCGACAATATAGACTTTAGGATTCTCAGAAATACTTTTAACACTATTCCACAAATTATACACAAATGGTCAAATCTCTGCCTGCAACACCAATATTTTCCAAAAATACTCCGCAGGGGAGAGGTGGTGTATTTCTTAAAGCAAGGGAAGCTTCCCTCTGAACCCTCCTCATATAGACCAATCTGCCTTCTACCAACATTAGGAAAATTGCTGGAAAAATTAATAGTAATAAGATTAAACCACTTTTTGGAAACCAACAAACTACTTCACCCCTCGCAATTTGGGTTCAGAGAGGGCAGATCATGTGAACACGCATTGAAAGAAATACTCAGCTCCTGCGCCGTTAACATACAGTCTGAAGAATACACCACTCTGATCTCACTTGATATCAAAGGGGCCTTTGATAACATCGAATGGTTTCATATACTGAACACTCTTGAAAAACTTAATTGCCCGAGTAACCTGGCAGGGGTCATCCGTTCGTATCTATCAAATAGGAAAATAATGATCAATTGGGGGCCAGAATCGAAAGACCTTCAACAATCAAAAGGCTGTCCACAGGGGTCTTGTTTGGGCCCACTTCTGTGGAATATTATAGCCAACAACATCTTGATTGAAATGAATTCAAAGGGTTTCAAAACTTTTGCATACGCGGATGACTTCTCCCTGGTTGTCTCTGGTAGAAGGAGGATTGACCTGGAGGGTCAGGCCCGAGAGGCATTAAACCTTTTCAGCGATCTTCTTTCTCAGTTTAATCTCAACTTATCCACTTCTAAGTCTCAAGCACTGACTTTTTCGGAACCTAGACCACTACAAAGGACACCGGTGATGAGGATAGATGGCGTCAGTGTTAAACACGTACCTCATCTCAAAATTTTAGGAATAACAATTGACAAAAAATTTAATTGGCTAGCACACATTAATGAACTAAAAATCAAAACATTAAAAATTTTCCATAACTCCGCGAAAATGGTCGGTAAGAGATGGGGTATTTCTACTAAATTATTAAAAATCTGGTACAACACAATTGTGGAGAAAATTTTAACTTATGGGGCAGGTATCTGGGGAGGGTTTCTTACAAAAGAAGCAAAAGCTAAAATAAATTCCGTTCAAAGAATATTTTTGCTCCAAATTTCGCGTGGCTATAAAACTATCTCTACAGACGCCCTCACAGTCATCACCGGGATCCCTCATGTTCATCTTCAGTTAAAATATTGTTACAGGAAAACTAACATCCTGCAGCTAAATAATACTCAACTAAAGAATTTATTATTCCCCGGTGTAAATGTCCAAAACTCTCTTCCCAGTTGGCAAATTCACCCAGCACAGGACATTGCCTCTTTACTAACATTATGTACAAAAAACAGTTTTTCTCAGTCAGCTCCTGTGGCGGTTTTTACAGATGGTTCAAAAACAGAACATGGAGTGGCGGCAGCCTTCTGTGTCCTTAATAACAATGAATGTACCCACCGATGGTCATGCAGACTCGAGGACTTTAACTCTGTTTTTCAGGCGGAGCTTTTCGCCATTGAAAAGGCCCTGGAGTGGGTCACCACTCAAACCAACATCAATAATAAAACTCATATTTTTAGCGACAGTCTATCGGGTCTGCAGGCCATTGTCCGCCACAGGTCCCGACATCCTCAGGTTCTTAAAATCAAACACCTTTTGAAGGATCTAAATCTTCGAACGTCCCTGGCACATGTTTCTGCCCATAGGGGCGTGGTCGGAAACGAATTGGCAGATTCTCTAGCCAAAAGTGCAACTGAGAATGTTAGTGTTAACATTTCCCTGCCAGCACCTCCCTCTTTTATCAAAAGATCACTCAAACAAATTTTGTTTCGGGAATGGCAGACCTGGTGGGAAGATTCCGAGAATGGTAGATACACCTTTTCAATGATTCCAAATGTGGCCGTTAATGATTGGTCGCTGACACCAGAGACTGCAGCCTTCCTATCGGGTCATGGACCTTTCCCACAATATTTGTATAGATTCAATCGCCGACGCACACCCCTATGTCCTTGTGGAGAGGAGGGTACACCAGAACATTATTATTTCAACTGCCCTATAACAAGTTCATACCACTTAAGAAATCCTGTACCAAAACCAGAGGGCTGGCTCGAAAATATTATTTCTCGTCCATTCCTCTTAATTAAACTAAAAAGAATCTACAATCTTCTGATGGATATTTCCAACAGAACAGATTAAATTCACGTCATATCTAACTAGAAGTTTTTAAAAATCACTTCCAGTCCTAAAAATCACTTGAAATGTAATTTAAAGTCTTTCTAAATCATTTCACTTTAATTGTAAAGTTTAATCGTAACGTTTTATTTATATATTCTTTCTTTCTCTCTTCACTCTCTCCTTCCTTCCTTTTGTATAAATGTGTGTTTGAACTCCTTGCCCACTATGCTGCACTTCATTGATTCGGATGAAAAACCTGTCCTGTGGACTTTTCTCCAATGTGTATACTATCAACGCCCTTTGTCGGTATGGGACTAAGTCCTGGCGTTTTTGTAAACTTTTTTTTTTTTTTTTTTTTTTTTTTCTTTTCAATAAATGGAGAGATCGCCATAGAAGCGCTCAAAATCGCTCCAAGAGTGATGAGCGGCGTCCCTCTCCTTGTTCAATCAACAACAACAACTAAGTGTTTATAGTGATAGTCTTTCGAGCCTGCTCGCCATTGCTCGCCATCGGAACAGACACCCACAAGTCCTGGAAATAAAAGAAATTCTAATGAACCCTAACCTTAACTGTACCCTGGCACACGTTTCTGCCCACAGGGGAGTAGTCGGTAATGAACTTGCTGATTCCCTGGCCAAAGAAGCCACAGAATTCTCAGTAAAAGAACCATCTCCTCCTGCCCCTCCCTCCTACGTAAAATCAAAACTGAAACAAATCTTCATTTTAAAATGGCAAGACCTGTGGCGAAATTCCGAGAAGGGTAGATATACCTTCTCCCTAATCCCACAGGTTTCAACAAATTCATGGACTCTAACTCCTCCCATAACGGCTTTCTTAACAGGCCATGGCCCCTTTCAATCTTACCTCTTCAAGTTTCATCGCCGACGCTCTCCCCTGTGTCCCTGCGGTGAGGAGGGAACTCCCGAACATTATTATTTCTCTTGCCCCCTACAGTTCCATTTCAGAAATCCCTCTCCAAGACCAAATAATTGGCTTGAAAATATCTTAACCAGAAAACTGTTAATTAAAAAACTAAACAATATTTACTCTCTCTTAATGGACATAACCAATTTGACTGATTAATAACTATTCCACTGGCAGCTAATCTTCTTCCCAAATGAAGCTACTTATCCTCCCACCCTTTTTCAAAATACCCTTCACCAAAACAAAAATCTGTTTGCAAGGAAGCCTCTTACTAAAACCTCTCTTAAAAACTAAATAAACTCTATAGTTTAAATTATCAACAATCCTAACTCTCTCATTCTCTCCTCTGTTACCCAAATTACCCTGCAAAATCAGTTTTCTGCACAGTTGTTCTGCAATACTGTCACCCATGTTGTCATCCAATTGTATCATCTGGACTATTCTAGTCAAACTTGAACTCTCTAGTACACATCAAGAGTTGTGAAAACTCATCTAGTGCCGTCTGTCGCGAGAGGTCTAAAGGGCCTGGCACAATCCATCTAAAATTATCATCGCCCAATGTCGCGAGGTGGCTTTCAGCCAAGCGATGACCATGTACTCTTTCTATGTTGTTTTCCATCGCCCCTTGTCGCGGTAAGGCTTCATGCCTGGCGATGCCTATGTAAAACCCTCTTGCTTTTTAAATAAACGTCAGGCAGGTCTGTAGGGGTTCTTCTCGGGACAGCCCACGTGAACCTCGGTTCTGGAAGCGCTCAACACCGCTCTTCGAGCGGTGAGCGTGGGCTGCTCCCCTGTTCAGTCTGGACCCAAATCCGTGCGACTTATTCTTATGGGGTTACATTAAGGTTAGAATCTATAGGAAAAGCCCTGATTCACTGGAGGACCTAAAATTGGGTATCAGAAGTGAGATTGATGCACTTGATTACGACACACTCCAGCGCATTATGACAGAGTTTCGGAACCGGTTTTATAACACTATAGTCGAGGACGGTAGACATTTAAAGCATCTTGTATATTAAATGTCATTCATATCTTTATTCAATAAAATATGTTTAATGTTCTTGCATGTTGTCTTTTTTCCACAATGATCGCTTACTTTCTATCATGTTTTTCGGACCACCCTGTATTAATCAAATACTGTGCGCTGTCGATGATTGTAGCTCAGTCCGTTGGTCGCTGGTTTGCGAATCCATATTTCCTCAGTTCGAGTCCGACCTGTCTGAGAGGTTCGCAATGCATGGACATTTTATGTATGCTCTAGGAAACATTTTATGCATGCTCTAGGAACTATATCCATTTTTTAACTGGCAACTAAACTACACACAATCTTATGTATTTATTTATTTATTTTGTTTTTATTATTATTATTCTATATAATTATTTATGAAAAATTAGGGTTAAAATGACTGTTTTTAGTCATTTCAAGTGTCTTAAATCCAGTCACATTCCTGTCTTAACTTAAGACATCTTACGTGTCTAAAAAGTTAAGACACGACTTCGTGTCTGAAAATAACGGCACCCATTTAAGACACGTGTGTGTCTGAATTGAGGACACGTGACTTTCCAGTGTATTAAGCACGTGAATCGATGTTCATAAGATCGCATTTCTTGCCATATCAATTCAAAAACAAAAGACTGCAAAATAAAAGGATAAATTTTATTAAATAATTTGAAAATTTAAACAGTTTGAATAAAAAAAAACTGTATTCCAGAATGTTTTAATCAATTTTGAGCAGTATATTTATTCAAATAATGAGATTTTTGAAATATGTAATATGTTGTTGTTGTTGTTGCTTATCCTCTTTGTCTGACGGAGTCAGACAAGATCCACGAGTTCGTTGACAGTTAGAAAGTCAAAGACCAGAAGAGGATTGATGAAAAGATCCTCCTTAGAGAGTCCCATGCAATCCAAAAGGTGCTCAGGAGAAGCCTGATGATTTTGGCACTTGGTGCAGGTGGCGAAGGTTTTCCTGCCCTCGCTGAAAGTGAGGCACTTGATGTGACCGCTAGCGAGTCTTGACAGTACAGTTCGGGTACGTCTGTCACACGGGAGGTCAAGGGACAAACCCGGTTTTGAGCCCTTGTACCAAGTATGGGTGGGGGGAGTTTTCCACTCCTCCGAGATTTTAAAATTTTCCCGGGAGTATAACTCCTGAAAAGTAAGTGTGGAGGAGGGAGTTGAAGAAATCCTGCAACCCTCCTTAGCAAGATTATCAGCCATTTCATTCCCGTGGAGATTCACGTGTGAAGGTATCCATTGCAAATGAACGTCATGGTTTTGTGAAATGAGCTTTAATTTAAGCAGTATAGAGGTGCTGACCTTGTCGCCCACAAGAATCCAATTACTAAGATGGTGAAGAGAACCACGGCTATCAGTCAAGATCCATAGGTCACCATAATCCTCTTCAGAGAGAATAGCTTCTAGTCCCAGGTCTATTGCAATCAATTCACTTCTGAAGACAGAGCAGTAATTTGGATTACGATGAGAAAGAGTCAAGTTGGCGTGAGGGGTTTCAATATATATGCCACTACCTGCTAGGTTGTCAATTTTACTACCGTCGGTGAAGATTTTAATGGCATTATTATGTAATATGTAAATCAGTAATACTCTTGAAAATAACAATGAAGGAACTAACGGAGTTTTTGAAGTTATTTAGTTTCCTGCAATCTCCCCTCTTGATGATTTATTATTGTAAATAACTTAAATTTTTTAAGTACTGAAGATATTCAAAAAATCATATTCAAATATTGGTTCATTGGATTAAGACAGAGAAATAGGGCTATTCGGTATAAGCTAAATCTGTAAATTCAAATTACCTTAAAGCGCATTTATTAACGGTGAGAATAAAGTGAACACAATATCTTTATTACAGATTTAAAATTGATAGAAGCCATACATGTCTCTTTTTCCACAATCTCAACTCGACTTTAGATTTGTCTTATCTTAAATGCACTTACTGGAGAATCATACGTTTGCATGCGTTCACATAACAAATCTTCAAACTCCGCTCCATTCTAACGAATTCCAAAAACTTCGCAGACTACTAAATCCTCAAACAAACGTTGCAGAATACAATATCTTTTAAACGAGACTATTCTTCAACCGCACTCGATACATATGCCGCATTTTTTTTTTTTTTTTTGTACAACTTTCCAGAATTAATTCTAGCTCATTTCATCTAGAGAGCTTTAACATACTGAGAAATTTTAAGTGGTAAAATTTACACTACAGCGCACGAGCATAGCATTTGTTTTTCCATAGCATTTGTAGGTTTGGTTAAAAAAAGAAACTCGAACACTTCTCGGTTAAATGCAAGGTCGGTCCAGAAAGTAATGAGATTGAATTTTTTGCATAAAGGTGGTGGGGAATGTCAGCTACACTGTCTGGTGGAAGTCAGTTGTCCTTGAGTTTTGGTAGCGCACAGAACACTGATAAAGTAGACACATGTTTGAAAGTGGCGTAAGATTTTCAGAATGCAGCAGAGTAAGGAGCAGCAATACTCCATAAAGTCTTTTTTTTTTTTTTTTTTTTTTTTTTTTTACAAACAAATCGACTACAGAGACATTAGCCTTGCTGATAGACGCCTATGGAAAGTACTTTTTGTCCACGGCTCAAAAGTTTAAGTGGCACAAGGCCTTCAAAGTCGGGAGAGAGAACATCGATAAATGAACAACGCGCTGTCCATCCATCAAGTTCTCGTACTTAAGACAATGCGGCTAAAATTAAATCGCGTTTGCACAATTTTCATCGGAGAAGCATCCGAATGTTTGCAGGACTTTGGAACCTTACAAAATCGATTTTTCATCAAATTGTCACGAAGGAACTTAAAACGTGAAAAATTTGTGTCAAGATCCCCAGCAAAATACATCGCCACATCAGGGTCCCAAACACCATACAGCCCCTACCTGTCACTGCTGGGCTTTTTCTATTCTCTTGATTAAAATCCAGCTTAAGAAGCTGTTTTGAAGTTGCTTTTAATCGGTATGACGATCTGAATAACATGCAGAGAAAAGTAACGCGCGTGCTTTCTGAACAGCATTCCAGTTGAAGACTTCCAAGGGGGCATTATTGGATGGCAGAGTCGTTAGAAATCGTGTATTAATGCAGGAGGGCAATATTTTGAAGAATATTAAGAGTCTGTAAAATTATCTTGAAATAAACTAATTTTACAGAATCAGTCACATTACTTTCTAGACAGCCTGTGTATGAGTAACATTAAACTTATACATAATGTTGTTTCTTGGTAATAGTCCTTTGTTTAATCTTTAGTTTTTAGCATATTGCTTTAAATCAATTAACAACATTCTAAAATATGCATGATGGTAGCAACCAATTAGAGGATGACTTACTATTAAAACCTTTCTCTTTGAAAGATTTCTACCTGAATCTAATCATGGAATCGACTACGAGCCTTATTTTTTCACACAACTCCAAATTTTCTATGAACTTAATAAGATACTTCCCAAATTTACCATGTAGAGTTACAATGGAAATACAGGAAAAATTTCCAACCCATTTTAGGTTGATTTTTTTAGAAATCGACCTATTTAATAATCTTTATTATTTTCGCACTTGTTAAATTCACTCACATATTTATGATAATAGAAGTTTGTGTATATTAAATGAATATTATTAACAATTTTCAAATAACGCTTTAATATATAATTTCTAAGAAATTACTTTCTAAGAACCAATAAGAATTATCATAGCACACTATTATATTATTTATTTAATTTTGTAAGGAATGTGAGAATTATATTACGAGTTTTCCTATTGATACATGTGTCAGTTAATATGTTTTCTATTTGTGTTGCAGTATTGTGGAGGTTAATAAATGCACTAATCTAGGGATTTCTTTATAAAGAATTAAATCCTAAGCATTGTAATTTAAACAGTTAACTTAAAGAAAATCAATTGTTCATTTTATATAACACCAAATATTAATAACTGTATTTGTACGCTATAAAAATTTAAATTGATGGCCTCTTTCCCAGATTATTACTCTTCGTCTTTAATTAAATCTATAAATTCAAAGCTGTTTTAAAATTATTAAACAGAAGAACTACTTAAAATGATATTACTATATCTGAAAAATGAATTTCTTTTATGTATAAATTTGTTATTTTTTAAGGACTTCGTAATATATATATATATATACATATATATATATATATAAGATAATTTCTATTTATTTTACTTTCTTAGGAGACTTCCGGACACTGTTAAAAATTTCAATTCAAACTTGAACCACTACATGGAGTAAAGTTAAAAGCAATGTCATAATATGGTTCATCCTCCTCATATTTTTAAGTTTTCTACTTCTTGTGATTGAATTTAAGTTGCACTAAAACTTGGAGCTTCCAAACATCTTCTCACAAAGAAAGTATGAATGAGTAAAATTCCTGTAGAAACCAAACCAAAATCAAATTAAAGAGCGTTGTTGTAAACATAGGGTAAAGTGCTAATTCTGTGCAACAACTCACCCACAGACCAAGTTAAGACCCTGGAAAATTTAGCCCTATTTACCTAAATCAACGAAACACACAGAATTAGCGGGCAAGAAAGCAGAGCACAGTGCCAGAGTGTTTGACTTGAGACAAGAAGATCTTCCGTTCGATCCCCGTCGTTCAATATTGAATTTTATTTTATTTAAAACCCAATACAAGTATTTGGTTCAACATAAAATTACCAAATCATAGTAAAAGGATAAATCGCCGGGTGGTTGCAGCAACTTTGGTACCAAGTTTTAATTCAAACTAACACACAATTTTTAACAATGTAAGTAATGGATATGCTGTTTTTGGTCAAATATTTCTATATCGAGTTTTCACCCGATTTACAAGTCTTAAAGCCTCCTGAAACTAAAAAAGTGTTTTTTTGGAAATGGGTCAGCGTCTATGTATGTGTGTGTTTATGTTAAAGCAAAATTTTAAACATTACATTTTGAACATAAAATTTATAAAATATGGAATATAAGGTCGCATTATTACAAAACAATAGCTTTTTCAGATGACATATATGACGTAACAATCATTTAATATATATAAGAGTATTGTCTGGTAAGAGTTGAGTTGGAGCTACGAAGTAAATCAGTCAGGATTTAAATGAATCGCCGGGATTTCCCAGTCAGAGAAGTTTGTAGAAAACAAAATCGGAATTCAAATAAATAAGAAAGCTACAAGTTTCGTTGATAAAATGAATCAAGTTTCTTTGATTTTTTAATGAGCTTGCCGTTTTGAAGATGATATTGAAATGCTTCCATATCATTGAGGTTAGCTTTTGTTTGCGTTCATACATAATGCATATATCTAACCCTGTTTTATCTCCAGGAAACACTCATACGAGTTTTTGCTGCACAAATATAAACTTTTTTAGGAAATATTTCGTGATAACAGAATCTGTAAAAAACTAAATAAAAAATTATGCAGATAATGAATTAATTACTTAATACAATACATTAGAAGGGCTTAATGATCATAATTCTACAAAATAAGGGATTTCTGATGTAAACTCCTTTTATTTATTTATTTATTTTTAATAATAATAATTGGATTCTAAAGTGAGAGACATTTTTAATAGCACATATCGAAATATTTAACGAAATGTAACAAATATAGGAATCCATTAAACGACATATAAGAAACTTAAAAACTTAAAATTCTTAATTTAAAAACATTTTATATTTATCTAAAAAGATTTAAATACACTTTTTTCAAAAGTAAATAGTACATATTTTATTTTAATCTTGCATAATTTAATAATTTATTTTATAAAACCTTCTTCATAAATGATTACAGTAGTTTTGTTAAAGGTAAATATTTCATTAAAAGTATTTCGTTTTTATTTGTATTTTATATTTTAAACTCAAACGATTACATTTTTTAATACCTCTTTTAAAGATTTCGGAAGAAATAAATTATGATATGCATATAGAAATACTTGCACTGTTTTCTTTCTAAATTAAGCATTTAATGTTTTTCTCAAAATATATTTAATGGATTTTGTTTGTTTAACTGAATAAATAAAAGTTTTTATGATAAAAATTTTCACCAGAATAAAAATATATTTAATTTAAGATTGTTCTAAAGTAATTTAATCTATTTCTTTTCTTTTTTTTTTTTTTTTCTTTTAAGGATTTGAAAATATTTAAATGATTTAGTAACGTAATAATGCAAATAGTGTTCTTTGATGTAAATTTATAAGTATTTTTAATAGATTTGAATAAAACAAATAGAAAAAATTCATCATATTTAAAAAATATATAGAACATTTTTACAATATATAGAACATTTATTTGTGACAACTGCAATGAAGAAGGACGAATATAAGAATGATAGTTATTGGGCGCATACATTATAGTAGGAGGAACAATTGATTAAATTTTCAGAACGTTTAAGTAATATATCTTGAGAAAACAGTACATAAAGCAGCAACCTCTAGGAACAATTACTACAGCCATCTGCCGAGGCATTGAATCGAACGGAAATTGAATGACATATTCGGTACAACACATTATGAAGCTTCAACAGAATGCCACAGTTCAAAGACCGTAGTTGCTGGAGAGTGGTTTTCAACGATTTTCACTGCCACTCGATTTTTAACGATTAAACAGTCATTTTCATTGGTGCGAGATCAGGAGAACACGCTGCCCGGGGCAACGGTTTAACACATTCTGTATCAAGGAAGATCCAGGTAATACAGACAACTTGCGTTCGTGCATTATCCTGCTTAAATATTGCACTGCAGAGGCCTAGAATATGGAGCAGATGGACGGAGCTTAACTCACCAGAGTGAACGCTATTTAGAGTGCCGGGAATGCGAACAAGAAGTAATCGAGAAATGTATCCAATGCGACCCCATACCATCACTGCAGGTGGTGGACAGCGTAACAATGTTAAATCCCAGCTGGAAATGTGCATTATTTACATACCCGTTAAGTACGGATAAGGCGATCCTGATTCTGTAAACAGGATTGTGATTTGTCTGAAAGGCGACTTTACGCCCTTTCTGCGTCCAGGTTTGTCGTTGAAAGCACATTAAAGGCGCCTATATCAGTGATGCAGTTTTGAGGGTAATCAAAATTTTGGTAGTCGCATACTGGGTCACCACCTGGAGTCATGGCATGTGATTGCATTAGATACACGTCTCGATCACCTCTTGTTTTCATTCCCGCCACTCTGAATACTAGCCATTACATTTCTGACGAGTTAAGGCCCGTCGCTCTGTCTTATATTCAAGGCCTCCGAAGCACAATATTTAAGCAAGACTATGCACGATCGCAATTTGTCCGTATTGTCCGGACCCTCCTTGATGCAGAATGTGTTCGACTGCTGCTCTGTCCAGCGCATCCTCCTTATCTTGCACCAATGAAAATGACTGTTTAATCATTGAAAAGCAATTGGCCCCCTACCACTTACTAGTGACTACAATCGATAAATTGTGGCCTCGTGTTAAAGCTTCATGAAGTGCTTTACACGTACATGTCATCCAATCGCTGTTTGATTCAATGCCTAGGCAGATAAGTGCGGTCATTGGTCACAGAGTTCGCTGCTTTATGTACTGTTTTCTCAGTACATATTACTCCGAATTTCCTAAAATTTTACTCAATTGTTCTTCCTACTATAATATATCTGCCCAATAAATATCATTCTGATATTGGCATTCCTTCTTGGTGTTGCAATTTTCACATGCATGAGTGTATTTTATAAGCTTTCATTTAAAATAATAAAGATTGTTTCAAATATATTTTGTTAAATCTTGAATGCTCAAGTTTAAAAAGAAAATTGCATTAATTGTGTGTAGATTTCATCTGCATTAATAATAATTTTTATTTACTCACTATAATAATAATCCAAATGGAAATTTGGATTTAATACCAAACATTAATAATGTTGTAAATAATAAATTTAATAAAACAATATATAAACATAATTATAAAATAATCTAAATTTATATTAATTGCTTTAAATTTTTTCTAAGTAGAAATGGAAATATTTTCTTCATTTATTTTCACACTTGCTTTAATTTAATAAAAAAAAAATTGAAACAATGAATTAAGCATATTTATTTTAGAAACTTACTTCATTAATGCATGAACTCTTTACAGAAATACTTATTATCTGTACTAATACTAATTTAAACATATCTTATATACTAATTTTCTTTTATTGTTAAATATTATGCGCCATTGAAACAGCTGCATGTTATGAATAGAGTGCAATGTCAATTTTAAAATTAACAAACTTTTAAAAAACATTTTTTTATTTAGTTTATATTTATACTTTTTCTGGAATTAATATGAAATTGTTCTAAAAATTTGCAAAATAAATAATACAGTTTTTGCGCAAGAAAAACTTAAGAGACAGAAAAAAATATTTTACTATAATTTATTGTTTAAGAAAATTAATAATTATTTTAAATAATATTTCATATTAGATTTGATATAGTAGGAATTCAAATAAAGAATAAAACAAAAAATGAAAAAATTGACGCAAACTTCAAAAAAATAATAATAAATTCCTTTTGTGTGTGTGTGTGTGTGTGAAAAATATTTTGCAAAATATTAATGTGAAGTTTCAAAACAATATGTCAGAACATATCACATATAATAATATAACATTCAAAAACATATAGTAAAAACAGAAAGATAAGTATTAAAAAATGAATGAAAGCATAGAGAATCTTTGCAATCAATTATTCATACATTATAAACAATATTTCTTATAATTATTTCATTAAAATGGACTCTGCATCATAAAACATTAGATTACAATTTTACCTTTTAAAACAAAGAAAACAAATTTAATTCTACATCTTATTTTTCCTATTTGTAATAACTGACATAACTGGAAAATTCTTTATACTGATGTTTCAAGTTAAAAAACGAAAGTTCCTTCAAAAAATTCTTTTTCTGAATCAGACACATTTTTAAATGGCAATTTTGTCTTTTGTCAGCACAAGACAGCAAAAACTCAAAATTTTAGTAACACCAGGCATAAGATATTGTGACAATTAAAAATTAATTCTGCTACTTATCTTACACATATGATATAAATTTCGTATTACATTGAGAAGTAAAATGTATTTTTAACACTAACATTAAACTTTCAATTGCTAATTTCTCAAAAATTAAATTTTTATTTTTTGCTTTTTTTTTTTTTTTTTTTTTTTTTTTTAATGTGATTGATATAAGGTTTTTTAATGTCTTATGATAGAAAGATGCCGGTTAGAAAAAGTTATGAAATTTCATCTTAGATGCAAAATATAAAATAATTATAAAACTAACTGAAGAATACTTTTTTTTTTTTTTATTTATTTATGCATGATGCTTTAAAAATATATATAATAACTGCATTATTATTATATATATATATATATATATATATAAATTATAGTATGTAAATTCCCATAAAAATTATAGATCTACAATTGCAGTTTATAAAAAATATGGTATTTAAAATATTTTTAGAATGTTAAATTACGTTTATATATATATATATATATATATAACACCCTTTTATTGAAAATGAATTTTTTATCCAAATGCTTACTTTATTTTTTTCTAATCCAATAGACTAGATTTTTTAGCACGTGACTTACTTTATATATTTTTTAAAGTAATTTCATCAGAAGTAAATTGTGAATATTCGGAGATATCACATTTGTGAATAATTATTGAGGTTTTATTTCAAAAAAATTTTTTTTAAGATAGCATATCTTTAAAAATAAACCAGAATGTTTATATGTACAAAAGTTTTTATAGAAGAAGAAGTACATTTAAAAAAAAAAAAAATTAGCTGGTATTTATATTAATGTTTTAAATAAAGGTATATTTAATTTTGTTAATACATTCCCTCATATTTCATTTTTAGCTAACTTTTATAGTTAAATGTTTCCATGCGTTGCTGCAAAATAAATAGTTTTGACTTTATATGTTTTATTTTATATATATATATATATATATGTTTCATTGTACTTAGTACTTTACAGCAATTTTCTAACTTATTGGAATAATTAAAAATATTTAATTATAGATAATTAAAAGCTTTCTTTAGCTTATGCATTTTTCACAGACAAAGCACTTTATTAAGTGGATTAAATGGTTTAAAATATATTTAAATGACATATTTACATGAAAAAATTCTTACTTTATAAGCCATGGCTGAATAAAATTAGTTTGTAATTTAAATAAGATGAATTTACTAAAACATTTTACTTTATTGCTTTTGAAAATAACATCTGTTTTCTATTTTCATAAGTATAAGCATTTTTTTCTTTCAAAAACGTTTTGATTAATTAAATACTAAACCCATTCTGTATTTTATTTACATTTAAAACACAGAAACGAACTACATTTATTTATTTATTTATTTATTTATTTATTAAGAATACATATTTATATTAAACGGTCGGAAATGAGATATTATAGTTTGGAATTAAAAGAAAATACTGCAAATATTGTTAAAAACTTTTCTTTAAAATATAAGTTTTCATTTTTTTTTCCACATATTCGCTTAATAAATAAGTATATAAATATTTTTTTTTCCGAAATTTTCTTAAAATAATGCTTCTTTAATTTCCATTTTCATATACGGTCTTACATAAAAATCTATATAAATATTTCAAGATATTTTTTCTGCTGTAAAATAACTTTTTTAGGGGATATTCTTCTACGCCATCTGCACTTTCTATATCCAGGCGGATACATTATGTGTTTTGTACAGTATTATTTATGCAAGAAACGAAAATAAATCAGATTTTGTTATTGAGAAAAAATTTTTATATTTTTTATTTATTAGTTTACTCTTTTCGTCTTTGACGTAGGATGCGCAGAATTATTGATTCACTCAATAACTACTCTGAAAGAAATAACGCACAAAATGATTATTTTCTACATCTGCTGTGCTGTATGAATAAAATATTCATATCACTAACAAAATCATGTAAAAATATATTATTTTTGAAAAAAAAATTTGCATAGGTGAACTTTAACATGTATGGAATTCAAAGAATATTTTATATTCTTATAATTTCCCGTATAAATATAGGGTGTGCAAAAACATTGAAACGGAGTTTAATTCATTACCTATTAGAGATAAGTTGGTAATGTAACTTAATATAATGTTCAAAAAAGAAAGGGAAGGAATGTTGTGTTGAGGTAGAAATACGATTGTTACTTTTTTAAGGTTACACTTTTTAAATTTTTATGCGACCCCCATATGCACATTTGATCTATTAGAAAGATTTTACTTTCCATCCAACAAGACAATTAGAAAAGAAAAACCACTATTGTATCTATGAAAGCAAGTACATTGTAAAAAGGGCAGAAAGTGACTTATCACGTTTACATGTCACGTTAAAAAAAAAAAAAAAAAATGTACAGTGAAAGCAGGGATCAAATAAAAATTGATAATGAAAAATTTTCGATCGAAAATACAGTTACTTATCTACAATTACATATAAAAATCTCAAATATATTTGAATTAAGTTTTAATAATTTAAGATAAACCGCTCTATGTGGGCCATGAAACACGTGCGTCTCTAGATTTTATTTTATGCTGTCTCACAATTGGCATCATAATTTTGTGTAATACAGATAGATAAATATTTTATAAAATATATTTTATAAAAAAAAAAAAAGGAAAAAGTGGTGATTTATTATTATTATTATTATTATTATTATTATTATTATTATAACAAAATAGGAATTTAAATAGACGATTAAGAAGAACCAAACATTTAGAACTTATAAAATGTTTCAAATATAACATCATGAGTAAAATAAAAAAGTCTTTGAAACATTTTAGTTCAACAATGTTATCAGACAACAAAAATTAAATGCTGATCTCCTAAAATAAAGAAAATCTTCTAGAAATAGATTTTTTAGAACGTCATTCAATGAAGTAAGATAGATTTCAAAATAATTTGCGTACTTGCGTTTTTTTTTTTTTCTATTTTATTAATTAGAAATAAAAACATGGCCGCCTCAATTTACAAAAATAAAATATTCTGTAAGAATATGTGACTTTTTTAGTAATCTACCCTTAAATGCAAAAAGGGTTTTAATGTAAGTATTATCATTTATTTTATTAATTTACATTCCTATTTTGCTATATGGTCCCTACGGTGATATTTCGTTTCCAACTAACAAGGAAACATTCAAAAGATATCGTGTTCGAAAAATATTGAAAAAAATATATGTGATTCTACTCTTTATAAAACACCAGAAAGTGAAAAATGAATTATATCAACCACAAAAAATTATCAAAATTAAGCATATTTGGCGATTTCACACTGTTAGGCGATTGATTTTGAGTACTTGGCGGAGAAGCAAAACACGGTTCTGTTCGTACACAACAATCTTGGTGCTAGCGAACTTATCGCCTAACAGCGCTAAATTGCCAACAATGCTTAATTTTTATAATAATGTTTTTGTGGTCACTCTAATTCATTTCCGCCGATAATTTTTTTCACTTTCTGGTGTTTTATGAAGAGTAGAATCACATACATTGTTTTCAATATTTTTTGAAGATGACACCTTTTGAATGTTTCCTTGTAAGTATAGCTTACATAGTTCTAAAAAGACCGGTATGCTGCTTTTATTTTTATTTTTTTTTTTTTTGATGATGTTGTTATATTAAAAGTGGAAACTTTCTAATTAAGCACATTTCTCCAGGGATGTAAGATAAAAGTTAAAATGTGTAACTTTTCGAAAATTAACTAAAAGGAATTTTGGACAGCATGGACTTGTTTTGTATCTTATTTGTGAAAACGCTTTAAATTACATTACCCACTTATCTCGGTATTTGAGGTTTGGGAGTAAGGCCGATTTAATGCGCTAAAATCCTTGGGCTTGCGAAAGAGTACGCTCCGGGAGGCGTCCTTCTAAGGGGTCATAGTCCATATTCACATAATTTTTGGAGAAAACCACGGAAAACTCTGAACGACTAACAAGGAAACATTCAAAAGGTGTCGTCTTCAAAAAATATTTAAAAATATATATGGGATTCTTCTTTTCATAAAACACCAGAAAGTGAAAAATTATCCGCTGAAATTAATTGCAGCGACCACAAAAAATTATTAAAATTAATCATTTTTGGCGATTTAGCGCTGTTAGGCGATAATGTTGCTAGCACCGAGATTGCCGTGTACGAACAGAACCGTGATTTGTTTTTCCGCCAAGTACTCAAAATCAGTCGCCTAACAGTGTGAAATCGCCAAATACGCTTAATTTTGATAATTTTTTGTGGTCGCTGTAATTCATTTCAACCGACAATTTTTTCACTTTCTGGTGTTTTATGAAGAGTAGAATCACATATATATTTTTTTTCAATAAATTTTGAAGACGACACCTTTTTAATGTTTTCTTGTAAGCCGACGAGCGTGACCAGGATTCGAACTCGTACCTCACGTTTACCAGCTTTGAGAGCAGAAAACCTCGGCTACAGCTGGAGGCCACACTAACCTTGAATAGGTAAAGAATAAAACCGCATTTCAATCTTTTTGGGACAGATTATATATGCACAGTGTATAAACATAAAAAGAAATTTTTACTTGTTTTGTATCTTAAGAGTTCTTGTATTCTGTACTTAAGAATATATATATAATATTTAAGAAAGATATCAAATTAGGATTTAAGCTAATATATTTTGAACTATCAATTGTGTACTGATAAGTATAAAGGATTTAAGTCCAAAAATGTCGATTTTGAGTTAAATACATAGTCAGACTCAGAAAAAAATTCTCTATCGATTGGTAAAAACGATTTAAATCCATGTCATTTAGTCTTTGAGAAAAGCCATTTGTAAAAAAAAATTCAAGTCAGAAATTTAGCATTAATGTTTAGTATAAAATATTTAATTCAAATTTTTCCCTTTATTAAATGAAGATTGACAATCACTAAATGGTATAAAGGGTATAAATCAACCTAATCCATTTTCCTAATCGATTCTTCTGATTAGTTTTTAGTTAGTTTAACTTTATTTTTCGTCTCCTGAAGAATCAAGAATATGGACTTAAATCCTTTATACTTATCAGTACAGAATTATACATCATATATTTATAGGAAATAGAAAAATTATTTAATTTTATCGCATGGAAATTGAAATTAAATAAAACAAAAATATTGGATCAACGGTTTATTAGTTATTCATTTCCTTTTAATAAAATTAATATAAAAACGTCACCCGATTCTTCTAAGATTTTTTTTAAAGAAAGTACTACTTACAATTGGAGTCGTAAAACATTTTCTTTCTTATGTAATAATTTTTTGGTTACTGAATATTATGTAATCTCTAAGTAACATTACAATGCATTGAAAATTGATTTTTAAAAAATTACTCATTTTTATAAGTGACTAAATAGCTTTCCCATATTTGCAAAATCGAACTGGATTTTATATACTTATACGTTATCTAACCGTCAAATGGCCGCAGCTATAGTAAAAAAAAAAAAAAAAAATGTCTAAATGTATCAAACTGGCTATGCGCTATTATTTATAATCCCTTATAGCGTTACCTGACGGAAAAATTCTAGTCCCCTTGGAAAGCGAGTTCTAGAAGCCCCTATTAGAATTCAAAAGCGTTTGCCTATATTCTCGAGGGCAAGGTTATTTAAAAATCTCTGCAAATAAATGAGATTACACTGTTAAAAATTTCTGTAAATTTAATGTAAATATTTATCTAGAGTCTCTGTAAATTGACAGTAATTCTTAGGTAGAAGTGAATAATCGAGATTCTCATTCTCTATTCTGTATTTTTACCTAATTTTATTTAATTAAAATTAAAAATGACTGTTTCTACTTTAGAAAAAGCATTCCAAATCCGAAATATATTCTCCCCAATAATTAATTAAATTAATATAAGTCATTAACAAGAATGTAAAAAATAAGTTTTTTTTAACATCTCCGTTTATTTTTCTCTGTAATTTCACATAAGACATAAGATAATAGATTACACAGAGTTTCCCGTTGAAATTTTTAACAGTGTACAAGAGGCGGGTTTCAGCAACTATAATCTTGGTTTATTTCCAAATTCTAGAAAATCAAGCGAGAATTTCTCGCAATAGAAATTATTCAGAATATTGTCTCACCATCTAGAAATGTGTACACAATAAATTCTCGATAATTTCGTCTATTCAGTTTATTGGCGTGCCTTACGCCCATAGCTCAGAAATTTATATTTCGAGTTAAGGGATTTAAAAAATGGACAGTTATTAATTCTAGAGGATGGTGGTATATTTTTTTCTCAGTGTTTGTAATCTCGTACTGCTTTTGAGATAAAGCCGATAACTTCGTTATTTCCCACCCGATGGCGCGCTACCTTGGTTTATCTAGCAGCGCATATCAACTTTACTACACTTATACTCCCCATTCATGACTACAACTGCAGGCCTTCAGCAGTTAGTAAGGTGGAACGGACTTTAATGGTTACCCTGTATATTGAAATCCTGAAGTAATATAGGAATTAGTTATAACACACGTGAAGATTATGAAAAATGCCGCACAGAAACAACGAGAGCATTCTGTAAAAATCCTTTTCTGGGACATAAACAGCTACTTGTATCGTCTAGAGCCTTCTGGTGAGATTAAAGGGAAGTATACATATATATTCCTATAAATATCTCTTTTGCATTTCTTCCATAAATTCTATTTTATGGGTTTTTTAAACTAATGGTACTTTAGAGTACCGCCGGTATCTAAAGGAAAAAGCATTGTGATTTTAGCATTGAAGTCTACCTAATTTGATAATGATTTTTAACTTTGTATTTCTTCTTTTCCCCTATATCGTACTGCTGAGATAAAGACAATAACTTCTCACCAGGTGGCGCTGTAACTTTGCTTAGCTAGTAGTGCATAGCCACATTACTATACCTACACACCACGATTTTGACACAGCTGCAGCTTTTCATCAACTGGATTGCTGGAACGGATTTTATTTATTTATTTTATTTGTATTTATTTATTTATTTCATTTTTATTTTTATTTTTTATTTATTTATTTTATTTTATTTTATTTTATTTTATTTTATTTTATTTTTTTATTTTTTATTTTTTATTTTTTTATTTATTTATTTATTTATTTATTTATTTATTTATTTATTTTTTTGTATAATGTACACAAATGTATTAAACAAAATTTTTATGCACAAATTTCACAAATGTATGATTTATTTCTGCACAAATTATTTCTTATACTATTCTGCACAAAAATACTTCTACACAAAATCCATGCGTCTATATAAATAATAATTATAGTTAAATAATACACATGCATCAAGTTTAATTATATCGTAATTCACGTAATTCATACAAAGTTTCTTCGGGAACATATTTTTAACTAATAGTTGGTAAGGCTATTAATTTCAATTTTACCTTTCAAAAAACATTAATGTACTTAACAGTAAAGAATTTTTCACCTTTGCTTCATTTATATTAATTTTTGGTGTCAATATGTAGTTTCATATTTCGCAGATAATCAATACTGATTTTGTTAACGAGTTTTCAGAGATAAACGTGAAGTTTTGGTTAAAATACATTTATCCTAGTTAAGGAATGATAAATATATGAAACGTGTAATCAGAAAATTTGAAACATGCATGAAAAATAAAATATTTCATAAAACTTAAATACATGTTAAAACATTGTGATAGACAATATGGCAAAAGCCAATAGACAATATGACAAGAAGCAAAAAGTAAACCATATTATTTGAATAATATCTGTAAATGAAATGAAATAACAAACTTTCTTAAATTTAAAATTATTATGCCGGAAAAGGAAAAAAAAAAAAAAAAAAAAAGGTCTATATTTTAAGGAATATTTTTGTTCTCTTCATTATCTAAAAAAAAATTTAAAAAAGTATCTGATAACAAATAGAAATTTTAAATATAAAATTATAAAATAAAATTTTATGAATATAAAAATTAATGTCATTTTAACTAATATATTATATTTAAGGCAATGTATATAACTAGCTAACATACTATGTATGATATATATATATATATACATATATATATATATATATATATATATATATATATATATATATATATATATATAATCAGGTATAAAACTAATGAAATTATATATTAAACGCTTATAACACTCACTACATATATATACACTGATGGAAAAAAAAAATCCCAACACCAGGAAAGAGCTGTGCTAGATAAACGAAATTTGGTAGGCGTGTTTATACATCTGAAAGATGACGTCGATTCAAATTTCGAGCTACGCGCATAAGTGTGGCGCTAGTAGCGACACTATGAACATGCAAATGAGGTTTACTTTAAATAAGCGCTGTAAGGTTCGTGATCGTTATTTACAGTTGAGATTTGACGTAGTGGGTTAATGATAGTCAAGGATGCCTCTAAAAAGACGAAGAAGCCATTATCAACAGCCCACTGAGTTTGAACGAGGTCGTGTAGTAGGGCT
Source organism: Salticus scenicus (assembly GCA_963930645.1). Taxonomy (NCBI): domain Eukaryota; kingdom Metazoa; phylum Arthropoda; class Arachnida; order Araneae; family Salticidae; genus Salticus; species Salticus scenicus. The sequence continues at coordinate 62,874,939 of OZ005648.1, forward strand.
ACGAGAAGGTGGGTTTTCTTTCCGCGATATTGCAGAAAGACTTGGCAGGAATGTATCCACTGTGCATGAGTGTTAGCAGCAGTGGTCAAGGGAAGGTACTGCCTCAAGAAGACCGGGTTTCGGGCGGCCACGTGGCACTACTGAGAGGGAAGACCGCCGTGTTCGGCGTATGGCTGTGGCTAATCGTACTGCGTCTGCAGCTGAAATTCGAGCTGCGGTTGGCCCCACAGTGACACAACGAACTGTTACAAATCGGTTACTTCAAGGACAGCTCCGAGCCAGACGCCCTGTAGCGTGCATTCCACTGACTCCAAACCACTGCCGTTTGCGACGTGAGTGGTGTCAAGCTAGAGCTCATTGGAGGACGGAGTGGAGATCTGTTGTATTTTCTGATGAAAGCCGGTTCTGCCTTGGTCGCAGTGATAGCCGTGTGTTGGTTAGAAGGAGGCCAGGTGAACGCCTGCTAGCGACCTGTCTGCGGCCTAGACACACAGGGCCTACTCCTGGAGTTATGGTTTGGGGAGCAATTTCGTATGACAGCAGGAGCACTCTCGTGGTTATCCCACGCACCCTGACTGCAAATTTGTTCGCCAGTCTAGTGATACAACCTGTTGTGCTGCCATTCATGAACAGCATTCAAGGGGGTGCTTTCCAACAGGATAACGCTCGCCCTCATACAGCTGTTCTAACCCAACATGCTCTACAGATTGTTGACATGTTGCCTTGGCCTGCTAGATCACCAGATCTTTCTCCAATCGTGCACGTATGGGACATCATTGGACGACAACTCCAGCGTCATCCACAACCAGCATTAACCGTCCCTGCATTGACCGCCCAAGTTCAACAGGCATGGAACTCCATCCCACAAACTGATATCCGACACCTGTACGACACAATGCATGCACGTTTGCATGCTTGCATTCAAAATTCTGGCGGTTACACCGGTTACTAATGTACCAACATTTCACATTTGAAATGGCTCTTCTCGCTAATGGCTCTACCTGTGATCTTGAAACTTTAATCAATTAAATATGTTACCTAGACAAATGTATTGCTGAAATTTCATTACTGTACAATAATTTTTTCTTGGTGTTGGGATTTTTTTTTTTTCCATCAGTGTATATATATTTATATACTGACAAATTAACTAATAAAATTTTCTGATTCAAGGCTTATTCTTAATATTTTACATGAGTTTTATTATATTTTCACCACAACTATTTTGTAGAATATTAATCCAAATATTAGAAAAGAAAAATAGATGAATATATATCATATATATATAAAGAGATTTTTTTTATTTGTTTGAAACATTTATATATATATATATATATTAAAACCTGCTTAGTATTTAAGCTAATTTATTTAAAACCTTACTAATAAACACTATAAAACCGCATATATTTACAATAACATTTTCAGGTTATCAGATGACAAAACTAGATACGATTGCATCATAAAAGCAGCAATGTGAACACATTACTATGAAGAGAGCACAGTGAAGCTAAACACGAAACAGAATATTAGCAGCACAACTAGTGTCAATGTTTGCAACTAAATATTTCCACATGTTATATTAGTATGTGTTAGGCCTACATGAACAGTATCTTTGATCAAAGATTGGCTTTGGATTCTGCAAGTAGTTTGTGACGATTCGGTAGGTAAAGGTAGTCTGTTTTTTTTTTTTTTTTTTTTCTTAATTCCATTTTCTAATATTTTTGAATTCTTAAAATGGTGCCTACTCTAAATTTCAGAGCTACTTTTGTAAAAAGTAAAATTAATGTTTATAATGTTTAAAAATATACTTTGTAGTATGAAATATAAATAGTATTATGAAATATAAATAATAGTATGAAATCGTTAAAAATTTAAGAATTCTTTATTTAAATTATGCAAAAAGTATTCAAATGAAAAAATATTATTGGTTCGTGTACATTTTCAAAATGTATTTCCATAATATTTAGTTACTTTAGTATAAAAATTTTATCCGAAAATAGTAATTTATGCTATAATTTTTGGGGATAAACGTAAAGAACTGAGAAATTATTTTTGAAAAATCATTCAATACCAAATATAAGTTGGTTGAGTAATTTTTACTTTTCCAAGACTTGTTGTAGTTATCGAAAAATACCCCTGCAGGTATGTAACACTCAGTTTATAAACAATAGTTTCGTGCACTTGTTTTGAGTGTGCAAAATTATTTATTTTCGTTACATGTTTTTTCAGACCTAATTATAACCCCTTGTATAAATATTAACTTTGAATTTTTTTAAGTTTTCAAATCACGCTAAATGTGTGTACATATGTGTAAGTATATGATGTTATTGACGCCTTTTAAATCAAAATTACGTTTTTAGTTTAATTATATACATATATATATATATATATATATATCTTGTATAACTATTGTTACGAATTTATGAGTTTAAAGATAAGAAAATAAAAAAAAAGGAGAATTGCAAAGTGGTTTTTTTGGGGGGGTTTTATTTCATTTTATTCATTGATAATTTATACCTATATTTCAGAAACTTCTCTTTCATCCCAACACTATGGGGTCTTCTTGATGAAGAACTCAGTGTTTTTTGGGGGGTTATTTCATTTTATTCATTGATAATTTATACGGTCGGTAACAAAAGTCTCCGAAACTAGCAAAAATCCCTATATAAAAAAGTACACTTAATGCAGTTTTATTAAATAACTCCTTGACGAATCCTGTTTTTAGACTGACTAAGAACAGGAGTCGGCAAGGATTTACTTAACAAAACTGTATTAAGTGTGCTTTTTTTACATAGGAATTTTTGCTAGTGTTCGGAGACTTTTGTTACTTTGTTACCGACTGTACCTATATATATATATATATATATATATATTTGTGAGAGAAATAGAATAAAAAACACAAACATTTTTGCTATTTGTATAGTATTTTAAATGTAATTTTACAAATATATTTTTATTATCCCTTTCAACAGTTTATGCAGATTAAATTTATCTGAAAGTTAAAAACCTATCAACAAAGTTAAATCCTATTCCTTCTCGAAGCAATTAAAACCGATTCTCGACAAATTAATTTAGTAACTCCTGCGTGTTTCCCTTGACAAACAGGAAACAAATTAATTGCTGTCTAAATATCAATCGTGATTGTTCTTGTCTTCATGCATTTCTCTTGGACTAGTTTAATTATTTAGTGTGATCTGATTACTTAATTGTGAAAGGTTGTTACCAAAAAATTAAGAAATATTCGCTTTAAAATAATCTATTAAGGGAAGAGGCTATATATTTGTTCCGAATAAGTATTTCAATGAATTTTTTTCTAAAAATTTATTTTTAAATTCATTTTTCATTAAGTTATTTTTTAATACATTTTATACATCCTTGTGTTCACAAAGCGAAAAGAAAAATTAAAAAAATATATATTTAAAATTTCACACAGCCATTACTTAGATAATCATAAACCTAGAGGACTTAATGATGATATTATGCCTTAATTATGATGATAATAAAATTTTTAAGTACAATTTTATCACGTGAATAAAAAAAATAAAAAATAAATAAAAAATGCATTTTTTTTAACATTAGAATCTTCTTATTGTGGAGTCCTAAAAAGCACAAAATAAAAGTGTATTCTTCAAAAGACATGCTACAAAGAAATAGAACCTTCAACAACAAGAAAAATGTAGAGAAAAATATAGATATTTCACTTTTTGAACAGATTACTGACTACTGCCACTGGAGGCCGCCCACCTTTACGGTTTAGAGTGTGACCCGCCCGAGTTCCAGTGCAAGCCCAGGCGACGGTGCCCCCAGGAAAAAAAAAACTTATACCACTTACAGCAGATCCTCAGACAGGGGCACGGGCCCAAAAGAGTCAGCGGAGGGAGAGGACCCCGAAAATTGCTCGGCTTAACCGCTCACCGGCTAGGCCGGGTCTTGGTAGCTAAACAGATCAGAATTGAACAGATGAGAATTTTTAAATTTTCAAAATATTTAAAAAGCATTCTCGACAAATTAATTTAGTAAGTCCTGCGTGTTTCCCTTCAGAAACACGAAACTTACTTTTAGTTGCCCATCATACTATAGGTATGGGGAACTTAGGTAATCGTGAAAATTTTCGACCTCGGTTTTTTTACTTTTCTACACGTTTTCAGGTGTGAGGAATCCGAAAATGACAAAATTTCTATGGTGTCTGTCTGTAGGGTGTCTGTTAGTGTGTCAGTGTGTCAGTGTGTCAATCCGTTAGTATGTCAGTCCGGTAGTGTGTTAGTCCGTTAGTTTGTTAGTCTGTTAACACGATATCTCACGAACAAATGATCGCAAAGAGGTCAGATCAGTTTTAAAGTATTACTTTCGACACTGGCAAGAACCCAATTTATTTGCAACATTCGAATTTAAAAACTTCGTAAGTTATTAGAAATTTACGATTTTCTTAACATGGGAGAATAGGACAAAAATTCACTTAAACGTGCATTTAATGGAAACTTTTTACTGTAAAAATGTCAGACCAGTTTTAAAATATCAGTTTTGATGCCGGAACGAACATCAGTAACTATAAATATGCTACTTTGGAAATTTCGCAAGTTATTGGAAATTTACGAATTTTTTAACATGGCAGTATAGAGCAAAATTTCACATAAACGTCAATTTTGAGAGATATTTTCATCCTAAAGATGTCAGACTACTTTTGAAATATTATTTAGGACACTGGCATGATTATTAATGACTATGAATTTTCCAATATAAAGATTTCGTAAGTTATTGGAAATTTACGAATTTCTTAGCATGGCTGAATAGAGCAAAATTTCACATAAACGTCAATCTTGAGGGATATTTTCATCGTAAAGATGTCAAACCACTATCGAAATATTATTTAGGATACTGGCATGAATATCATAGACTACGATTTTTCCAATTTAAAAAATTCGTAAGTTATTTGGAATTTACGATTTACTTAACATGTCAGAATAAGGCAAAATTGAGCATAAATTTCCATTTTGAGGATCGTAAATACATTAGACAACTTCAAAATTACATTTATGATATTTGTTTGAACATGATTGAATACAAATATTCTAATAGGAAAATTTCGTATATCATTCGTAATTTACGATTTTATTAAGATAGCGAAATCGTAAATTTTTCATATAAATATGAATTTTGAGGATTATTGCATTGGAAATAGTAGGATGAAAACTAAACAACGGAATTGACCCTGATAAAATAAATTAATAGATTAGAATAAGATATATATATCGAAGTGAACGGTGGATAGCCTATTAGGCGGGGATTTCATTCTGTCATAATATCAAGCTTTGGTCAAATTCATTTCTTTTAACATGATTATAATATGTCTCGTACTAGAAATTTATGAGAACATAAATATGATGGGGAACTGAGCAGAGTCCACCTATGCCAACTAGTTTACTTTTTGTATCAGTATTCGTTAAACCATAAATTTAAAATGTCTCAAAAGCTTTTTAAAACATTTTAATTATTTAAAAAATTTTACCTATTGAAAAATTGAAATATCTATATTTTTCTCTATATTTTTCTAATTGTTGAAACTTACAATTCTTTATAGCTTGTCTTTTCAAGAATAAACTTTTATTTTTTATTTCTAGGACACCACAATAAAAAGCTTCTAATGTTTAAAAATGCATTTTTAATTAAATTTGTATCTTGTGCGTTTTAGTTAGAAAAAAAAGAAGTTTCTAAAAGAACTAATCAAAGATTCTTAGTGTATTGTGTAGACAATTAAATATTTTCTTTTATCAAATGACACTTTTTCCGTTAATTATCTGCAAAAATTAACACATAATACGTTTCTGCCCTTGAAGGTTCGAACCCACGACCATTGCGTTATCAGCATGATACTCTAACCAAAAGTCAAATAACAATCAAGAAAAGTCACAGAACATGCTAGACAATCCTAACAAATACTTATACAAAAATTAATGACTAAGATTATTGTTTCCGAATGTTTTTTTTTTTAAATATTTGGAGTATTTAAAAAAAACATTTCATCTCTTTCAAAAATGAAATATAGATTTTTTTTTTTTTTCTTGATTTTTTTTGTTACTGAAACTTTTTTTTCTAGCCTGTTTTTGCAATAATAAGTTTTTATTGTACATGCTTTTTAAGACTCAAAAAAAGCTTTTAGTGTTTTTTTTTTTTTTTACTTAGATTTTTATTTTGTGCGTGTTAGTAACTATAAAGAAGCTTCTTAAAGAGATAAAAATTTCTTATGATACTGTATAGACAATGAAAGATTTTCTTTTATCAATTGAAGTATTTTCTATTAATTATCTGCGAAAAAGTAACACATCAGCTCTTCGAGGACCGAACCCACGAACACTGCGTTGTCAAAATGACTCTCTAAACAACTGAATTAACAACCGATACAGCTCAGAATGCTTCAGTTATGTTGCAAAATGGATACAAACTTTCAAAAACGTAACACATTTTAATATGCTCTCTGATATATTTCTGAAACATTCGCCCTTTTCTGTATTCTCCCTGTTATGTGTTTGAAACGTTTCTGTTACGTATCTGATATTTTTCTTACGATCGCGAACATTTCTACGATTATGAAAGTAATCGGAAAGCTAACTTAACGTTTCTGTAATATTTACAATGTTTCCATGTTAACTGACTCTTACGTTTCTGAAACATTTTGTGCTGTTAGGGAAGCGACGAAAAAAATTTGCTTACATTTATATTAAATTGGAGGCGCCTTGTTTTTATTCATTTAACAATCCATGACAAAAATCCAATTTTAATAAAGAGCTTCTGAAAAAAATATTATTTTCCTTAACTTAAATTTTTATTTTATGCATTTAAGTAGCTAAAAAAGAGCTTCTTAAAAAAAAAAAAAAAAAAAAAAAACTCTCAAAAAACTTTTAGGAAATTGTGTAGACAGTGAAAAATTTTCTTTTGTCACATGACACCTTTTCCATTAATTATCTGCAAAAAATAATGCAACGGCACTTCGACGATCGAACTCACGATGAAATGTATTGCTTACATTTACTTTAAAGCGCAGGCGTCTTGTTTTTTAGTGTGACACGAAGACACGATGATAAAATTTAATTTCATTTAAAGAAAAAAAAAAAAAAAAAAAAGCTTCTAACTTCCAAAAAGGATTAAAAATAATGAAGTGTTTAACTAAAAGACTGATAGGCTTCTGTTATTAATCATGCTAATTAATAAATAAAGGCAAGATCATCTATATGCTTTATAAATTAAAGTAAACAATATGTTTTTCTCTCCAGGTATTTTATTCATAGAATTAATGGTTTCAACATTAATTTAGTTTCCTCTTTTTGTAAATATGCTAATTCATTCTAATCGATTTTATTATGCGTTATTTTATTAGTAATTAATTATGATCATAAATTTCAATATTTGATAAGCATTCAACAGTGAATTACAGTACAAGTTCATATTCATATATATAAATATATAAATATATATATATATATATTTATATACATACATTTAATAACTATATGACGGAAAAGAAAATTCAAAAGCGTAACTGTCCCATTAAATTTCCAGATTCTAATGGCATCGAGAATCCATGGTGTATTGCGAAAAATAATGTTGTTAAAAGTAACTATTCAAAGTTACACTGATTGTTGAATCAATGTGTCATGCATGGTGAACTGAGATTTTTGATGCTAGCTTCGAATCTTTCGTTCATTATATGCCTAACAGGATTACAGCAGTGATTAATAACAATAATAAACTAGTTGGTAGAGGTGGACTCTGCTCAGTTCCCCATCATATTTATGTTCTCATAAATTTCTAGTGCGAGACATATTATAATCATGTTAAAAGAAATGAATTTGACCAAAGCTTGATACAGTGACAGAATGAAATCCCCGCCTAATAGGCTATCCACCGTTCACTTCGATATATTTATCTTATTCTAATCCATTAATTTATTTTATCAGGGTCAATTCCGTTGTTTAGCTTTCATCCTACTATTTCCAATGCAATAATCCTCAAAATTCATATTTATATGAAAAATTTACAATTTCGCTATGTTGATAAAATCGTAAATTACGAATAATTTACGAAATTTTCCTATTAGAATATTTGTATTCAATCATGTTCAAACAGATATCATAAATCTAATTTTGAAGTTGTCTAATGTATTTACGATCCTCAAAATGGAAATTTATGCTCCATTTTGCCTCATTCTGACATGTTAAGTAAATCGTAAATTCCAAATAACTTACGATTTTTTTTAATTGGAAAAACCATTGTCTATGATATTCATGCCAATATCCTAAATAATATTTAGAAAGTGGTTTAACATCTTTACGATGAAAATATCCCTCAAGATTGACGTTTATGTGAAATTTTGCTCTATTCTGCCATATTAAGAAATTCGTAAATTTCCAATAACTCGCGAAATTATTATATTAGAAAATTCATAATCATTAATATACATCCCAGTGTCCTAAATAATATTTCAAAAGTAGTCTGACATCTTTACGATGAAAATATCTCTCAAAATTGAGGTTTATGCGAAATTTTGCCCAATACATTTTAAGAAATTCGAAAGCGAAATTTTTGAAGTAGCATATTTATAGTTACTGATGTTCATTCCGGCATCAAAACTGATATTTTAAAACTGGTCTGACATTTTTACAGTAAAAAGTTTCCATTTAATGCGCGTTTAAGTGAATTTTTGTCCTATTTTCCCATGTTACGAAAATCGTAAATTTCTAATTACTTACAAAGTTTTTTAATTCGAATGTTGCAAATGAATAGGGTTCTTTCCAGTGTCGAAAGTAATATTTTAAAACTGATTTGACCTCTCTGCGACAATTTGTTCTTGAGATATCGTGTACACAGACTAACAAACTAACAGACTAACACACTAACACACTAACAGACACCCTACAGACAGACACCATACAAATTTTGTCATTTTCGGATTCCTCACACCTGAAAACGTGTAAAAAAGTCAAAAAACCGAGGTCGAAAATTTTCACGATTACCTAAGTTCCCCATACCTATAGTATGGTGGGGAACTAAAAACTAGTATGCTGTGGCCATCACAAGATTTTCTTATATTTTCCATAGAAACTTTCTCAGTACAAATTAACTTATATTATTTTTTCCATTATGAATGTAGACTTTTTTTTTCCTCAGAGAGTTATTATACGAAATGCCCAAAGGGCAAAAACATTTTACCATGCAGATGACATGATGTTCCTGTTCTTGGGGAAATTTGCTGTATAGCAGAGCAACCTATCGGCCAATATGGACCCAAAATGAATCAGCATTATGTCTCATAATGGCCTTTCCACATATAAAGTTTTGTTCGATTATATGCAATAGAACTTGAGATATAGCCTTCCTTTAAATTGCAGAAATCAGTGTACAGCCTGTATAGCAGTTGCACCCAATAGTTGACAGGCACTAATTTATGTTAAGGTGAATCTACATATGAATTTTTATGCAATTATATGTACTAGTTCCTGAGATATTGCCTTACCTGAAATTTCCGAAAACGCTGCATTACAGCGCCACCTGTTCAGCTATTGGCATCAAATGTTGATAGACAGTAACTCACGTATAGTAGATACATATAACTTTATATGCAAGTTCGAGCAGTACTTCTTGAGCTATAGCCTTCCCTTAAATTTCAGAAATCGCTATATAGCAGAGGAACCTTTGAGACATTAGCACCAAAAGTTGATAGGCACTAATTTATGTCACGTGGCAACTACATATAAATTTATATGTAATTCCGAGCTGAGTTTCTGAGATACAGTTGAAACAAATTTTTGTGTCTCACACACACGCATAGGCAGACATTTTATATAAAATTAGTCAAATCGTGTTCTGGATCTCTTAAAACGTATAAATCTGCCGATAACTGGAAGTCAAAAATTTTACAAATCCAATACTTTCTTCTGCTGAATAGAAGAAAGTAAAAATGTGTAAAATTGCACCAAAACTTGAAGCAGCAATCTTTTACTTTAATATTACTGAAATATAGCAGAACTTTACACAACTTTTATGTTGCCGAAGTAAATTGTTTTACACTAAGTATTTTTGTAACATAGCACAAAAAGTTGCGTAACATATTTATATAACGTTAGGACAAGCGTTTGAGTAAATTATGCTGCCTCCAGGTTTATTATATGTTACATATTGTTTCACAGTGAATACCATGCACTGAAAAATACTGACTTTACTTACATAACCTTGCAAGTCTATTTATTTATTTTCTAATAAAATATTATCTTGCTTCATTACGCTAAATCTGATTTTTCTGTAAATGATGTTAATTTTTTGCAAACAAATGTAATATATATGTATTTGCTTTTATGGGATTATAAGGGTTGATATATGACAAAAATTACTATATGCATCTATTAAATTTTCGTACTATACAATGTAAAAAAAAAAAAAAAAATATCATCTTATATTACAAAAAATACCTGGAGGCAAAGTTGCCAGAAAAAAGTCTGTATACTATGTAAAATGTACGTTGACAAAAAAAATTCTGTGACAGAACAATGCATAAAATATTTGTACACAGCAGTTTTTTTTTTCTCCTTTACTTAGGGCAGTAAAAAATCTCGCATTAAAAAAAATTCTCCACTTCCACCAGCCGTGATTGAAGCAGGGAGTACCACAAAATAGACGATGATATTACTTCGCAGTCACGGAAGCACAGTCTGTGTTTTTTTAACACTTCCCAATCCTGCTTTGATAGTAAATTCTCTGTATGAAAACAGAAAAAGCAAGTAACCACCACATGAAATCTCTATTGTTGGTTGAAGATTGTACCTGGTTACAGAAAAACGATTATTTTGACAGAATAAGAAGTAATTTTACGCTAAACTACTGCGTATTGAGAAATCAGAAATTTTCTGTAAGAATGTTAAAGAAACTTTCTATTTTTTTAACAGATATTTTTTACAGTGTACCAAAATAAATATAATATAAATATTAAGTCACGGTGGAAATTTTTCACATATGAATATCTGAAGATAGATTATTAGCAATGTTTAAATAATGCACCTGTAATTTCCACAGTAAAGTGATATTGAATAAAATGGGAGTGCTTTAGTATGAATAGTCCAATAATCTGGAACACTACCTCATATGCACTGTATCATAGCAGTTAAAAAGAAGGAAAATATTGTGTTGGGACGCTATGAAACTGCTATCGAAATAACATTCATGATTGTTTTTGTTCTCATGATTTTTTTCGTATATTAAATTAAATATGAAATAACTTGTGATTATTTAATTGCGAAAAGATTTTGAAAAGAAGCAAGAAGTGCTTTGTTTTAAAATATAAAAATATTTTATTATTGTTGGTGAAACTATATTCATTATTAAAAAAACATTTCACTGGACTTTTAAGCCTAAAAATAGTGTTTTTTTTTCAGAGAAAGTCAGTTGTAACCTTGTGAGTATTGAGGCCGGTGTGTACACTGGAAAACATATGTTCTATCTGCTGCCAAAAATTCTCTGTAATTTGGGAAAATACGTTCTCCCAACATAATTTTTCGTAAATTATGCTTATTTTCTTAAATTACAGAGAATTTTTGGCAGCAAATAAGACATATTTTTTACAGTGTAGTTATAAATTGAGCACCATCCTCATTCTTCTCCATGCTTGCTGTTTGATGATGTAAATAAATTTCAAAGACAATATTAAAGCTTAACAAAGTATTTTAACAGAAATTCTCAATTGAGGGAAGAAACAGAACAACTTTCCTACTCGAATGTTAAAACATGAATAACCGATACTCTTTACTTAAGTAAGAAACAATAGACGAACTCTATATCTTACAGATTAATAAAAGTCATTGGCCGATATTTTTATTTAGCTACAAAATAGTAATTTAATTCATATTACCCATTCAGCAGGCATCAAGCTTGGTTATCCTTCAGAACGCTATATCTTAGATGCTTTACTCCAGGAGTAGCAAAACCCCTCAAAACTGCAGCCGCCGTCCTATTAAATCTAAAGCTGGACTAAAGCTGAACCTCATATTTCGCTACATGTTCCCCACCGAGCCCGATTTAACATTCCTTTCATACTTTAAATAATTTGAGTTTTTCATTGAACCCACATTTTTAACATGCCTATAAGGAAAGTGCAGGTGACGTCACGCACAAGCAAACTTGTTTATTTGCTCAAGGCAAAACAATGGTATTTCCACCAGTACGGGTTGTCCTTTTGTCACTCAGGAGTGGCAAAGATTGACTGACTTAGCGTTTGTTTGTAAACATGCCCTTTCCTTATTCCAAAATTATTTCATTTGTTAAATCTCGCCAATTCTGATTTTTTTTTTTTTTTTTTTTTAATTCGCCACTCCTACCTAAACTTCGTAGAGTACTTCAGTAAGCAGTGTAACAACACCTGACCCGACTGGACTATTGCGTAACTCTCACTTTGCGAACTTTCTACAAAAACTACTTATGACCTCACAACATCATTTAGCTAAATTAATTTTTAAATCTGGAAAACATTTTTTATTTGATATTTTATTTGAATTTAGAAACACAAACAAAAAAAAAAGTAAATAAATGGTTTTAAATTTTGATCTATAATACAGTAAAAACATTTTGATAACCAGAATCCAATACGACCTTCACACAATTTTTATTTCCATAAAACATTTAGTTACTTTCTGATGGAATTTAATAACCAAACACGTGATTCGAATACAATAGAATAAAAATACTATCGAAATATATCTGCAAAACTTATATTTTATTATTATTAATTATTCTAATTAAGTGTTCCATTTAAGGCTGAAATACATGTTTTATGCATAATGAATGTAAACACCATCATTTTTCCTTGGGAATATTTATTGATGAAATTGATAGTTTCTTCATTACTTATAATTTTTCTTTTTCTGTAATTAACTTTAATCTATTAGGCATCCATTTTATTTATAATCGTTTGTAATGGTAGAAGATACATATTTCACAAATAATCAATATTGATTTCCAATACAAATTTCTAAAGAATAATAGTAAGTATTTCAGTTTCTTTGGATTAGTGAGGGTTGATATATGACAAATATTACTTGACGTATCAATGGTATTTCTTTATTCCTAGAAAAATAAATTTGTGTATAAATTTGAACTTACACAGAAAGTTTATTTCTAAATAATTCAAGACACTTTTGTTGCAAGATTTGAAAATGTGCTTGCGTGTATTGAAATATATTTTACAATAGAAGAAATGGTTTTAGAGTGGATAATTTAATAAATAAAATACCAATGTTCTCAAATACATTTTTAAACTGCAGTTAAAAAATATTTAAAATCTGGTTTCATTTGGTCACTCTGCAGTGAAATTAGCAAACTAAGGTTATTTAGATCTGAACATGTGAATTAAAGTGCACTGAGAAAAAAATATATACCGCCTTTATCTATAATGAACAAATGGTCATTTTCTAAATCCTTAAACTAGAAATATAGATTTCCGAGCTATGCGCATAAGGCACGCCAATAAACTGAATAGACGAAACCCTCGAAAATTTGTAATCTACACATTTCTAGATGGTGAAACAATATTCTGAATATTCTGAATCTTTTGTATTGCGAGAAATTCTCGCTTAATTTTGTAAAATTGAATCATAAACCAAGTTATAGCTGCTGAAACCCGTCTCTTGTATTCATATTTTTTTGAAGATATTTTCAAATAGGTTTGTCCTCGATAGTATAGGCAAACGCTCAATAATTCTAATATAGGTCTCTAGAATTCGCTTTCGAAGGGGACATTTTTTATAAGACATTTATAAGAATGACATGCAACTATTTTTTCTAGAGCCACAATTTAGATTCTCGATGTCAGTCATAGACTTTTTTCTCAGTGTATTGGCGTGCCTTATACTCATAGCTCGGAAATCTATATTTCTAGTTTAGGAATTTAGAAAAGGACCACCTATTTGTTCTAGATGAAAGCGATATATTTTTTTTCTCAATGTGGATGTCGAACCGCTATAAACATTCCTGCCTGAAATGAGATCCAAACTCTGCAACTGGGAATGGAAGGCTAGTGCGTTAGCTATTTGGCCACCAATTGTGCGCTACAGTCTGCTGTTGAATGCTAGAAAATAAAAACTTTGTACATTGTCGAATATAAAGCTCAATAGTACCACTTTATGTTAGTTTATCTGTAACCAATTTTTCCCCTCTAACATATGCTAAAAATTGCATTATATAATTAATTGCAATGCATCAGACAAAAAATGGAAGAAAGATCATTTACAAAAGTCGTAATGTGTATATATATATATATATATATATATATATATATATATATATATATATATATATATACCTAAATCGAAATAGAGTAGAAGATACATCAAAGAAAAAAATATTACTAATCTGGGGAAATTTAAAACTTTGGGTATAAGACCAACATTTGTAAGCACAAGCAATAAACTATTTTGCGATTCTTTCATTAATTTTATTTTAATGGTATCATTTGAAAATGTCGTTTTAGGTTTTGTGCGCTGCTGCTTTTCTGCAGCACTTGTACATGCATTTTTTGGCTGATGAAGTGTCTTGCTTAATTAATTCGCTTGGAATATTTGTCATGTGTTTATGCATCTTATGGTGTTTGTTTAGAAAAATTTTATTATTTCATCTAATTAAATTTTTGCATATATTCGATATATATTAGAGATACACACTTTAAACTGATCATCTGTTTAATATTATTAAGGATGAACAAGGTGAAAGATTTTTCATATTAATTTAATCTGTATAAGATTTAACTATTAATTATACAAATGGTCGGTTACGCTATTTAGACCCATTCTGCATTTCTTTCTTTCTTTCTTTTTTTTTTTTTAATCTTTATTTACACAAACCTACCAGAATGTTTCCCGATTAGTTTACTGTTTTTGATATTTAACGTCAACCGTTTTATATTTCAGAAATAGTGAGTATCGATTTTCAATATGTGTTACAGAGGAAAAATAGAATGCGTTTCGGTTTCTACATATTAGCGCAGATATCATAAATTTTAGTAGATTATCCATAAAAATAAAGTGTTCAACGAAAGGGTTTCTCGTTTAATATTTAATGATATAGGTTATAAATGTATGAAAAATTTCCCTCTAGTATTTTACATTTGACTCAAAAATTTTGCACTATATATATATATATACATATATTAGGTCTTTGCATAAATTCGTGCGGTTTTTTTATTGCTTCATTTCATAAAATTACATCAAATCAAATGACAATTTTTAATCAAAATACTCTCCATTACTTTCTACAACCTTTGCCCATTTTTTGGGTAACAAATGTGTACCACCGATAGAAGATCTCGTCTTTGGAGGCAATAAAATGATCCGCGTCCGCACGAACTTTTACAACGATCTAATATATATATATGACTTACTATAAAACAGAATGGATAGGATTTATTTTAAAATGAATAATTAAATATTTATCTTTATTTGAATTGTGCAAAAAATGTTGTTTAAATAATGTCTTCTGACTTTAATAACAGATTTTTTTTTATTAATTAATTAATTTTTATTTATTTATTTATTTATTTATTTTGTCACAAAAATATATTTCATTTCAATTGATTTTTAACTGATATTTTTTTTTCTCTTTGTTGTGTCTATTGTATTTCTGTATATCTTTTTTCTTTGTAGCGTATTCCAGTAGTACAATACATTATGTCGTTTTGAAAATATTAATAGCCAGTCTAATTATATTGGATTAACACAATCTTCGAAAAATTATCAAAATAATTACGAGTTAACTCGAGACTTACGCTTTTCGACAGACTTCATGAGGTTCATGAACAGAACTTTATTCCGAGTAAACTCGAAGTGTGTTTCGCGGAGTAATTAATAAGATAAAAAGACACTTTTTTTTTTTTTTTTTTTTTTGTTTGTAAAGAGATAAAATTATTACATATTGATACAGATTTCGCATGGCTGTTATACATTTTTCTGCTTTACATACGAAAAATCGGTATCAATTCAAGATTGAGAAGTGCTAAGTAGCACAACAAAATGTGTTTCAGTGGCTGAGAGGTTGCATCATCGTCTACAGTGCGGCGGGCTCTGGTTCGATTCTGACTGGTAAAACTACAGAATTTTATTTAATGCAAAAATTTTTACGGTGTGCTCTGGAGAAAAAATATGCTGTGCAGAAATATTCTCTGTACCATTCTGTTACAGAAAATTTTCGTATTTGTATTTTTTTGCATAGCATATGAATATTTTCGGACACCTTTTCTGCCAGAATTTTTTTTTAATATAACAGGATTTTTTATAGTGTGTCACCGTCTTTTCGGAGGCAGAACGCACCGATTTCTAGATCGCTACCTTGCTGATTTTTCTCCGTACATTTGTATTCATGTTTGCATAGAACTACAATCTGCCATTGTTGATGTATCAATCGTGTTCACATTAAATGACACTTTCGGCACTCTTTTAGTGTTAAGATACTAAAATTCATCATTTCGCTTCCCGTTGCCCTTGAAGAATATCCTGGAAAGTCCAAAAGGTTGAACAGACCACAATACGTCTTGCTCATCAACACCATACATGTGGTTCAGTTGAGACCTCTTACGTGATACAGAAAGAGACTCAGAAAAACAGTGTAACTAGAAACAAGTTCTTTTGAAGAAAGTGAAACTTCAGTAGCAGGCAAGAATGCTACAGTTGTTCTCGTGTGAAAAAAAAAAATTCGGAGACAAGAAATAAACTTCAAGATAATCGGTGGATACCTAGGAAATGACACAATTTAATGTACGTCATTGTTATATAACATTTTATATTAAAAATAAACTTGACAGAACGCGATATAACCCTTATAAAGAGGCATGCTCTCATCTTCTTTTCGATTCCGAACGCGCCCTGATTCCTAGACCGCTCACTTCCTAAGATTCCTTTATTTACTTTTATTGAATGATTGGATAGAAGGGAACGCTTCCGGTGATGATGCGTCAGTCATGTCTGACATAAAATAACTTTGTCAGCACTTAGACATTACTACTGAATTCATCATTTCTCTTCAAGTTGCCATGGAACAGTACCTTTTGGTAAGGCTAAAAGAGCTAGAGCTTGACGAGACCACTACGCACTTTGGGTTTCAGGTGGACGTTCGTTACATATCTCACGTGATGCAGAAAGAAAATTCCTGATTGAAAGAGAACAAGGGTATGTGGGAGACTTGTGTAACCAGAAACAAGAAGTCTGTTAAAAAAATTATACTTTCGTAGCAGCCATGAATACTCTGGTTGGTTTCATATGATGAAAACAACTTTCAGGAAAGGAGATAAATCTTAAAATATATCATGGCTTTCTAGCAGGCTTCGGTTGTGATACAAACTAATGTCCTTACTTCCCTGATTGTCCTGAATTTCTTCAACAATGATGGTGATGTGATAGCTTCATATTTCCAAAACTAACAAAATTGCTTACACCTATGTGTTAAGCAAGGTTGGGAAGCTTCTTATTATTGATGAAACCTAAGGAAGGTCATTTATCTTTTCAGGGCACCACGCTCGCTCATATGACTCAATAGACATAAGAATATAGCTAACAATTTTTATGACTATGTCATTTTCAATCTTGTAGTCCTCCAACTCTTTTGATTTAAAAGCATGGAAATATTGCATCTAAAGCAAACACGAGGTTATTGAAACTCCAATATTATTCTACATAATATTGTTTCGGGTTATCAGGGCAGTAATTGCAGATGCCATAACAAAGATTCCCACCTTTCCCCTCATTCCTTTTTGCCGATGGTTTAGGCAATGTGCAAATGTTATTATGGCTTATTATAATATAATAATAAATTGGTTATATTATTTGTATTTATGCGTATATTATCATAAATTATCATTAGATGTACGTCTTTAAATTATGCTCCTATTTCTGCGAAAGATATTTTTTTCTGAAATACCTGAAATACTTATAACACCTGATGATGTATATAATGGATTTTTATTTTATAATTTTATCTCTAATACATTACTAAATGAATAAATTATGATTTGAGCAGCAATATAATTTTATGTAAAAGATTCAATTTAACATTTTTTTTCTACAATTACATTGTAAAATATTTGAACAGAGTTTAAAGAAAATTTTGGCATTGAACTAGCTACAATCCCAAATAAGTATAGCATAAACCACGATTTTATACTTAATATAAATAATCATTTACATTACAATTAAACTAGATTTAAGTTTTGAAAGAAAAAAAGTTAAAATGTTATTTTTTACATTTTCTTTAACCCAAAGCTCTAAATCATAAAAGAATATTGAACCATCTTGATAGTTGACTTTAAAAAATAGATCAAACGAATCTGAAGTATTTAATTACCTTAACGAAACTGAATTTTCTTGAATTTTTTGAAATATTTTAACTGAATATCACTTTTATATATATATATATATATAGATATATATATATATATATACAATAGTGCAAAATTCATTAATCAATTTCACGGTCAAAATAAGAATATTTAAATAAGTAGATAATGCAGTGGATGAATTATTACTATAGCTTTAAATATGAAGGTTTCATAGATCTAACAAATTTAATTTATTGATTTATCGACATTTAATTTTGAAGAAATAACAATTTATTGCTGTGTGTTATTTAATGCAATGGAAGTGGTTGACTAAAATCTATAAAATCAACCGATAAAATAACATACCAGTCATTCATTAAGTAATTTTCTCTAAAGGAAATTGAATTTCATTTCAATGTAGATATGGAACATGTTTGTTATAAATGATAGTAATACCGACTATTTATTATCTTTACACGAGGTTACGGGTAATCTGATTAGAATACATAAAATATTTTTCAGAATACAACTTTGTTAGCTTTGTAGCAGTAATTTATACTGCTGATAAATTAGTAAATGAGAAAAGATGAACATTTTGAATTATAAAGTATATTTCTGCCACTTCTATTTATGATGGTAGAAAAGATAAGAAAAACATCTATTTATTTATCTTTTTATTTTGTCTGCTTCATTTTTTCCTATTTTAATTTATGGGAAAAAAATTGAAATAATATATATTGTAGTTTTTATCTTTTTTAAAACCTATAAAATATACTCTATAACAAAAATATCGACGCACCAAGAAGCAGTAATGCAAACTGGACACAAATTGACATACATACAGGTTTCGATGGAAAATGCAAAATTTTAAATTTTGGCCGTCATCGAAAGAGCATGCGATGCTGCAGCTCATTTGAACTAATTAAAAATGTGAAATTTTGATTTCAGGTCATAAATTCTTCGATAATTTATTCCATCTACTCATACAGACAGTAACTATGCTTCGCATATAGGTGCGTAAACAACACGCACAATTGTCAGCATTTGAGTGTGGTGATTAGTTGGGCTCAAAGAAGCCCGTTAATCTAATCTACGAATTTTTTGACAATTGGATAGGAGCAGTACCACTATTAGATGATATTGGCAGAAATTGGTGAACCATGGCCGAACACAGCGTCAGGGAGGAAGCGGTCGGCCAAGAAAGGCGACAGAAATTGAGAGCCAGTCAATCGTCAAAGCGGTGCTCAAAGCTCCAACTCATCATTATCGTCGATCCTACGTGCAAATGGTACTTCAGCGACTTCAAAGACCCTTAATAGGTGGGTCAGTGAAATGGGGTTGAGCTTAGTCCTCGGATCTATCTTCCACTTAGGACGTTTGGAGCATTATAAAAAGAGTCCTACAACCAGCTCTGGATTTTACCAATATAACGCTCCAATTGGACAGAATTTGTCACGATACTTCACAGTAGCACATCTGCAAACTCTTCTCAATTAATACCAAGCCGAATAACTGCGTACATAGGTGCCAGAAATGGTCCAACGCGTTATTGACTTGTTCACTTTGTAAAGCTCTTTCTTTTGATTAAATCATTCAAATTTTCTGAAACTGTAATCACTTGTTTTTCTCCACGTGTACATTACATCAACCAATTTTTGTCCCATTCGAATAACTCCTTCTTGGTGCGTCTTTTTTTTTTTTTTTTTTTTTTTTTTTTTTTTTTCTTATAGAGTGTATTTATTTTTTAAAAAAATCTACTTTACCTGAAATACTTTCTTACAGTTTGTAAAAAACTTTAAAATATATACTCTCTAATATAAACCTAATATTAAAAATTCAAATTTCATTAAAATATGGTTATATGTAAGAAAGGGTATAAATATTTCGTGCTTTACACTAAAACACAAAGTTTTTAACAGCATATCCCATAAGTACCATTTGAGATATTTTGAAATTTTCATTTTTTCTTAAGTAGTTTTGTTAATTAAATTTATCTTAAAAACAGTTTTTATTAAAGAGAGCAAATGGGAATACACATTTCTCATAAGTTTAATCTTATTTGAGAAAACTTTTTATCAGAAAAAAAAAAAAGAAAAGTTAAAATAAGAAGAGATGTTTAGATTAGATTAAATACTATTTCCATATTAGTTAGTTTCATGAAGAAAAGAAGCTAGTTTGAACTTTCTAAATTAGCTTTATAAGGAAAATTTATTTATTTATTTATTTAATGAAGAGCATAAGAGTAAAATAATATTAAAAATGTTTTCACAGATTTAGTTTAAAACTTTTGCAATAGAAACAAACAATGTAGTAAATCAAAAACATAAAGCTTAAAACTGAACACAATTTTTAATTTAACAATAATTTTGAATCGTACAATAGTTTGCAAAAATTTTTCATCTTAAATTATTTTTTAAATTATTCTTCTTTGTTTTGAAATTTCTGTGCAAAAAGTTTCTTTCTTTTTTTTTTTTTTTTTTTTTTTTTTTCTTAATAATTTGTCATGCTTTTTTAAAGTATATTCCATGAAATTCGGATAGTATTTTATTTACGAGTAATGTTTATTTTCTTATATATTGTCATAAGTTTAAGAATAATTTGTTATTCTTAAAACACATATTTGCATTTTAAGTAAAATCTAATGTTAAATCAGTAAAATGTAAAAACTATTTCAAATCAAAATAAATATTTATATTTCTTGAAAACATCATTACAGTACATGCAAAATGAATTTTTTTTAAAATCTATGTCTTTCTCTTCCAGTTGAAATACATGTTCTATGCATATGAAATCAAATTCTCCATTGCCCAGTTACTCCTTTAGAAGAAGTATCTTTTGTTTGTTTTTGCACTTGAAGATGAAAAATATAGTTACTTGTACCGAGTTGCATACTTTTAAATTTTTCATGATTTTTTAATAGAGAAAATAAATGAAAAAGATCCTTAAATAACTAAACAATTATTAAAAATTAAAAATAGAAAATAGAAATTACTTATATACATGATATAAATTATTATTGGAAAGGTTTTATATCAACATCACTTAAAAATATTTTTTCTATTCAGTATTGGTAATTTCATTATGTAATCAATTTCACTTCAAATATGTATATTTAAATAATTAAATAAAGTAATAAATGAATTATTTTTATAGCTTTACATATGAACTTTTCATAAATCTACCAAATTTAATTTACTGATTTATCGACATTTAATTTTGAAGGAACAACAATTTATCTCTGTATGTTATTTAATGCAATGGAAGTGGTTGACTAAAATCTATAAAATAAACCGATAAAATAACGTACCCTTCATTCAATAAGTTATTTTCTCTAACGGAAATTCAATTTCATTTCAATGTAGATATGGACCATGTTTGTTATAAATGAATGCAATACCAACTATTTATTATCTTTACACAAGGCTACGGGTAATCTGATTAGAATACATAAAATATTTTCCAGAACACAACTTTGTTAGCTTTGTAAGATTAATTTATAATGTTGATAAATTAGAAAATGATAAAAGATAACGATCTTGAAATACAATAATAAAACATATTACTAAATGTAAAACTGTAAAAAATCATTTTTACTAAGCATTGAAGGAATGTTCTGTAAGTCGTTAGTTAAAAAAATTATATATTTAATTAAAATGTACTACGGTTATTTTACTGATTCTAAAGATAAAAGAAATTAAGTTTAATCATAGTAGAATGAAATGAATTTTCAGAAAAAAAACGTGCAAAATTTTGGTGTTAAATAAAAGTGTCACATTTTTTGAAATGTCAATAATTGATATTCAAGGAAAAAGCGGAAAGTAATATCTTCCCCCTTCCTGATGTACTAATTTAAAAAACAAAGAAGGATAATTTAAAGCATTCAAAAATGTGCTTTAATATTAAGACATTATGAGATTTTTTTTTTATCAAATTAATCTTGATTCTTGATTTAAATCTTATTTTTTATAACAGCGTGCAAAGACCTTTCTTTAAGTGTAAGCTTAACAATAATAAAGTATGTTTCTGTGTAAAAAAAATGCAAATATTACTTTTGCGAAGCCTTAAATGAATATTTTATAAGTAGTTAATTCTAAATATATTTAATATATATAAAATGTTTGTTTTACTGATTTTAATTATAAATTTAATAAAACAAACAAGGTTACGTTTAGACGTTTAAATTTGTTCTAGAAAGTGTATATTTTAGTTTTCTGAGTTTAATGAAATTATCTGTTACATTATAATTAATGTTTATCTAAAAATACTAATAGTTCACATATTTGAGGATTTCATTGAGAGCATGGACATCTGTTTAAACTCCTAAAAACCAGTATTTTTTATTTAAAATATGTTGTTATAATAAAACATTATAATACGAAAAAGTGTTACTTTTGCTTATCTAAATTTTATTTTTTTTAACAGAATGCAGGCTCGTATAATTAAATTTTAAACTCTAAAATATGCAGTGTAGTATATACTTAAACTAGGTATATGAAATTCAATAAGCCCAAAAGTATTGAATAATATCAAAATATAACCTTGAGTAATATAAAATGACCTGCTCCTTCCTCTAAAAAATATTCACAGATAACATTTTATGATATTTGGTAATATTATTAATATTTCCTAACAGCAATAAATATCGCTTTTTCCCATCTCAAACGCGACGTTTGCTTAAAAGACCACGGTTGATTCTTTTTATTTTGTCGGCAGACCCACACAGCCACTTACATCCATAAGACATCTATAAACACGTGTAAAAGTTAAAAAATCTGGAGTGACTCCACTCGACTTTCCGAACATTGAGTAATTAACAGTTTTGTAGATAAAGTAAAGAAAGAGTAGTTGTTAAACAAACAAAAGAGAGAAAACCATAATAGAGTGTTTGAGTATTTTTCTCCATCTATTACACGTTGTTTTATTTAACGCTACTGAACTTTGAGCCCATAGATCATAATGACAAAGAAATTTTCGTTGTGTCCCTGTAAAAACCTATAAATGTTAGATTCACCAAAATGCTTATAGTTAGTGCAACAGTGATTTATAATACTCATATAAATTTTCAGCTGAATTCAATAAGGCGTTTAGATGCTATCGTACTTTTAAAAATTTAGTCCCATAGGCATAATGATAAAGAATTTTTCTTTGTGTCCCTGTAAAAAAACTGTAAGTGCTAGATTCACCAAAATCTATACAGTTAGTTCAACTGTGATCTATAACATGTGTACAATTTTTTTGCTCGGATTAATAAGGCGTTTAGACACTATCACATTTTTAAAAATTTGGCCCCATAGGCATAATGATAAAGAATTTTTCTTTGTGTCCCTGTAAAAAAACTATAAGTGCTAGATTCTCCAAAATCTATACAGATTGAGTATTTGTGACCTATAATATGTGTATAAATTTTTTTGCTCAATTGAATAAGGCGTTTAGATGCTATCGCACTTTTAAGATTTTGCTCCCATAGGCCATAATGATAAAGAATTTTTCCTTGTGTCCCTGTAAAAATACTATAAGTGCTAGATTCACCAAAATCTATAGGGTTCGTAATATGGTGACTTACAATATGCGTACCAACTTTCAGGTTAATCGAACGAAGCGTTTAGACGCTAGCGTGTTCACCCACAGACATACACACATACACACATACACACATACACACACACATACATACATCATCGTAAAAATAGTGAAAACGGACTCAGGGGACCTCAAAACGTATAGAAACATCAAAATCTCGAATTCGGATTTTTGACATGATTACAATACTTTCCTCACTATAGTGTTCGGAAAGTAAAAAGGATCCATTAAACTTCGATAAATATCCTACAGATATCTATTAGCACGACAAATGTCACTCTTCTTTACATCCATGAGATGTCCGTTACATATCCGATAAATCTCCAAATATCCAATAATTGGACTTGTTAGATCTAATAGAAATTGAAAGCATCTAAATCTTGTTTTGATCTGACATGTTACATCGTCTAATAGATATCTATAATGAATACATTATATCCAGGACTTTTAATGGACCTTTTTTAGATATTTTGTATCTTTTTTTATGGATCATTTGGGTGTAATTTAGATGTCTAATGGATATCAGTGGCTGTATGAGGATGTCTCTTTATATAAAAAAAAATAATTTGATTTTAGAGTCTCGACGGATATCGTAGAATGTTGTTAATATAATATCCTTTTTATGCATTGGCCAGTATTAGAATGTATTAAAATATTTTATTTTTTATTTTATTTTATACATATTTTGAATGATGTTTTCGAATTATAATAGTTATACGTATTGAAAATTTTGTTTTTAAATACATTTTTTATCATAAAATTTTTAAATTGTATCTGTCGATATCGGTAAACATCATAAATTTGACGTATGATACTCAGTGACACTCAATATATCTGCCTATATCGGTTGGACATTGGTTACTCATTTTCAGCTGTCTGGGAAGTGTTATGAAATATACCATAAACAAACGGCTCTAATAAGCTTTTAATGTGCTAAAAATGATAGTAGAGCAACAACACAAACTAAGCAAATCATATATGCAAGTAAATTACAATATGTAGAATGTGGTTAATAACCCGTTCTAGTTACTTGTCACTTACATTGTAAATAAATTAATAATGTAAAAATCAGAGATAAAACGAGAAACTAAAATTTTAACTGATGTTTATAAATTTAAAGATGTTTAGGTCTTTATAAATTACATTCAGCGGATTACTTTATACGGTGCGTGCACAATTTATTGTTACTTTAAAAGATACGTTATAAAAGTACTCTGTAATATCTTGAGAGAGAGGACTATATTTCGAAATTATTCAAGCTAATGCATGGGGTGTCGGTTTGTTTACAAATCCATTGAATTTGTATTTTTAATAATAATAATAACTATTATATATATATATATATATATATATATATATATATATAACACAAATGATGAATCGCAAAATGCTGCAATTTTTATTTCATTAGTTCTTTGTTTCAAATTTTTTAAATAAAAAAAAAAAAAAAAAAAAAAATCTGGAGTGACTCCACTTGACTTTCCGAACATTAAGTAATTAACGATTGTATAAGTAAATAAAAATAAGAGAAATCATTAAATAAGAAAAAGAGAAAAGTATAATAGAATGTATAAATACTTTTCATCGAATAGTATGTTGTTAAATTTATCGCTACTTTCAAATAATTTGAGCCTATAGATCACAATGATAAAATTTCGTTGCATCCCAGTAAAAACCTGTAAGTGCTAACCCACCAAAATCCACAAAACCCGGGCGGTGTTTGCCTATAACATGCATATAAATTTTCAGATCAAACGGATGAGCTAGCTTATTAGACGCTATCGCGTTTCAAATAATTTGAGCCAGTAGGTCACAATGATAAAATGTTTTGTGTGTGTGTGTGTCCATGTAGAAAAGCTACTTGTATAAGATTCACCAAAATCTACATGGTTTGTGCAACTACAATCTGTAACATGTGTATGAATTTTCATTTCATTCAAATAAGGAGTTTAGACATAATCGCACTTTAAGTAATTTGAACCCATAGGGCAATAATAATAACGAATTTTTATTTGTGCCGCTGTAAAAAAAAAAAAAAAAAAAAAAAAAAAAAGAAAGAAAGAAAAAGGTAAAGAACTAGATTCACCAGAATCTTTATGGTTCGTGTGCAATGGTTACCTACAGTACGTATATAAATTTTCTGTTTAATCGAATAAAGTTTTTAGACGCTAATGATTTCAGCTCATAGACCATAATGATAAAAAAAAATTTATTGTGTCCCTGTAAAAACATTGTAGTTAGTACTAGATTTACAAAGATCTATGCAGTTCGAGCAAAGGTGACCTTTAACACGTATATAAATTTTCAGACCAATCTGATAAGGCATTTAGACGCTATCGCCCTTCGAATAGTTTCACCCAATAGGCCAAAATAATAAAGAATTATTCGTTGTGTTCCTGTAAATTAACTATACATACTAGATTCATTAAAATTTGTCCACTTGGTGCAATGGTGATCAAACGATAACATGTGTAAAAATTTTCAGCTCAATTGAATGAGGTGTTAAGACTCTATAGCAGTTTAAATCATTTTGGCGTTATAGATCATAATCATAAAGAATTATTCATTGTGTCCCTGTAAAAAAAACTATAAACGCTAGATTCACAAAAATTTTATACAGTGTGTTTGACGGTAACTCATAGCTTGTACATAAATTTTCATCTCAAACTAATTAGGCGTTTAAACACTACCGTACTTTACAAAATGTGGGCCCGTAGACCATAAGGGTAAAGAATTTTTCTTTGTGTCATTGTAGAAAAAACTATAAGTGCTAGATTCACTAAAATCAATAGGGTTTGTGCTATGGGGATCTATAATATACATACCAAATTTCAGCTCATTTGAAAAAAGCGTTTAGGCGCTATCGTGTTCACTCACATACGTCATCGTAATATTAGTAAATATTAATTCAGAGGACCTCAAAACATGTAGAAACACCAAAATCTCAAACTCGTATTTTCGACATGATTGCAGAAATTTCCTCACTATAGTGTTCGGAAAGTAGAAGTAAGTAATTAAATCGTTAAGTAATTAAATTGTTTTATAAAAATGTTCTTTTTTTTCAAAAAAATCTGCACGAGATTGATGAAAAGTTTTATAGTGCAACCAAGTTTCCTACGCCTAACAGTGAGGATGAATCTAAAGGCTTTTAGTGATGGCAAACTGACCAACAGGTTGGTATTTGGTAAACGTCCAGTAATTCGGTGTTCCTTTATAGTTTAATTTTTCTCAACGACAAGGTTTATCACCCCTATTCTAACACTTTGCTCGCTTAATCTGCACCTGAGCAGAGGTTCCTATGGCCGTAAGAAACGTTGTTAAAGAATAGTCCGGGATATCATCCCTACAGTTGTTCATGCAATACTTCTAAAACTCGGTCCGAACCATCTACCATATAGAACTTACTATTATTCATCTCGAAACGTTTAGGCATCTTTTACCAAATATTTATTTATTTATTTATTTATTATATTGCTATCACTTCAGTTGCCATACACTACGTCCATTTTCACCCGCGTCTATCCTTAAAAAGCTGGTTTAAAGAAGCATGGAATTACTGGGGCCTTTCTTATGCACGTAAAATCCCTCGTTCAATTCTAAAAAATATCAATTTTCGGATAAACTCAGCTTTTGCGTCGCCGTATAAGGTATTCGATACTATATAAAGCGAGAAAATTTGGAAATTTTCTAATGTCGTATAATAATGTATTATAACTGCAAAATATACAAATAGTTCTTATAACTCATGAAAATATTATAAAACTGTAAAACACACATACAAACGCTCTTACATACATACATATATATATATATATATTATTATTATTATTATTACAGGCATGGGCTTACAGGCATACAGGCTTACAGGCTTACAGGCAAATTACAGGCATAGGCTTATAAATGGATTAATAATTTGGGTAAATGTTGAAGAAAAAAATGCACTCTCGTCTTATATTCGGACGTATGCTGTAATAACTCTATTTAAATAATACTTATAGCTAATTATTGTAAATACATTATAAAATACATTTCGAATGTAGATAAAACAAATTTCAATCCTTTCTATAAATTATTAACGTATAATCTCATAATTATTACTGTTTAAATTCAAAATAAATTTAACGTTATGTAACAATAAATTATTATTTGATTATTAGAAATTGTTATTATAAAAGTTTGGTGTCATTTAGCAATCCTAGTTCATTTTCAATCAATTTCTTGTACCTTCAGAAGTAAATGATCTATATAACAGTATTTTTGCTATTCAATAAAATACTTTCTAAGTGAAATCATTCTACAAATGTCATATTAGAATTTTAAATAATTAAAAATTTTCTTTAAATATAATATTAACTATAAAATAACACGTCTTTGTTTAGTTATTTATTATTTATATGAAGAGATTATATGTACTGTATTTTGTTCAGAAATAAAAGATGATTAAGAAATTAGGTAATCCTACTTTTAATTTGTCAGGATTCTATCTTGTTTCGAAACTACAGTTAAGAAGGGACGGGATTTCAAAATGACTATTTTTAAATTGAATTTCTGCGCAAGAAAAGAAACACTATTTATTTATTTATTTACTTATTTATTTTTTCTGTTTGAATTTTCTCCTATTTTAATTTACGGAAAAGATTGAAAGAACATATATAGCATTTACCATTTTTTAAATCTATAAATAAATTTAAAAAAAAAAACTCTACTTTACTTAAAATATTTTGTTACAGTTTGAAAGAAATTTAATATATATATACATACTTTAACATAAACTTAATATTAAAAATTTAAATTTTACTAAAATGTGATTATATTAAAAAAGGGCATAAATATATCATGCTTTACACTAAAACGAAACGTTTTTAACAGCATATCCCATAAGTACCATTTGAGATATTTTAAAATTTCTTAGTTTTATTTTTCTTTTTTTAAGCCCTTTTGTTAATTGAGTTTATTTTAAATGCAGTTTTTATTAAAGAAAGCAAAAAGGAATACACATTTCTGATAAGTTTAATCTTATTTAGGAAAAGTTTTTACCAGAAAAAAAAGATAGAAAATATGTTAAAATATGTTAAAATAAGAAGAGATACTTAGAATAGATTAAATACTATTTCCATAATAGTTAGTTTCAGGGGGGGGGGGGGAATCTACTTTGAATTTTCTAAATTAACTTTATAAGGAAACTTTTTCTCTTTTAATGAAGAGCATAAGAGTAAAATGTTTTCACTGTTTTTATTTAAAACTTTTTCAATAGAAACAAACAATGTAGTAAATCAAAAACATAAAGTTTAAAATTGAAAACAATTTTTAATTTAACAACAACTTTGAATAGTGAAATAACTTGCAAAAATTTTTAATCTAAATTATTTTTAAAACTATTTATATTTGTTTTGAAATTTCTGTGCAAAAGTTTTTTTTTTTTCTTATCTTAATAATTTGTCCTGCTGTTTTGAAGTAAATTGCGTGAAATGTTTATATTATTTTATTTTTTTCCAACGTGTAATATTTATTTTCTTATATATTAACGAAAGTTTCAGAATTTGTTATTCTTAAACAATACATTTGCATTTTAATTACAATCCATGTTAAACTAGTAAAATTATAATAATTATTTCAGATCAAAATATTTATATTTCTTGAAAAAATCATTACAGTGTATGCAAAACGAATGATTTTTAAATTCTGTCTTTCTCTGCCAGTTGAAAAGACATGTTCAATGTATATGAAATCAAATTCTCCATCGTCTAGTTGCTGCTTTTGAAGAAGTATCTTTTGTTTTTTCACTTGATGATGAAAAATATAGTCACTTGAAACGTGTTGCATACTTTTAAATTTTTCATGATTTTTTAATAGAGAAAATAAATAAAAAGGTCGTTAAATAACTAAATAATTATTAAAAATTAAAAAGAAGAATTAAAATTAAAAATTAAAAATAGAAAATACGTATATAAATGATATAAATTATTACTGTTATTTAAAAAAATTCTAAACATTAAATTTGAAGGCAATTGTTTTAAATGTTAACTTCCAGATTGACTTCTGTAGTAAAAAAAAACACATTAGTTTGATGTTTTTTTTTTATAATAATAAACTAATTCCTTCCATAAATCATGCTATATATACACTAAAGGACAAAAATAAAAGATAAAAATGAAAGTAAAAGCCTCACTTGGATACTTTCATTTTTCCTTTCAAAAATCACTAATTTTAAAATTTGAATGTAGGGATATAACAGACCGTTATTTTGCCGGATATCACGAATATGTGAAACACTAACGTTTCTTGGATATGGATATGCGAAATCCAGCAAAATCACTATCCGTTTCATTATTGCTTTTAAATGATAAGATTGCACGTTTTTTTAAAGTATAAATAAAATTTATCCAAGTGTGGCTATTTTATTGTCCTTTAGTGTATGTATATGTATGTTTGCATTTGTGAGTTTATATGCAATGGTTATTATACAGATATATGTATATATATATATATATATATATATATATAGAAAGAGAGAGAGAGATGTATATACAGTCGGTAACAAAAGTCTCCGAACACTAGCACAAATTTCTATGTAAAAAAAATACGCTTAATACAGTTTTGCTAAACAAATCCTTGTCGAATCCTGTTCTTAGTCAGTGTAAGAACATGATTCGACAAGGATTTATTTAACAAAACAGTATTAAGTGTACTTATTTTGCATAGGAATTTTTGCTAGTGTTCGGACACTTTTGTTACCGACTGTATATATTTATATATATATATATATATATAAGGTATTTAGTAAAAATGCACATATTTCGTAAGATATTTAACATTTTTGCATTCTGATTGCAGTATGCTGTTTTTATTGTAATATTGCAAGTTTCCTAAAAGTGACTTTACACGTCATCTAATACCCAACGCGTTATATATATTTTTTTAAAATGAGAGTTCCTTTTTCAACTTTTTAAAAAAAAACGTATACATTCATAAATACATGTGATAGCCTCATAAAAAATTATACAGATAATTAAAAGAATATTTGTAATTACATGTTACATCGAAAACACATTTCAAGCATTACTTTTTACAAGTTAATCAAAACATTTTGACTTTTGTTTAAACTTTTACTGCTCCTCTTTCTTTCTTTAGGACAAAACTTTAGATTGAATAAACGAGGTATAACAGGTTATTTATACTTCCAAAGTTTCTAGATAATTCCTGCAGAATTTTTCAATGTATTTGATATATATATATATATATATATATATATATATTAGACCATAATTTAAGCCTGTGATTCATACAAAATGCTCATTTCAGATGATGAACGGATATCAATTAAAAACGTATAACTATTAAATTCTGATATGTGAATTTTAAATTAACCAACGTGTGTCTGACTTCTATATTAAGAAACAAAAATAATAATAAAATCAGATGCTCTGACTAGTGACTACTTATTTTTACCAAGCTCTTGTATTATGTAAAATTATATTATTATATTTTACCTGTAACAAATTTAGTTTAATGTAAAAAATAATAAATAAATCCAAAAAAACATTAAAAAATAAAAAAATAAACTGATTAAAGGTAGGTATTTTCTATTGCTAAAAAAAGGAAATTTTAGATAAAATTTTTATTTATTTATTTGTTTATTTTTATAGAGAATATATATTGTTGTAGAAAATCAATTTAAACTTTTGTAAATGTATTTTAATCTAATGTTTAGAGATATGTGAGACCTTTTACGTTTTTCACCTTACAAAACCATAAATAAAAGAGATTTTTTTTTTAAATCTTATTTAAAATTTAGGATAAATAGATAGTTTTCTAAAAATAATGTTTCCTTAATTTGTGTAATGGATTTGTTGGCTATTAATATTATCCAAACTTTCAGAATTATAGAATGCACTCAGAAGTCTTTTAAAGTTTCAGTTCAGATTTAGAAAAGTTCAGAGTTAAGTTCAGGTTCAGTAAAGAGTTAAAGATTCTGTTAAAGTTAATCTGTTAAAGTTTCACCCAATTGTTTAAGAAAAAGATGGACTTTAAAAGATTTGTTTTATCCATTTTACGATTAAGTAAAATTTTTAAAGACTTTCTTATTAAATTTCGAAAATATTCGTAAAAATTAACACGTTTATGTTCGTGGAAAAATATTCTTTCAAGTCAATTAACAGATATTTTACAAGTATCCTCTTTCTACAAATACAGGGAACATAATCCAAACAATTCTTCTTATCTAGCATTGTAGCTCAAACTCTTAGTACGAGTTATATATTTTGTATCGAGTTCCAAGAAAGAAAAAAAAGTGAATAAATAAGAAGCCGGGCATAGGGCAAAAATTTCCCATGTATGTACTTTTTATTATTAGGTTACTCTTACGGTTTCAAGCATAAAAAAATAAAAACATTCGTGCTTTGTATAATCATTTGTAAAAAGATAGTTTTTATTATTTATGGAAACTGATAAAATTTCAAGGAACATTCTATGTAATAATATATTGTAATAGTTTATAAACTAAAAAAGTAAAAATAAAAATAAACTAAAAATAATTAAAACTTTAAACTCTGGAAATGTTTATATAAGAAAACTAGGATTTCAAGCAAATATTTTACTTACATATAAACATATACATTAAAAACGGAGGAGTTTATATGTACACTAACCTATTTTAAATGACCGGTTAAATTTGGTTTTGAACATTTTCTCAAAACTCAAAAAACACTTACACCGAGTTATCTTAGAAATTTTGAAATATACAGAGAAATAAATTATACTGCTTTCATCTAGAACGGACAAATACTCAGAAAATAACCGTATAAATCACCACGTATTTCTTTGTTGAATAATATTCTTTCAAATCATTTCCCAAATATTCGAACAACTACCTTTTTTTTTTTTTTTTTTTTTTTTTTACAAATACAGGAAACATAATGTAAACAATTCCTCTTATCTAGCATTGTAGCTCCAATTTTTAGTACGAGTTACATGTTTTGTTTGTATCGGCAAGAAAAATAAAAGGAAACAGATAAGAAGCGGAACTTAGGGCGAAATTTTCATATGCTTTTTTATTATTACGTTACTCTTATATAACTTACAGTTTCGAACATAAAAAAAATCAGTATTCATGCCTTGTATAATCATATATATAAATTGTTTTTATTATTTATGGAAAGAGATTAAAGTACAAAGACGTTTTTTTATGTTATAGTATATCATAATGGTTTACAAACTTTAACATATATATATTTATTTAAACTTTAAACTATGGAAATATTTGTACAAGAAAACTAGGAATTCAAGCAAATATTTTACTTACACATAAACATGTATGTAAATATACATATGTATTCATAAACCGAGATATATAAACTTACCTACATTAAATGACTGGTTAGTTTCAATTTCAGACATTTTCTCAATCATCTCAAAAAATACTTACCGATTTATCTTAAAAATTCAGAAGTACACAGAGAAACAAAATCTATCGCCTTTATGTAGAACATATAATTAGTCATTTTCTGAATCCTTTAAGTAAAAATATAAATTTCCTATTTTCGAGAATTTTTAGTCCATACTTTTCTAGATGGTGAAACAATGTTATGAATATTATGAATACTTTGTAATGCGCGAATTTCTTGCTAGATTCTCTACAATTGGGTCATAAACCAAAATTATATTTTCTAAACCTTGCCTTTTTGTGTTCTCATTCATTTTCAGCGATTTTTAAATAAGTTTGATGACGATAGAAAAGGAAAATGCTCTCGAATTCTAATAACGATTTTTAGAACTCGTTTGGAGAGGGAACTAGAATTTATGAGGATGTCATGGAACTATTTTTTTACTAGAGCTATAATTTATTTTCTAGGTGTCAACCACAGATTGTTTTTTTTTGTGTGTGTGTGTGAGTGTGTGTATGTGTATAATGAACATGTTATACCTAATATATTTCAAAAAACTTCTTTTTTCTCAGAAGCAAAAAGGAGACCAGTAAAAAAAATAAATAAAAAGAGCACACTGTTTGGGATCATTCCGAGAAAAATGCATAAAATGCATTCTTTCTGTAGTACAGTCGGTATGAAAAGTCTCCGAACACTAGCAAAAATTCCTATGTAAAAAAAGTACACTTAATACAGTTTTGTTAAATAAATCCTTGTCGAATCCTGTTCTTAGTTAGTCTAAAAACAAGATTCGACAACGATTTATTTAACAAAACTTTGTTAAGTGTACTTTTCTTATATAGGAATTTTTGCTAGTGTTCGGAGACTTTTGTTACCGACTGTATGTGACTATATGAAACTACTTCTAATTATCTCTATACATTTATATGACAGTAGCACATAATGTAGAAATAAAGGTTTCTTTAAAAAGGGAGGAGGGTGGGAATGCCCTTTTATATCTTATACGCAGGGTATTAAACGCAGTGCAAAACCATTACAAAAAAAAATGACGTACACTGTAAAAGAAAAAAATCCCGTAAGATTACGGGAAAAGCCCGGCAGCAGAGATGCCAGACAAAGCCCGTAAAAAAAAGAAAACATTGGTTTTACCTGCAAAATGTTTTTTTACAGGCATGCAACGTAATTTAAGGTTATTATATACTTAATTTACGGTCTAAGCGTCTTTTTACGGGCATTGTCTGGAATCTCTGCTGCCGGGCTTTCCCCGTAATCTTACTTTTTTTTACAGTGTACTACATTGGACACAGATCCCATTAAAAAAATATTAAATATCAGATGAAAAACGAGCAATTTTGCAAAATACTTTTTTAATGCGTATTCGCAAGCGCTAACAAAATTTCATTTGTATAGTTAGTTTGCTGTATTGAGCAACATACAGGAACATCTCAAGCAAATATCGTAAAATTTCAAAACATTATTATTTACAGAGTGACCTGAATTTTACTTCTTCTCCGCAAAAATCAAAACTGGAATGTATTTTGCCTAAATTTTTATTTTGATGAAATCAACGGTAATTTAGTGTTTGTTCACTATAAATAAATGTTGATAAAATTCCTTATCATTTAGATAAAACACTTTGTAAAATATAATTGAGTTTCCTGACTGAAATTCAGTTTGTGATTTAAAGTTGGGAACAACGGAAAAAATATCACAATTTATTTTTCTTTTTAAATTTATCATTAGAACCTCAGTTATGTATTTTTGGTTAAACCGTTTACGCATGAAAGAAAAACGTATAGGATGGATTATAAAACAGGAATTTTATGCACTTTTGCTTATTTGTTTTACGATTTTGTCCATTACTTGGAAAACCTAAAATAAATATTTTATTTACGGTTCACTGAAAGTCATGACACATAAAAGGATATTTCAAAGGCTATGGAAGTAAATACAAATGAGGAATGTTATATTTTTAGAAACCTATCATTGAGTAGTTTACGTTTTGAAAAAAGAAAGAATACATTGGAACTATTTCCACTGAATTCTAGAACAATGTTATGAAAATATATTTAAAACCAAAGTTTGTGTACATAAATATTATAAAAAGAAAAAATTATATGGAGTTTGAATTTTTTTTTAGAAATGTATTTATATATATATATATATATATGTGTGTGTGTGTGTGTGTGTGTGTGTGTGAGTGTTCTCACACATATGTCCTTTAAAAGTTTATTTATTTATTTAAATTTAATATATAACAAAAAGGAAGGATTAATAGAAATTATATAAAATAAATCTTTTTAAATTTATGTAATTCAATTAATTAATTATATAGAATTTCCAGTTTTATTTACAAATCAAAATTCTTTCATTTAATAGTGTTCTTTGTCCTTCATTGTTACAAACACATTGCTCTCGGAATAATATAATGTAATTTTTATATCGGGGTTCTTGAAAAATAATTTTGTATATACTCTTTCCCCGAAAGAATTAAATCAATTTAGCCATAATTATTTATTTTCAGAAGGTAATTTAAAAAGACATTATCAGCCTCTTTCTAGCATATACAGCTATTAATAAAATAAAAAACAATCATTTCAGTTTATATTTATTACCCTCATATTTACATTAAAACCTATTATTATTTCAAGCAGGTCATTATAATTCTAAAAATAGATTTATAATGTATTCTTTACCGACTAAGCGGCGTCGGCTATGTACGTTGAGAATTCAAGGACAATTGGCGATGCTTTTAAATGTCAAATAGATCTAACGTTTGTAACGAATTTTTTTATTCAAAATTTTTGTATTAAAATATTAGGAGGACAAAGAAACAGCTTGGCATTCTTTTGGCTGAATTTTAAGGATGCCAATTTTTGGGGTTGCAATTTTAAGTTCTCTGGGGCTGGAAGATCTAGTTAAGTTTTTTTTCGATTTTGACGTCGTTTGATTAAGACGTAAGTTTTTTGTGCTCCTCCTCTCCTCCCCGTCCCAATGTCCGTACGAGATTCATAGGTTCATATGTACTTCAAAAAAGATGTAATTTATGTTTGAAGATGATTGTTTTTACAAACCTGACAATAAAAATACCAGTTTAGTTAATTGTTTCTTCTTCTTTGATCTGCAAAGGATTGTTTAAGTCGACAGTTTTTTTAGCAACTTTGACACGGCCAATATAGACATGAATCTGGGTTCCTCTTTTGATGAAAATCTTCGTCGTAGTGTGTGTGTGTTTATATTTTAATATAATAATAGAAATATCGGACTCATATAATTTGTAAATAAGGTAACTTATATTTATGTAATTTGTTTTCCTTTGATTAAGAAGAAATGATTACGTATATTTTTGTATAATGTTTTTCTTTGTTTCTACGGTTTTTATGGTTTTTATTTTATTTTTAGGTTACGTTTAAACATTTTCGTTTGTATTCTTATCTACAAAAGGTAACTGATGAAATATTTGTAATAATTTATAACAAACATGACCAGAAAGTCTATTAATATGAAATGCTTCACCCTGCACAGCAGTGTTAAATTAAAAATGCAGGGCCGAAGACCTGCCAATGAACATTTATTCTATTGTAATTCAGGTAGTAAAATGTAGCGTTAGTGTCCCAGTACATTATTTGTTCTAAAAAAAAATTCTCTTTTATTAAAACTTAAAGTATGATAATACTTGTTGCTTTTGAAATTATTTTTATTTCCTGATTAATGTCAATTCATTATTCTCTCAAATAATAAGTGCGCCTAGAAATGTAATAATTTACTTCAAAAAAATTATTAAAATTATTTTTTTTATCTTGATAAAATCTATTGCGATAAGATGTTAAAAAATCTAAACATGTGATGAACGTGGCATGCTTAAATGTAATTGAAAAATAAAGATAATCTGTACACCTTTTTTCAGTTTTTAAAATATAGGAGAAAATACGTTAGTTCCAATTACGTTAGTTTTTAAAAAATGACAAAGATTTATGTTAAAAAAGAAAAAAAAAAGTATATGTGAAATATGGTACCGGGAGATTGCACTATCGATAAACACTATTACAAAAATATGCATTTTCATTAACTATTTTTTAATGGAATCATATAAAAAGTATTGAAAAATTGAGAATTTCGGTGTTTCAGTATTGAGTATTTTCGTAAACACACAAAATACTGAACTTTTAATAATAACTGTTGTTCATGGATCAACTACCAGCAATACATATATCATGAAAAGCTTAATATAATAACATAAACTCCATATTTTCTGCAACGTAATGGCATTGAGGATTACAATTTTTTCTAATATCCTCTGTTAGAAACGCTGGTCCTCGATGTTTGCAAGTAACTTTAAATCACCGTTACTTTGTTTGTAAAAAAAAAAAATGGAATAATGATAATTTAAAAGGAAAATGCCCTATGTAATTATCTTGTTAAATCTAAAGTGTTTATAAATTCAATATTTAAATACATTTTCGCGTATTTTTTTTATTCTGAAATTGAACTATAGTGAAAAATTTGCCTTATATACTCAGCACTAACTTACAGACAGTATACATGGGCATAAGTTATATTAGAATTTTTACGTCGATTCGGCACGGGTTAACATTGTGCCCAGAAAGCTGATATGTTGCTAGAAAGTGCTTAGGGTCAAACAGAAAAAAAATAGAGTGCATGCGTATGCGTTTCAAAAGAAAAAAGATAAACACTATTTAACCCTCATTTCAGAGACACCCTAATGTATGTCCAAGCAAACGAGAAGGGTTGAGAGACACAGCGATTGTGCCACAAAAATTTCTGCCTATTTACCGTTCAAGGAAATCTACATTCACCAGCGTTGAAATGTTAGACGACAAGAAATGGTTCATTCTCTATCTCAAACATTGTGATGAGGCTTATTAGTTTTGTTTTATAACGCATGCGATACGTCCCTGATTTGTGATTAAAACCTTAGATTGCTAAAAGTTTAGACTTAGTAGTTTAGCTTTGAATTATATAAAAATTCTATTAGATCTGAAAAGAAATTTTCCTATCACTTTCTTTATTGATTAATATTTTGCAATTATTATCACAGTAAATTGTTTTGTCAATGCCTAGTGTACACTTTTATGGATTTAACAACTGACTGTAACGTCGTGACGATATTCTGTGCTGAACCAAGTAATTAACCCGGCAAAGCCTGAATTATTTTTTTTTTTTCCAATATCCCGGGAAAGACTAAGTGGTACCATATAGTACCACTTAGTCTTTCCCGGGTTAAAAAAGCTTAATTTTGAAAATTTTAACACAAAAGTGTATGTTATATAAAAAAGTAAGGAAAGAAAATTGTACCATTTTTTATTATTATATCTAAGCATCTATTAAATCACACTAGGTCAAAATAAAGAATTGAATTTTTGTCTAATTAATCTATTAATATATGTGTTTGAAAACATAAAAAAAATAATAAGAATGCTAATACATAAGAATGCTTGGCGGAAAAAAAACACTAATCTCAATACGTTGACAAAAACTCTTTATTTATTTATTTATATATTTATTTTAAACTTTTCTTTTGCATGAAGGAATGAGTACAACTTTCTTCAATTACGCTGGGTGATGAGGGGGGAAGGGGGGGGGTTCGTTGATTTAAAACATTAACAGCCTTGTCGACATATAGTCGATGTACGCATTAGGAAACTAGCTGAGTATAAGGCCTCAGTGTCGAAGACCACAGTCGGCGTGTTTAAATGATGTTACATTTTTGTAATAATTCAAAAGTCCTATTTCAATCAACCTGTAAAGATAGAGTTGTTTGTAATTATTTTAGTTGTGCTTAAATTTAAAAGAATACTTAAGAAAAAAAAATTAGACTAAGCATTCATGTTAGTTTAACTATTTAAATGATGTCAGAACTTTATCTGACGAATTCTAACAAATCTCTGGAAAATTTTGTTTACACTTGTAACTCCTTTGCCTTGAGAAAAATATTAAAAAACAATTATTTTAATCATAGTTTTAAAAAATCAATGTCTAGACTATTTTGTTCATAAAATCGAATTCTTCTAATTTTTTTGGAAATTCAGTTTAGCTGGTAACTCGCTCCTGACACTGGCGAAAGTATCATAGAATTCAAACTACTGTGTGTACTTCAGAAAAATAGTTTCTAGATTTTTCTCTTAAGAAACGGTGAAGCGTTCATCGTTATACAAACGTTACAAATCTTTGATATTATATTATAATGCATTAATAACGACATTATTTTATACTTTTCGGCATTTTTTGTACAATTAATTATATGTTTATTGATTTATATTATTGTTTTTATTAAGAAAGTGTATATATATATTTAAAGCACTGAAATTTGTTTAACACAACGATTTTATATTTTGTTAGCAATATTTGCGATTTCTACTGAAGAAAAAGAAAGAGGTTGAATATATTGAGAAACAACACTAATTAAATGTGTTCATGATACAAGATAAGGGTACGCCAATGTTATGCACATATTATTATAAACAAACGCAGAAGTCTTTCAAGGCCATTGATTTACATAAATGATAATAATTTAATTAAACAACACTATTTATAAAATTACGTAACTTATATTATAAGTGTATGCATTTATTCTACACGGTTTATTTTTATTAGTTCCCCATCATACTATAGGTATGGGGAACTTAGGTAATCGTGAAAATTTTCGACCTCGGTTTTTTGACTCTTTTACACGTTTTCAGGTGTGAGGAATCCGAAAATGACAAAATTTGTATGGTGTCTTTCTGTAGGGTGTCTGTTAGTGTGTTAGTGTGTTAGTCCGTTAGTTTGTTAGCCTGTGTACACAATATCTCAAGACCAAATTGTCGCAGAGCGGTCAGATCAGTTTTAATGTATTACTTTCGACACTGGAAAGAATCCTATTCGTTTGCAACATTCGAATTTAAAAACTTCGTAAGTTATTAGAAATTTACGATTTTTTAACATGGGAGAATAGGACAAAAATTCACTTAAACGTGCATTAAATGGAAACTTTTTACTGTAAAAATATCAGACTAGATATAAAATATCAGATTTGATGCCGGAATGAACACCAGTAACTATAAATATGCTACTTTGAAAATTTTGCAAGTTATTGGAAATATACGAATTTTTTAACATGGAAGTATAGGGCAAAATTTCACATAAACGTCAATTTCAAGAGATATTTTCATCATAAAGATGTCAGACCACTTTTGAAATATTATTTAGGACACTGGCATGATAATTAATGACTATGAATTTTCCAATATAAAAATTTCGTAAGTTATTGGAAATTTACGAATTTCTTAACATGACAGGATAGAGCAAAATTTCACATAAACGTCAAACTTGAGGGATATTTTTATCGTAAAGGTGTCAGATCACTTTTGAAATATTATTTAGGATACTGAAATGAATGCCATAGAATATGAATTTTCTAATTTAAGAAATTCGTAAGTTATTTGGAATTTACGATCCTTTTAAAATGGCAGAAGAATACAAAATTGAGCATGAACGGCCATTTTCAGGATTATAAATATATCAGACAACTTCAAAATAAC